>JAESUZ010003114.1:0-167563 GCA_017311185.1 Proteles cristata cristata | reverse complement strand
CTCCAAAACTAGGAGAAAATACATTTCTGCTGCTTAAAGTCACCTAATCCCTAGCATTTGTTAACGGCTGCCTGAGCCGACTACTATACACCCACTGCGTGTATCATATATGCAAGGGTACCCAAGACCTGGATAAGGGAATAGGCTCACTCTTCCAGCCATGGCGCAGAATACCTACTTTCCCGTTTCTAAAAGTAAAACTTGAGGTACTGAGAATTATGTGCACCTTTTTGACAATATATTATGCTTTAACAAAAGCTACCCTTAAGAAAAAACAACAACTGGAAGTTGCAACACCTGGGTCAGTTATATTCATTCTGTCACATGCAGAATTATTCAAAAAGCAAAGACAAATGTAGAGCCAACCCACACACCCTACTTTTCCAGGAGGTGAGAGTGGACTCAAAACCCTGCTCAGAGAAACACAGAACGGCAGTCTCTGTCATTCTAGCTGCCCCATACCACCACGACGATGTCGTAGGGGCATCAAGAACATGCTGTTTGGCCGGGAGCCGCACCGGCCTCTCTGGATGGCAATCACGGCAAGGAAGTGGCAATGTTTGCAGCTCCTACCATGAGAAATGAAAACTGGTATCTCCTTCTGCTACTATGGCTCATGTTGGATATAAGCCTACTGGTATTGACCAGGCCTCACAATATTCCATAGCAGACCCATATTCTGAATACAGATACCTCATAAGGAAAAGCATATTCCTGCCTTTACAAAAGAGATTTTAGATGAAAGCTCTAGGGGCGATTGTCAAAAGGCTTTTCCTATGGGCCTTGCAGATCCGAGACTTAGGGGGTTAAGAACACAAGAATTACAACTGAGCCTGGCCCTGAGACCAAGGGACTATTTTGGGGTTAAGAGCAAAACATAGTTACCACATATATCTTCGCTAATTGGTGAAATATGACAGTCCCTTCCTCAAGGCCTACTTTCCACAAACACTCTCTCTTCCACTGGCAGCTGGGATGAGGATAGGTAAGAGTAGCTAAAACATGACCCAGGGGCAAAAGACTGACCCATTCAGGGCCCCCATGTTAGTCTCCACAAACAAACCAATTCAGAAACATTCATCCTCTTGAGAGCCAGACCAAATATATCCTAACTTATCTATATACAATTTGACCTATAGGTTATCCTATTTTTCACTAAGAACATTCTGTTATTTCCTTGGTCGGAATAGTTTTACTATTGTTATCACAAAAGGCCTCCCACTGCAGGAAATTCCTTTCTATGACTTCATCTTGTTGCTGAACCTTTAAATAAAGACACAGAAACTGACAGGACAGAGATGCCTGCCTGGTGATCAGAAAGAATCTCGGGGCTCTCTCACTCATTCTCTTTCTCGCCGACACCGTCCATCCTTCAGGGACCCCTGGACCTGCCGGGGCCGGCTCGGCCTCTGGCACTGTTTCTATACTCCTTGTCAACCATTAGCCCCACCCACCTCGACATCACCTTTGGAACAGGAGCTAGGGTAGAGGTTCAAGAAGGCTTCTAGTGGGTCAGGTGCAAAGCTTGTGAGTGTACGTGTATGTACATTTCCTACACATATGATCGCACATCTGAGGACGTGCCAGTAGATCACAGCGAAGCAAAATCCTAACTGCGCACCAGTGCTCTTACCTTTGTCCACCTACTGAGCAGAACTGTCACCTCAGCAGATAAGGGTAGAGGACAGAACCATCATTAAGCACAACATAGCCATGTGTCTCGTATACACACTTGTAACAAACCCTTCATCTTCTTCTGCCTCTTTTGATGATAGTGTCAAAGCTTATAAAGAAGAGTAGCATAGGGGCGCCTGGGTGGCTTAGTCGGTTAAGCGTCCGACTTTCGCTTAGGTCATGATCTCGCGGTTCGTGGGTTCGGTCCCCGCGTCGGGCTCTGTGCTGACTGCCATCTCAGAGCCTGGAGCCTGTTTCAATCTGTGACTCCCTCTCTCTCTGACCCTCCCCTGCTCACGCTGTCTCTCTCTCTCTCCTAGAAATAAATAAAACATTAAAAAAAAAAAAGAAGAGTAGCATATATTAAGTGTGTGTATATTAGGACAAT
Organism: Proteles cristata cristata; assembly: GCA_017311185.1. Lineage (NCBI taxonomy): Eukaryota > Metazoa > Chordata > Mammalia > Carnivora > Hyaenidae > Proteles > Proteles cristata. The sequence continues at coordinate 165,501 of JAESUZ010003114.1, read as the reverse complement.
TTATATTAAATGCACTGCAGTAGCTGCCAATCGGAGAGTGGGATGAAGACTGGTCCTGAAGAGGAAGAGGATGAACAAACTGTAACCAATCGTGGCTTTGCTGTGAACTGAAGATTATATTCCACTCTATTTCCTCCCACACTTCCCATTCAGCTCCTCAGCTAATCCTTTAGGCTTGACTCTTTGTTTCAAGGAGGTCTTGTTCCAGCACCAAGGCCACCACTCCACTGGCAGGAAGGCAACATGGGTAAGACACTTCAAAAGAGCAGAATAACACCCTCCGAGGCAGCCAGCCCCCAGAGAGCCACAGGAGGCAGGGACTAAGGTGGGGGAAGGGAGACAATAAAACCACCTACTTTCCCACTGCAACAGCAGCTTCTTCAAAAAGCTCCTCTTGGCAGTACATTTTGAGAGCTAGATCAAACTCCTTAATCTGTTCAAAGCATCTGAAAGCATCTTCGTAGCAGTGGCTTCGCTTATAGAAATAGGCAGCATCTTTTATCTAGGACAGAGTAAAATATACTCTTAAGACTGTTCATACCGTAACTTCTTATCTTAAAAATAAGCCAACACCACGAACAATAATGTCTGCTATTTGTTAGGAGTTACCAGTGAAAAATGGGAAGACATAGGCAACTTTAGAAAGGAAATCCTTCACATAAAACTATATACAATTGTAGATAAACTATGACGTGTACTTATGTTACACACATTACATATTACATGAAATTACATAATATTCTTTATAGAGAAAGAAAGTAAACATATCCCGACCTCACACCGTACACAAATTTAACCTTCAGATAGGATAAAGATGTAAACATGAAAGCTATTGGAAGAAAATGTGTAAGAATATCTTTGTGACCTTGAGGTAAAGAGAGTCTCCAACAAATAACACAAATTTCACGGGAAAAGCGGATGCACTCGATTACATCAAAACTGATGAATTAAGGGTGTGTGAAATAAAGCTAACGGAGAGAAGACAAACAGGAACACCCAGGCCATCTCTGTCAAAGAGCCCTTGTGCAGTGAAGATGGAAATATTCTATGTGTATGCTAGCCACTATGGTAGCCACTAGCCACATATGAAGAGGAGCACATGAAATGTGGGTAGCTAATCGAATAACTGATTTTGTTTTCATTACAGTCCATTTCCATTAAATTTAACTTTAAGTTCCATATGTGGCTAATGGCTACCATATTTGGCTGAGTGGTGGGATGCACAGAAGGGGATTGCAGAAACAGCAAAATAGTTTCTTTCGACTGCAAGGCACTACATTGTTGAAAACACAGCAGAAACTTTGGCAAGGCATACAAACAGGCAGTTCCCAGTGGGGGAAACTTGAATGAGTAACAAACAGATGAAGATGCTCAGCCTCACTGATAGAGAAACACGAATTAAAACCACAGTGAGGTACATCCATGAAATCTGTGAAAATCAGAAAACCAGAATCCAATGAATGTGGTCAGGAATGCAGGGCACATGGAACCCTCCTGCTCACAGTGGTACAGTTGTTCTAGGAAGCAGAGCAGCTTCCACTGTGGCTTAGTGAAATTGAGTGTATGCATATGCTGGGGTCTCCCAAGCCCGCTTCTTGTAGTACCTAGGGCTGGCAGGAGATGTGGCGCAACACAGTACTGTGTGTGGCAGCTGGGAGCTGGCGGCCACTTGGACATCCACCGCCAGGAAAATGGGTGAGACAAATGCAGTGGATGCCCATTCCGGAATCCTGCCAGTGGTCAGAAACCTGGCCGGATCGCAACACGATACCAGGGGGTGGAAAGACTGTACAACAGAACAGTATGTTATTTATCAAAACTTAATATACATGTATATATATACGTATATAAATATACATGTGTAGAAAATACGGGATTTTGTTATTCAATTAAGGATGCATACGGGGAGGACAGGTTAGATTCACTGGGATGGCTTCCAGTGAGGAGTCAGTGGGTCGGGAGGCCAGCCATAAGAGGAAGAGGATGAACAAATGAGAAGAAACAGTGGGTGTGCCCAGAAAAGAAGAGTATATCCCGCTCTCTCCCCCACACTTTCATCCAGCTCCTCTGTTAATCCTCTGTGCTTGGCTCTCCCAACGTTTCCGCAATCCCCCTTCCGAGCACCCCACCACCATCATGACAACCCAAGCCACATCTCCTGGCCTGTCTGCTTCTCCACTTGTTGCCTACAGACCTTCCCCCAGAGGCCCCAGACAACAAGCTCCATGTGGCTCCGCCGCAGAACCTTCCACTGGCTCCCTGTCACACTTGAACAAAATCCAGTCCCTACCATGGAATTTGAGGCCCTGCAGGACTGGCTCCTGCCACCCTCTCTGGCTCGTTTCACCACTCGCACCCCACTCCCTCTGCTGTGGCCCAGCCAGCCTCCTTGCTGTTCTTCAAGCTCGCCCACACACTCACACCTCGGGGGCTGCTGTCTGCAAGGACACTTGGCCTGCGATGCCCTCCAGGTGTTTCTGGTCTCTGCTCAGGTGGCAGCTCCCTGTATGCCCCCTGCTCAAAACAGCAGCACCTGACCCCTCTCTCCCCTCACCCAGCCTCATCACCACTGGCATCTTCTGTGGTACTGGCTTGTCTGCCGTCCCTCTCCCACACGAAGAAGGAAGCAGAGGTCCCTGTGTTGTGTCGCTTGCTGGCCACTGAGCACCCACAGTCCCTGGCACACACCCTGGGCCCATCCATTTGTGAATAGTTCATTTCATAATTGTACTTACTGCACCTGAGGTCCAAAGAGAAAATCAAATCAAAATGAAACAAGACAAAGCAAAGATAGGTTCCAGGCCCTCCAATAAATCTTAGTTGCCTTTTAGCTTTCTAGACAATCTACACGGGACAATGTCCAGTGCCGTGGTGCAAGGCCTCAAAACCAAGTGCCAAAATACAAAGAAGATTCAGGTATGAGGGACGTCTGGGGCTCAGTCAGCGTCTGGCTTCGGCTTGAGCCCCACGTCAGGCTCTGTGCTGACAGCTCGGTACCTGGAGCCTCCTTGCTCCAGGCGTGCAAGCCCCCACACCTTGCTCGCACTCTGTCTCTGTCTCTCTCTCAGAAAATGAAAAGGAACATTAAAAGACGATTGACATATGATGTTCTTCTATCTCCAGAGACCTCATGGATTAGCAGGAAAGATCTAGACCCACCGCGGCCACATGAACCTCTGGCCCTATCTCGGCCAGATTATCTACCACCCCATCTCATTTTTCTCCTGACGATGCTGATTACTCGGAAGGAAAAACAAATTAACAAACAAACAAAATGCAAACGCAGGCCCTACCAGGTGCCAAGTGTGTGCGAAACTGGAGAGAGAGCAGAGGACTGGTTCTACGCATCATCTCCCTCCTCTGCACGCTCTGCTCCCTGAGAGGAGGGATCTCCATGCCTTCCACAGCAAAGGCCTTGAAAGGTTTCCAAGGAAAGAGATGTCACTTTCCGGAAAGAGGCAAGAGGCAGCTGAGGCAGAGGAATCTTTCACTCCCAGGGCCACCTCCCAAACATTTCTTTGCAGGGGTAGCCCATATTTAGTGGCTGGGAACCGGGAGGCAATTTGGTCAAAGGATCTTGACAAAGGCTGCTGCCCTGCTGGTCAACTTGAATCGTGCTGGTTTGCGTGGCAGGATGACCACGTGAGGTCTGAGCCTGGCTGAGGGTGCATGTTCTTCCAGGGAGGGTGCTAAGCAAAGAAAGAGACCAGACCCTTTCCTGGGAGGAGGGAGTCTCGGAGCTGCTAGAATGGACTGGGGAGAGGCAGAAGCAGCAGCTGCCACTGGTGGTAAGCCTGCGGTCAAGCCAGGGTGGCCTCCACATTCTGAAGGTGCTGTAGTCCTGGGGAAGGGAACACAGGATGCACTTATGGCCTCCTGGTCCCTGAGTCCCCTACTCTCAGAGGAAGAGCTCTCCAGGCTGGAGGTGTGGGGGTATGGGCAAAGTGAGTCAGTAAGGAAGAGGTCTCTGACTCATTCAAGGTGGGCACTGCTGGGCAAAAGGGAAGCGAAGGCTTAGGTGGGTTCCCTGTAGTTGTCATCTACATGCGACACCATGTAGGTCCAGGTGGCAGCATGGGACATCAAGGGTTTGGCAGCTCAGGAACATGGAAAGTTCTAGTAGCTACTCTCGTTCCCAGAATCTTAGGACCCAAACTCCCGCCCACACTGAAATTCCTAGCCCAGCCGATCTCCCACACCCTAACAAGTCACATACCATAATAAATGTGGGGCGGGACAGGGGTCAACACAAGGGCCTTACGTTCTCTACACTGACCTGGGGGCCACACCTCAAGGTCCCCGGTACGTGCTGCTCCCACCCATCTAATACCCAGGATGCTCTGTGGATCCAGTAGGTACTATGTTTCACCGAGAGACATGGAAACCCACCTCCCTGCTGGAAAGCCATAAAGCCTTTACAGGGGGAAACGCAGAAGCCCAAGCTGGGCATTCCAGAGCAAGGCTTCTCAAAACCACCTAGCTCTACACCTCCCATCCCTCACAAAGGATACACTGAACGTGAATCGTGCAAAGTACAGCATCGGGAGTATAAATGACACTGTTTTGCGCAGTTGAAAGTTGCTAAAGAGAACAGATCTGAAAATATTTCATGCAAGGGAAAAAAACCTTTCTATGGTGATGTATATTAAACTACTATAGTGATCACCTCACGGTACATGCATATATCGAATCATTATGTTGTACATTTGCAACTAATGCAGTTCCACGTGCCAATTCTATCCCAATGAGGAAAACAAAGGAATCATTAAAAAAAAAATTCATCACCAGTTGGACGTCATGGCAGTCCTGAATTGCTATAAAAGTCTCTCACTGAATACCTTCCTCTTCGGCATCGATCTTGGGGGAGACCAATCAAATTCTGTGGCCCGCCGCCAGCCTGCTTACCACTCTGTGAGTAGCTATGTTCTAGACCAGCAATTGTGCCCAACAGAGCTTTCCGCGATGATGGAAATGTTCTAATTGCAATGAGCACTTGAAATGTGGCTAGCGGGACGCCTGGGTGGTGCAGTCGGTTGGGCGTCCTCCTTCAGCTCACGTCATGATCTCATGGTTTGTGGGTCTGAGGCCCACGTCAGGCTCTGTGCTGACAGCTCAGAGCCTGGAGCCTGCTTCAGATTATGAGTCACCCTCTCTCTCTGACCCTCCCCTGCTCACGCAGCCTCTCTCTCTCTCAGAAATAAAGAAACATTAAAAAAAAAAAAGGAAAAGAAATGTGGTTAGTGAGGCCGAGGAACTGAGGGTTTTTTTTTTTAATTTTATTAAATTTCAATTACTATAAATTATAAACTAAATAGCCACCTGTGGCTAGTGGCTACCAGACTGGTTGGCGATTGGAGCAATTACTGAGAACATAGAAAAACTGGCATGTAATTCCAGGCCATTCACACAGGCAGACTCCAGCCTGAAGCGGAGGACAGGAAGGCAGGAATATTCCAAAACCCATCTTCCCTCTGACATGAATACTTGGGCCCCCTGTGATTAACGCTGAATCACAAACATTCACATAGACGTGGACGTGTGTGCACACACGTGGAGCCATGGAAATGCGTGGGCAGGCGGAGGAACAGCAGGTGCCCTCCAATCCTCAGGGCTGGTGTCTCCCTGTCCGCAGGCCAGGAGGCCCTCCCTGATGCAAGCGGGGGCGGAGGGAGTGGGGTCCAGGGCAGACCAGTTCTCCCAGTGACAACACAGGCTGGGCCTTACCTTCCCCAGCCTCTCGCACAGCTGGGCAGACAGCTGGAACTCTTTGGCGTAACTGAGGCACTTGAGGGACAGCTGTGCCTCGTTGCACTCCAGATAGGTCTTGGCCAGTTCCAAGTACATCTCCTGCTTCTCCCTGAAGGAGGTGATAAACCAGAGTACCCGTGGAATGGTGATGTAGCCAATGATCCTTTTCACCAGCTGATCTCACCAGAGCAGCCCTCAAAATGTCCCCCAGGACTCTTACTTGGGGCTGAGTTTCTTGGATGTCATGTTCAGGGCGGTGTAGTGGGCCAGGGCCAGCTTCTCCTTTTCAAACGCCCCTCCTTTTTGGTACCACCTGGCTGCAACCTGGAATAGGCATAAGGTTTTGATTCTCAACAAGGAAACGGAGGTGATGTACAGAACAAGGGTTAAACACATACTCACATGCACGCACACACGCACGCATCACGGGACGCACGCCCCACGTTTGCACTGATGAGGTAGTGAGTCTCACCCCAGCCCAGGCTGAGGGCAGGAGCAGGAACATGCTGATGACCTGGGCTGTGACCTGTTCAGGCTAACAGAATTTTGCAGCCAACTAATGCAGGGCCAGCTCCAAGACTGGCTTCAGAGGGCCTCACGTGCTTCTCTATTCTTTCTTCTGTTTTGTTTCATTTTGTCTGTAATTTATGGTCAAACTGACTAACATACAGTGTATAGAGCGTGCTCTTGGTTTTGGGGTAGATTCCCATGGCTCATCACTTACATACAAAACCCAGGGCTCATCCCAACAAGTGCCCCCCTCAATGCCCATCACCCATTTCTCTCTCCCCTCCACTCCCCTCACCAATCCTCAGTTTATTCTCTGTATTTAAGAGTCTCTTATGGTTTGCCTCCTTCCCTGCTCTTTGAATGCTGCTCAGCCCAGGCTCACCTGCTCGAAGACGGAGGCTCATGATTTGGAAGTCCCCATGCACCCCCATCATCTGAGCCAAAGGCCAACAGCCCCAGAAGCAGACCTCCTTGCTAACCAGCTGATGAGTTCAGACGTGAGTTGCCGAGCTGAGACTACAGGAGCTACAGCTGCCCACGGCACTCCCCCCACGCCTCCCTCCCTTGTGTAATGGTAGCACCTGCCTTTCATGAAGGGCTGAATCCGTGGAATGGGACTGCTCTCACAGGCTCTCTCGTATCAGGCATAAGGACGTGTAGTGACCTAGTACTGAGCAACGAGATGTAAGAAGTGCACCGGGGACTTGATGACAAACAAAAAGGGACAGAGAGAGACCCATGGCAAGAAAAGTGCAGACTGCTTGGGTGGCTGCCAGGGAGAATGGGCTATTTGGCACCTGGGCGGTCATCAAGTCACCTGACAGGCTGCGGATGACACAGGGAAGACTTGGAATGAGAGGGGGCCTAAGTCAAGCTTGTTGGGCTGACAGTGTCTTTGCCTTGTAGGTGGAGACATCATTACCACTGTCTCGTGGGGAACACACAGGCCATGGTGCGCCACGGGAGGGCATGTGATGGTGTAGGGATGCTGACTGTGGGGAGATGGATGGGGCTCCTTATGCTGGCTTTCATATTTCTTTTCTTTTTTAATTTTTTTAATGTTTTATTTATTTCTATGAGAGAGAGACAGCGTGAGCAGGGGAGGGTCAGAGAGAGAGGGAGTCACAGACTGAAACAGGCTCCAGGCTCCAAGCTGGCAGTCAGCACAGAGCCCGACACGGGGCTCGAACCCACAAACCGCGAGATCATGACCTAAGCGAAAGTCGGAATGTCGGACGCTTAACCAACTAAGCCACCCTGGCGCCCCTGGCTTTCATATCTCAAGTGGACCACCATCGATGACATTCCCTGGAGGAAGGCTGATCAAGCTTGCTAACATTGCTTGTCGCCCAGAATTGGTCAACCCAGTCTCTTGGCAAAGCTTAACCCATGCTCACTAGTCACAGATTGGCAGGCAAGTCTTCGTCTCATCAATTTGAAAAACAAGTGACTGATCTGTTACTATTTTCTTTATTTCCAGGTTTATTATTTCCTCTGAGACAGAGAGAGCGAGAGAGCACACACACCCATGGGGAAGGGTGCAGAGAGAGAGAGAGTCCCAAGCAGGCTCTGTGCTGTCAGCGTGGTTCACTGTCTCACTGCTTTGTGAGATTGCAGCCTGAGTGGAAATCGAGAGTCAGATACTCAACCTACTGAGCCACCCAGGAGCCCTCAATCTGTTACTGTTTGAAAATGCAGCGGGAGGATAGGAAAAGAAAAAAAAGTAAACATAGAACAACAGGAGGGAAGAAAGAGAAATGAAAGGGTTTGTTGGTGGTGCAGAAGCCATGACACTCCAATTTCCTATCAGTACACGCTGGCATTTGGCTACAGTGAAGGACTGTCACCCTTTCATTGGGGAAGGATCAGGACAGGAAGCTCGCCTCATCGCGGGGCGAACTTATGTTTCAGAAGAAGGAGCACAAGAACCATAACCCTTGCCCGATATCCTAGTGACAGGCTTAACAGTGGAAAACCTGCCTGTGAGGCCTGATGGGGTCACTGGTCACAAAGACCTCACTGCCGGGCTACTGGTCCAGCCCCTTACCTTCCAGCAATGGTGTTTAGCACAATATTCTCCTTGCATGATCCATTCCTCGGGTGTTGAGGTCTTAACAAACATGCTCTCATCAAAGTCTAAAATGAAAAAGAAAAGCGGGCATTCATTCCCTTTAACGTGTCATTATGGGCTCAAGTTTGCTCCCCTCCATTGCCCCAAAAATGGATATGCCAAAGCCATAAGCCCCAGTGCAGCAGAATGTGACTATATTTGGGGGCAGGACCTTTAAAGAAGTTATAAAAGTCATAAGAACTCTGCTACGACGGATCCTAATCCAATGTATTTCCTCATTAGAAGAGAACATTAACATACAGAAAGAGACACCAGGGACTCACGTGGAGGGAGAAGCATCTACCAGCCAGGGAGAGAGGCTTCAGAAGAGGTCTGATCAAGGTGCTGACACCTTAATCTTGGACCTTCTGCATCCAGTACTGGAGACAAACACTATACTATAACAGTGTGTAAGACAATAAGGTTTATGGTATTTTATTATGGCAGTCCTGGCAAACAAATATGCCTGTGCGGTCTTTCTAGTATTCATTTTAACATAGGTATTATCTTAGAACTGCTTCAGTGACTCAATCAAGCAAGCATCCAACTCCTCATTTCAGCGCAGGGCATGATCTCATGGGATCGAGGCCCTCATCAGCCTCTGCACTTACACCAGAAAGACGGCTTGGCATTTCTCTCTCTCTCCCTCTCTTTCTCTGACCCTCCTCCTCTTGTTCTCTCTCTCTCAAAATAAATAGTCCTTAGAGAGAGAGAGAGAGAGAGAGTTTACCAAGCCAGGTCTTTGTGGGCTTTGGAAGGAGTAGACAGAATAAGAAATGACATGTTGAGGTTTTGAACGTCAGTCCACCTTCCTCTCCTATAGCTATGGACTCGAAGACAGCAAATTCTGGGGCACCAGGTGGCTCAGTCGGTTAAGTGTCCAAGTTCAGCTCAGGTCATGATCCCACGGTTTGTGAACTGGAGCCCTGCATCAGGCTCTGTGCTGACAGCTTGGAGCCTGGAGCCTGCTTCAGAGTCTGTGGCTCCCTCTCTCTCTGCCCCTACCCTGCTCTCTGTCTCTCACAAAATTAAACATTAAAAACTAAACTAAAATCAAAGACAACAAATTCTGTTCTTCCATGTAGCTCTTAGCAGACACCTACACAGGGGCTTTAGCAAGGAGCAAGGTAAGCGCGTGTTACAGTGTTTTCCAACATGCAGACTTTACCCTCATGGTAAGCAGTGTGACACATCCCCACTGATGGACACAGACTATTGCAACCACCTGCTGTCAGGCCCTTCTGTTGTCCCATTAGCTGGCGGCTAGATCACACTCGTCCTGCAGCTCCCCAACGCCAAGCATTGCCAGCAGTTGGCAATGCTCTCTGCAGGTTCTGAGACACAGCGGCCAGATGTAGATGAGTGCCTGCATACCAGCACCAGGCTGAGAACCAAATCTGGGCTAAAGGGTTCCGGGACACCCAGGCCCACGGACATCAATGTGGGCAGCAAGGCACACATGCCAGCTCTGTTTAGAAGGTGCAAGAGTTTCCCGCATGTCTTCTGCAGGGTAGCACCTTGTCTTGACTCTGCGTATGCTGTTAGCCCTCTGGTGACATTTTACCTTCACAGCAGGGCTCCATAGTAGCTTGGCACAGAGCCAGTGAACTCGGCCACCACTATGATACAGAAGCCCACATAATGTAGTCACTTCGCTCAGCCCAAGCACCCCTCCTCGGTGGGAAGAGATGTTTTCATAGACTTTCCCATGTACAACTTATAACACAGTCAAGGCTATCCTTTTTCTTGTCTTCTTAATGTTACCAAGATGGAAAATAAATTGTGATCTGGTTTCATTCTGAATATTTCAATTAAGGAAAACTGCCTCTCCTGATGATCTCTTATAACAGGTGACAGACTCTATTTTGAGAAGAAAAGGAGCATGCACTGCAGGAAACACTAAGAGTGACCCTGGCAGCGCAGCCCACTTGCTCTCTTAGGGTTGAGGTAGTGAAGGCCCAGGGGGAGAAAGGTGGGCCTGGACAAGGTCACCTGGCTGCAGAGGTAGAAAGTTCTAATAAGAACCTAGGTCTGTCCTCCCTCCCTTTCCTCCCTCCCTCCCTTCCTCCTACCATCCCTCCCTTTATTCTTCCTTCATTCCCTCCTTCCTTTTCTCCTTCCCTCCTTTTTCCCGTCCCTCCTTCCTTCCTCCCTCCCTCCCTCTTTTCCATTCCTCCCCCCTTCCTCCCCTTCCCTTCCCTTTTTCTTTTCTCTCTCTCTTTTTGTTTTTTCTTTTCTTTTCCCTCCCTCCATTCCGTCATTCCTCCATCCCCAGCCCTTTCTCTCTCTTTCTTCCCTCCATCCCTCCCTCTCTGCTTCCCTCCTTCCTCCTTTCTTTTCTTTCTTTCTTTTTTCTCCGAGGCTCAGTTTTCTCCATTACACCTAACAGCCAGGGCTAGGAATAGAACATCTGACTCTGGTCCCTGGCTGAGCCACTGGCTATAACCAGAAACAGTCTCCATAAAACTGGCTGGGAAATGCTCAGGAAACCAGCAGATCTCTGCACAGTGGCCTAGCCCTGCACTTTTCCCAACCCTTGAAGAAATTAACTGTGGCGTAGAGGAGCCAACGCAACAGCTAAAATCACCAGAAAGACAACAATTTTCTCCTTTATGAAGGGCTGACTGTTTCTCTGTTAGTTCTATCGGGAGACCTCCACTCCATTTTTTTAAAATCGGTAGTCTCTGTAAGTTATCAAAACAACACACCATACTGGTTTGGCTTTTTCAACACTGCAAATAGCACAAAAGGGGAAAAGTAAAAGATATCCATATCTGCTCAACAACCCACACTCACCGCTCTTAGGACCAGAGGAGCCGCTATAAACAGTTCCTCACTGGTGACCCACTTAACATTTAGGTTGTTTTAGTTTCTTATAATTACAAACAGTGCTGTGATGAACACGCTTGTGCATATCCTTTTGAGATTTTATGCAAGAATATTCTAGTATAGGTTCCTACAACAAGAATTGCTGCGTCACGTTTAAGTCACTTTATCTTGACAGAAACTGCCAATCAACTGTCCAAAGACCATAGCAATTTGTGTTCTCCCAAACAAAGCCTATTTCTTCTCACCTTCGCCCATGACCCTCACTTTTATTGTTGTCGTTGTTGTTTAAGTAGGCTCCGCACCCAACATGGGGCTTGAACTCAGAACCCTGAGATCAAGAGTTGGATGCTCTACTGAATGAGCCAGCCAAGTACTTCCCCCCATGAGCTTCACTTTCAAAGCACCAGTTAAATCTCTTCCCTGAAGGAGATTACTTCACCGCATCCCATAACAACCACGCTTTCCCACATACCTTAACAGTAAACATGAACTCTCTTTTCTCTCACGTGGAAAGGAAAGAAAGCATTCTCTTAAAAACCGAAATCCTGTATACGTGACCATAAGAAGAAGTTGACAGAAACAGGTTTTGTATCCGACAGCCAGAATAGTTTAATGAGATCTCACCTTTAGTTACATCTGTTTTCACAACTTGCACAAAATTTCTTCTCGTGAAATATGTGAAAGCAGGAGCCCACTTCTCTGGGTTTTCATCAAAGATCCAGAGGTCGACTCGGGCCCGTGTTATGGCAGTGTACAGCTGCTTCAGATCGTCGTTGAGGACCTAAATTGAGGATGAAGATAGAGAGCCACCTGTCTATAGCTTCAACGTGATACACTTCAATGGATTTACTCATTTTTGGTGAAATACAAAAAGCAAATTTAAGTATGGCACAGGCCTGATTGGGATACGAGAACCTCATTGTAATCCCAGCAGAGATAAGCTAAGCTCTGACAAGGGAGCACAGCAGTAGCAAAGGACTGTCCTTGGATCTGCTGTAACTTTATATTTTGAAATAATCAGAGGTGCATAGGAGGTTACAAAGATAGTATACAGCAGTCTGAGGCACGTCTCATTCAATTTATCCCAATGGTTACGTCTTACACTAATTACCATAACTTATTTTTAAAAATTAATCCACTCATACAAATCTATGACCACTATAAATAGTACAAAATTACTCACTACCCATGCCACTCTCGAGGGCTACAGATATAAGGTTATTATGACCCAGGAGACGGTCTACTTGGTTAAATAATGCACATTTCAAAACAAGAGCAGATTTGTGGCTACCTAGAAGTCTGCATAGGCTGGCAGTGACTTAACTTCTCTATTTCTTCTATTTCCTAGTGCCATCTAGGAATTTACAACAGTAACCTGATAACTGCTACTATGCTTATTTGTTTTGTAGTCTCTGTGAGACATAAAACTAGGGCAGTAGTTTCACCCAAGTTTTTCATTTTGCTGCTTCAATTTTTGTTGCTCTTATTGTCTTTTTTTTTTTTTTAATTTTTATTTATTTCTAGGAGACAGAGTGAGACAGCGTGAGCAGGGGAGGGTCAGAGAGAGAGGGAGTCACAGACTGAAACAGGCTCCAGGCTCTGAGCTGGCTCAGCACAGAGCCTCGAACCCACAAACCGCGAGATCATGACCTAAGCGAAAGTCGGACGCTTAACCGACTAAGCCACCCAGGCGCCCCAATTGTCTTGAGGCCCCATCTACCTCCACTTCTCAGGGTCTCTGAAAAACTGTTCAGTTTTGGCCGCCTTCTCAGTGAGAGAGTTGGGATGTGAGAGGAAAGGGAAGCCAGATCTCTTAATAGAACAGGGGTGCCAAATTTGCCACTGCAAAATGTGGATTACTCTATCTTTGGCATGTGGATTAAATTTTTTGAGAGATAAAGAGAGAGGGCACAAGTGAAGGAGAGGCAGAGAGAGACAGAGACAGAGAGAGGCTAACCCAGAGACAGAGTGGGGCAAACCCTGAGCGGGGCTTGTGCTCTCCCAATGTTGGACTCAAACTCACAAACTATGAGATCATGACCTAAGCTGAAATCAGATGCTTAAAGACTGAGCCACCCTGGCACCCAAGGCAGACTATTTTTATGGAAAAAAAAAAAAGCTAACAAGGAAGAAACTTTGACCTTCCCCCTAACTCCCTAAAAGATTTTAGACAGAGGATCTGCTCCAGGAAGAGCGCAATCACCACAGACAACTACAGTGCAATATGAACTAGAGGTGCTAAACAGGGAGCAATGGTAGCAGAGTCTGTTTGTGTACATTCCCTTCTATGTCACATTGTTCTGGATGACTCAGCAAACATTTGCTTACCAAATTTTTATGTTTCATCTTTCCCTGAAATGCTTTCTATACCTTTGAAACCCTAAAACCCTGTCCCCTGCTCCTCGGTTCAGGAAGACATACCATACCTTGATTTGCTTGGTTTTCGGATCTCTGAATTAAATTTTATTTTCTTCTGTTAATCTGTCTCATGTCCATTTATTTTTTAAATAGTAGAGTGTCAAGCTGGTTTCTGTATAACACCCAGTGCTCATCCCCACAAGTGCCCTCCTCCATGTCCATCTCCTCCCTTCCCCCATCAGCCCTCAGTTTGTTCTCAGCATTCGAGAGACTCTTCATGGTTTGCCTCCCTCCCTCTCCGCCACTATTACTCCTCTTCTTCTCCCCCACGGTCCTCCGTTAAGTCCCTCCTAATCCTCCTATACGTGCAAACATATGGTATCTGTCCTTCTCTGCCTGACTTATTACACTCAGCTTAACACCCTCAAGGTCCATCCATGTTGCTACACATGGCCAGATTTCATTCTTTCTCATTGTCATGTAGTACACCATCGCATAGATAAACCCCATCTTCCTGATCCATTTGTCTGTTGATGGACACTTAGGCTCTCTCCATGTGTTGGCTATTGTTGAGAGTGCTTCTATGAACATTCGGGTACATGTGCTCCTATGCATCAGCACTCCTGTGTCCCTTGGGTATATTCCCAGCAGTGTTATTGCTGGTTCATAAGGCAGTTTTATTGTTAAATTTTTGAGGAAACGCCACACCGTTTTCCAGAGGAGCTGCACCAGTTTACATTCCCAGCAACAGCGAAGGAGGGTGCCTGTTTCTCCACATCCTCGCCAGCATCTAGAGTTCTCTGATTCACTCATTTTAGCCACTCTGACTGGCATGAGGTGGTATTTCAGTGTGGTTTTGATTTGTATTTCCCTGATGAGGACGGATGCTGAGCATCGTTTCATGTGTCTGTTGGCCATCTGGATGTCCTCTTTGGAGAAGTGTCTGTTCGTATCTTCTGCCCATTTCTTCACTGGATTGTTTGTTTTTCGGGTGTGGAGTTTGGTGAGTCCCTTATACATTTTGGATACTAGCCCTTTATCTGATACCTCATGTCAATCTAATTTTTAGACCAAGTAGAGACAGTAGAATTTTGAAATGTAGCAAACTTTTTTTCCTCATTAAAAACAATCAACATTGGGGGCGCCAGGGTGGCTTAGTCAGTTAAGTATCCGACTTTCGCTTAGGTCATGATCTCGCAGTTCGTGGGTTCGAGCCCCGCGTCGGGCTCTGGGCTGACTGCCAGCTCAGAGCCTGGAGCTTATTTCAGAGCCTGTATCTCCCTCTCTCTCTGACCCTCCCCGCTCACGCTGTCTCTCTCTCTCTCCTAGAAATAAATAAAAATATTTAAAAAAAAAAACCCCAAAACAAACAAACAAAAACACAATCAAGGTTGGTATAAAAGTCTCTATTAACCATTGCCCTGTATTTCGCATCTGAGTTCCATCAGTGGCATCAAAGTTTCCAAAGAGAGTTGAGTTCCAGAGATGAGGAGAGAGTACAACATGCCCCCACACTTCCACTTTCAAGATAGGAACCCACCCATCAAGCCCCACTCTCTGCTTGAAAAGGGAGTTTTCCAACACCGAGATTCCTGCCATGCCCACCACCATCCTCCACTCCCCATTGCTGATGTAGAAATACCAAGTACCAGAAAGAGTCAAGTACCAGATAAGAATCAAGTACCAGGCCCTGGGGCGCCTGGGTGGCTTAGTCAGTTAAGCGTCTGACTTTCGCTTAGGTCATGATCTCACAGTCGTGGATTCGGGCCCCGCGTCGGGCTCTGTGCTGACTGCCAGCTCAGAGCTTGGAGCCTGTTTCAGTCTGTGACTCCCTCTCTCTCTGACCCTCCCCTGCTCACGCTGTCTCTCTCTCTCTCTCTCTCCTAGAAATAAATTAAAAAAAAAAACATTAGAAAAAAAAAAAGAATCAAGTATCAGGCCCTACTTTTAACCTCGTCTTCTCATCTCACTGTGTTGACTGGCTACCCGTCAAATAAGCTTGTGGACCAATGGTAGGAAATCACCTTGTACATTTCTGGATTCATCACAATAGACCGATTCTGAGAGGAGCTGAATTTCTCCAGGGGCACTTCAATCAGAGGCTGGTTTTCCTGTCTGCAGTCAGATGCTGAAGGTATAAATGAGGAAATGATCTTCCATTCCTTGTAGGCCTGAACAATAATGAAGAGTTAGAGACCAGTAGAATATGCTTTTGAACTGTACGCACAACCCTATGGTAAAGTAAGCCCCCTCTTATCCTGGCATGCGGCCCTCAGTGTGGAAGATCTCAGGTTGGACAGGCAGGGAACGGGGAAGCTACCATAAAAACTCTCCCTTGATCAAGGACAAGCTGAGAAGCCTGGCACATGTGCTCACTTCCAGAAGGAATGCTGAGCACCCAGGAAGTTTCTTGTTTAAATCGTTTCAGTAAGCAATATGGAGGGGGGATCCAGTGTCCTTCACCCCTTTTCCCAATACGTAAGAGATGCCACTTGGTGTCAGCTGTTATGACACATATGACAAATTTCTAACTAAATTATTCAACCAAAGATGGAACAAAATTCACGAACTGTGGAGTATAGTGTGCACAGTGGACTGAGGTCAGGCAGAACATATTTATACCTCAGTTCTTTTACTTATCAGCTATGTGACCTCAGACAGAATTGTTAATTGTTTCCACTAGGTCTCCACTTCCTGCTCTGCAAATGGGGGTGACGGAACTACCCAAGTTTTGGAGGGAATAAAAGGAGACCATCAATGTCAAGTGTCTAATACAATGCTTGAGAAAGAGATACTTTAGTCACATGTCCCTTTACCCAAACTCATACCACCAAAGTGATTACGTAGACCAGGAGTCGGCAAGTTATTTTCTCTAAAGGGTCAGATGATAAATATTTTAGGGTTTCTGGGGCACGTGGTCACTCTCACCACTACTCAACTCCGTCACGATGATGTTAAAGTAGCCATAGTCAATTATGTAGATGTAGGAGCATGATGTGTTCCACTAAAATACTGGTTTTCAACACCGAAACTGAATATAATGTAACTTTAATGTGTCATATAACATTATTTTCCTTTTTTTTTTAACCAGTTAAAAATGTAAAAACCTATGTTAGGCCATAGGCACTACAAAAGTAGACAGGAGGCTGGATTTGGCCTTCACACCTCGCAGTGCTCAAGCAAAAGTGCCCAGAATACATGCAGAATTTAGAGGCCAAAACTCCTATGAAAAAATTTCAGATTTCAGACTGTACTGTGTCTTGTGAAAGTGGCTAGTTAGCTCTCTCTAGCCTTTACCTTTCCCATTTATAAAATGGTGCTACAGGCCACCTATGTCCCTTTTCAGGGATGAAGAAAACATGAAGCAGATACAGTTCATGAACTCCTTCAGATCACCCCAGGGCTTCAACTATATTGGTATTAGGGTAAATGCTTTCAACACTGCCTACTAAATAAAAAAGGTGACCCTAATAAACCAACTATGAGACCAACCAACATGTTCTGAGCAAGATGTGACTCATGTAATCATTTGAGTACTTGGAAGTTGGAAAAAAAAAAAAGCCTCAGGGTGTACTTACGACTATGCTCCTTTTAGAGCTGTTCACATCATCGAATTGTTTGCCAAGGAAGGCAGGCAAAAACCAATGTGTTGACATTTGCAAAGCTTTCCTGGGTGACAGCATGAGGGGAAGACTGGCTGATCTTGGAAGGCTAGTGGAGTACAGCATATTTTTAAGCTGCTGAGTGGGAAGCAAAGCCACTCTTATGGAATCTGACTAACCTGTTTCCAGGAATAAAACACACTTTAGTTTCAAGACAGAGCCACTGAGGAGTGAGCACGTGTACTTGTGGCAAGAATCCAGGTCTACAGTACCCCTGACAATAAAAGAAGCAGGATTTAACTCTTTCAGTGTCTCCTGCTGAAGACTGATAATTGGGAAGGCCAAAGGTGGGCCTGTTCTCTAAGTGGTTTTTGAAGTCCCTGCTGTTCTAGACACACATCAGTGTGAAGGAAAGGAGTCCCCACTGGGGCAGGGTAAATGGCAAGCACCCTTCCAAGTCCCCACAAGAGGAGAGTTTCGGGGTGACTGGGAGAAGGAGTGTTGTTCCTTCAGATGAGGCCAGATCTTAGAAGAGAAGGTCTTGGTATAACCATTCTTGGTCCCTTTCCCACGTTAGAAGATGGTCCTGGCACCTACGGGATTGAATAGGTGACAGCAATTCCTCTAAACAGAAGGATCACAAACGAGGGCAACAAGAACTCCTTAGCCCCCACCCCCAAGCTCAAAGAGAGTGCTTCCAGAAACATACACTGGGGAAAAATAAGAGGCCGGGGATGGAGAGGGGAGCTCTGCACTGTCCCCTGTGTGTCACCTGCAGCAGCCTTGGGCAGTCACCTCGAAGGAAACCCCACATGAGGAGCCAGACTACAGGCGACTGAAAATTTACATGATTTCTGTCTTTCCTCTGCTATGGTTAAAACATTCCCTCTCATTTAGAAATGAGATGATTGTCATTGACGATTGACAAACTTGAGTTTGTCAGTGATAAACAGAGGTGTGCTCTGTGGCAGGCAACAGAGCCTGCCCTATTTATATCCCCCAGGAATCGAGAAGCACCACATCAGAAGCCTTTTTAGAAATTTAGTGTGCACGTGGGATGAAGTGGATGGTGGCTAAAGATTCAAGTTGTGATTATTTTAATTTCATGTGACAAACCGAGCCATTGGTGGGGAGCACAGGGTCAAGATATCTTTGCCCTTGGCATTTCCAGGATCAAGGTCAGACAGAATAACTGGATTTTCATTCACAGTTAGAACTGAACACAAGGTACAGATCCATAAATCCACGGCTCCTCGGGCTTCTTACTGACACAAAAAGTATACAAGCGGCACTTAATAAAGGACAGGAATAATGAAGGCTTACCCCTTCCTCTTTCAGCAGAGCCTCGGTCCCACCATGACCAATGGATGTATTATGAGAAAAAAAAAAGTTAGTCCTCAGAGATTAAAAATGGTTCCATTTTTAATGGTTAATGAGAGTGCATCTGATTTAGTTAGCAAAAGTCAATAGAAAAAGAATGCACTTAAGGAATGGCAATGATATACTCATCGTAGAAGATCCCGGAAACCCATTTGCATGCAGTGCAGAGCTTTAAAAGAAAAACAGTACAGAGGAATAATCTCGAGACTTAGAACTGAAAGTATCTGAGCTGGTCTCCAAGCTCTGGCACCTACATCATGACTATGGACAATTTACTTAATTTTCACAACCCTCAGCTCTATCTATGGAATGTGCATAATGAAAATACATACAGCCTCAGAGCGTTAGTGGAGAATAAAGGGGAAAAAAGCATTCAAAAATACTTCTTACACCATAAAGTACCGATAGTACTATTGGTCATAGGTAACATCAAGCAATCATATTGTTTTTAAAGACCAGGAAAAACAAACAAAAACAAACAAACAGACAGACAAACACAAACACACAAAGCTAAAAACTCCATTTAAACGGTCAGTTCTGGAGTTCTGGGGCAGATTTTAAGGTATCAAAGCTAACAGTGCTCCTAAATTAAGTATGGAGAACAGCCCCTTCAAGCGTGCACCAGGTGCCATGGTAAGTCTACAACGGGCACCAGGACATGGCCAGCTAAAGCCCCAAGTAGAGACCCAGGAGCACAGTCAACATCCAGCCTGAGCCCCCACCAAAGGACAGTGGGGAAGAGAAACCAGGAGATTGAGTTGGTGACTCTTCTGACAGTGCACTGAGCCTGGGAAGGAAGACCATCCACGGGACTCAGGAGCCACGTCGAATCAGTGCGTCGGCACGGAGGTCACTGGGCGTGAATCCAGGAACTCTGTCACCGCCACTGTCTGCGTGGGCTTCAAGCACTGGTGAAACCATGCCATGAGGGAGCTCCCAGGTGGGGCAGCTGCCCTCATTCCCCACATTACCTGGTTCAGTGGGCAGGAGCCAAGCCTCAATTGTCTTCCCAGAGTTCTCTCTTTCTATGAACTGAACGTGCCCAGTTCTGTCCTCATAGGGTGGGCACTGCTAACCTTGCCTTCCTTTGTATGGCTCTTCTTACAGCTCACTCCAACTGGAGCGTCCTTGACAGTCAAGGATAACCAAGCTAGTGAAAGCTGAAAACTGGCCCGTGAATAACAGATATTCGGAAGAAGAGGGACACAAGAGAGAAGGGCAGGGCAGGGGAGAACCAGCCCATGACACAGTGTAAAACACCCGTAGCCAGGGCAAAACCCATATCTAAACACACCATGGCCCCCAACAAATGAATGATGCCCCAAAGTGGAAACCGGTACCTGTGACAAACCCAGTTCCACTTAGCTCCAAGTTCTCTCCTAGCTGGGAAGCCCAGCTCACACATATGGATGCACAGTGTGAAAAGAATTTAGTTTAACATACCTCAGAGTCAGTAAAAAAGTTGTAAAGGAGCACGTCATCAAATTCTAAGCCTTTGGCTTCATAAATAGTTAGCACAAGTGCTAACCCCAGCTCTTCTGGAATTTTCTCCTTTGCCATGTCATTAGCTACAAGGATTACCTGGGGTGGAGCCACAGGTGTGGAGAAGAAGATAGGAAAGAAAAAAAAAAAGCATCAAATTCTACCAAGAGAAATCTGGTAAAAGCTCACACTCTATTTCTGTTTGAGGCAAGTAATGTCTTTTTTTTTTTTTTTAATTTATTTCTAGGAGAGAGAGAGAGACAGCGTGAGCAGGGGAGGGTCAGAGAGAGAGGGAGTCACAGACTGAAACAGGCTCCAGGCTCTGAGCTGGCATTCAGCGCAGAGCCCGACACGGGGCTCGAACCCACGAACCGCCAGATCATGACCTAAGCGAAAGTCGAACGCTTAACCGACTAAGCCACCCAGGTGCCCCTGAGGCAAGTAATGTCTTTAAATAAAGAAGTGGCCGGCATGGACTTGGTCAACCAGGCTAGCTGACACATTAACAACTGCTCACTCACCCGTCTCTGAAATGTACCCATTCTGGAAGAGAGGCTACTGAATTCTACACTGTGGAATAATTCCGTCTCCCAAACCTTTTTTCACCTGCAAACTGCTTTTTCTTTCGCAAGGCACAATCCCGGGAAGCTCACCTGGTGGGCTCCAAATTCAATAGGTTGTGTTTTCCTTTTGTTCCCTTGTAGCAAAACTGCCAAGTCGCTTATGCTACAAGACTCCAGGACAGTTGGTTTGGGACCATCAAAGAGGCCACAGTCCTTTGGGAGGGGATCAAAAGAGTTTGGGAAATAGAACTGAAGTAGATCCATCACTCCAGATGCCAGATTAAGGATTCCTGAGATAAAACAGAAAACACATGTCAGAAAATGAACAACACAACAACATGATTGTTGTTTGGGGGGTGTTTTTGTACTTTTTTTGTTGGTTGTTTGTGGGCGGGGTGTGTGTGTGTGTGTGTGTGTGTGTGTGTGTGTGTGTGCGCGCGCGTGTGCGTGTTTTGTCCTGAGAAGCAGTGTTGGCCCTGATAGTATGAATAATTGTAAACTAGTTTCCTGTTCCCCATTAGATTACCACTTTGACTTTGCACAGAATTATGATGCATACAGAGTATAAAGGCAGAGATGCGTTTGTAAGATCTTGTGGAATCTCATTCTCAACCTATACTCTAGCAAAGAAACAAACAAACAAAACAAAGAAAACCACAACTACCTCATAAAGAAAAGTCAAGGCAGAAATGCAATTTGAACAATTAGTGCTGTCAGAATGCTAACATAAGTGGCCAGTATATCAGTGAGGAAACAAAAGTGATTCTGACCCTTGGAGCATAGAGCGCTGGAAATGCTGTCATGGTTAACAGCAGTGCCGGATGTTAGCTGAAGGCAGCAGCCAAGGCCTCCATCACCTTTCTGCCACGTTTATGCCCAGATGAGACAGGACTAAGCTAGAGAAAAGGTTTGGCAAAGAGCTTTCTCACTGAGACCCACTTCTTAGCCGACTGAACACTACCACACAACAAGGACCTTCAAAAAATTACCTCATTTAATCCTCAAGACTGCCCACTGGGATAGACAAGGCAATCTAACCTTTATGAGCAGAGACTCCAAGGTCCAAGTGACAGGATTTGAAGCTGAACTGAGCACAGATCATCTTGGGTGTCTCCACTGATCACAGGGGCTGTGTGTCCTTTGCCTAACACCAGACAGAATGCTATGTTCTTGGTACAACGCCATGAAATGGACACCATCAAATGGTCCCAATTGCTATTACCAAATAGTAAGAAGTGTTCCTATCCAATAGTAGTATCACTAGATGATACAGTGGAAGCACAAGTGGAAACTAATGAGACAAAGCAAATCAGCTGCTACTGGGGCTCCTTTCCCGTTAAGAGCTAGCAAAGGCCAGAGATTCATACTCATGGGAGGGTCCGAAAAGGGCATGGAAGTATTCATCGCAGTGATATATGGGAACCCACTTCTAGAGAAACTTAAATGAGCACTCCCAAAGAATAAAAGATGGTTCCACCATAAAAAGGTATAAAATCCAGACACATCCTTCAGCATGGAGGACCCTTGAAAACATTACCCTAGTCGCTTAGCCAGACAAAAAACACCACCCACTGTATGATCCCTATTATATCAAATGTGCAGAACAGGAAGATCCAGAGACAAAAAGAAGATTAGCGGGTTCCCAGAGGAGTTGGGGTGAGGAGAATGGGGAGTGCCTGCTAGTGTTACAGGGCTTCATTTTGGGGGTGATGACAACATCCTCAAATTAGATGTTGGAGACCGCTGTACCACCTTATGCATAAAATAAAACCACTGATTTGTGTATTTTAAGCAGGTGAATGTGGGAGCACCTGGGTAGTTCAGGCGGCTAAGCATGTGACCTTGGCACAGGTCATGATCTCCAGTCTGTGAGTTCAAGCCCCACAAGGGGATCTCTGCTGACAGCTCAGAGCCTGGAGCCTGCTGCGGATTCTGCGTGTGTGTCTCTCTCTCTGCCCCTCCCCTGCTCACACTCTGTCTCTCTCCTTCTCTCTCAAAAATAAATAAATGTTGAAAAAACTTTAAATAAAAAATAAACAGGTGAATGCTATACTAGAGGAGTCTTAATTGTTTTTAAAAAGTCAATACATCGTAAGGGAAAATATTCACTAAACATAGTGTATATTCACTACATAATAATAAACACATATACATGATAAATGCATATAATATACATAAAGGATAAAAGACAAAAATGAAGTGAAACAAAAGGCTGGCAGTGAATGCCCCTACAGGTAGCTTGCAATTTTTTGTTTAGATTTCTGTGTTTCACAAAGTCTCTACAACCTAGTACATCTTATTTGCTTTTTTTCTCTAGTTCTATAAACAGAAATGTATCCACATAGTCTTTCCTCCATCCCGGAAGAGGAGGTGGAAGAGGGGGTGTATGCAGTTGCTGTCCTAAGGGGTTACTTCGGCAGCGTAACCAGAGCTGGTCCTGGAAACAGCTCCCCCTGCCATGCTCTATTGTGCCAAATCGTATGGACTGTTGGCCCTAGACCAATGGCATTGAACCAGCAGGTCAATCAGAACGAGGGGTTCATTCAACTACTCATGCCACATACTTCTACTGGTTCCAATAACAGAAAATGGGTGCTATCAGAGCCACTCCCTGAGGACAAAAAGAGTTGAGTCATGTGTCGCAGTCATAGAGCCCACACACAGTGCCAGGTGTGGTAGGGGCTCAATAAATGATTCCTGAACGGATGAAAGAGAACCAGGCCTCTTATTTCCTATTAAGAGCACAAATTACCTTGTGCCAGCTCTTCCTACCCAGTCCAAGTCCCAGGGATAAGACCGTAGAGGAACAAGAAGTTGAACTGCTCAGACCCAGTCAGGTCCTGCAATTCACATACAACATCCGTGAGACTTCCAGAGCGCTGGAAGTTGGGCTGAGTTGGCTGGCCTCTCCCCTCTGGGAGGCCTCCTGCCTTCCGATCCTTTCCTGACTCCTTGACTGAACAGATCGGAATGTTAACATAATTTTACAGTGTGTGTGTGTGTGTGTGTGTGTGTGTGTGTGTGTGTGTGTGACATAGAGACAGACAGAGAGAGAGAGAGAGAGGGAGAGAGACAGAGAGAATGCACATGTGTATTTGTATTCATATACGCGGTACGTATTTTCTCTTTCTACCAGACCACAGCCAACTTGAGATACATCTGTAAAAAGAGCAGCTATCATATCCTACAATAAACATCAGACTTAAATGGTAAAATATCAGAAATGATTCCACTCAGTTCAGCAACAACAGGCCTCTGTTATAAAGTCTCCAAAATCTAGTACAGCTTATTTGGACTTTCACAGATGTCTGTTAAATAACAAAGCTATTATTTAAGATCCTAACCAATGAAATGTAACAAAAGAACGAGAAATATAGAAAAGAAGATAACGACTGTCCTTATCTGCAAAAGATGCCAAAATCTAAAAGTTAGAAAGTTCAGAGGTTGTTTTTTTTTCTTAAATAGTTTATTGTCAAGTTGGTTTCCAGATAACACCCAGTGCTCATCCCCACAAGTGCCCTCCTCCACGCCCATCACCCCGTCCCCCTCTCCCCTACCCCCATCAGCCCTCAGTTTGTTCTCAGCATTCGGAGTCTGTCATGATTTTCAGCAAGATTGTTAAACTGACCAGATCAACATATAAAACCCAACAGGGATCCTCAATACCAGTAATAACTGATTAGAAATGAAATAAATACATAATAAATAGATACATAGGAAAAAGGGACAGCATGACAGTTACAAAAAGTGTAAGATCCCTGGGACAAAGCTAATGGCTGTGTAAAATATCTGGGGGAAAGTGTAAAATATTCCTGAAGGCACTAAAAGAAGTTCAGAATATCGAAATATGCTGAGGTCATGGTTCAGAAATCCCAACGGCATAAACATGTGAATTACTCCAAAGAGCAATACATTCAATGAAATTCCAATCAAAATTACAAAGAGACTGAAACTCTGATGACTCTGGTAAACGTGACAGCATGATGATACTACAGGAACAGACAAATGAGACAAATCAAAGAAAACACTGTGTCAGAGACACAAGATAAAAGCAGCCTTAAAAAGCAGAGGTAAAGATGGTCCAGGAAGTGAATGGTGTCAGGACACCTGATTTCTCCTTATGGAAAAGAAGTAAACTTAGATCAGAGATCAGGATTAGTTCAATAAAGACAATGTCATGTCACGTCACACATACGTTTTACATAGATTAAATTTACCCACTTAAATACCTGCTTACAGGGGTGTCTGGGTGGCTCAGTTGGTTAAGCATCCAACTTCGGCTCAGGTCATGATCTCACAGCAGGTTGAGTTCAAGCACCATGTTGGGCTCCATGCTGAAAGATCAGAGCCTGGAGCCTGCCTCATATTCTGTCCCTCCCTCTCCTTCTCTGCCCTGCTCGTGCTGTCTCTCACTGTCTCTCAGAAATAAACAAACATTAAATACCTGCCTGCATATGAAAACCAAAACTTAAAATCACTAGAAGATTATAAAAGAGAATAGCTTAAAAATCCCAGATCAGAAGAATATCTTGAGACACGAAACAGCCGATCTTAAAAGAAAACACTCATAGATTAAAACTTAAAGTATCTTCCTACTAAAGAACACCATTAAGTATACACCATTTTCCCATAACCAAGTTAAAAAGACAAACCCCATAACTGGGAGAAGGATCTGCAGTAAACATAATCAACAAAGGATGTGAAGGCAAAATTCAGAAAGAATTCTGAACAAATCGGTAAGAAAAACAACTCATTAAAAAGGCAGTCAGTGAAAGGAGGGGAGACAATTCACAGAACCCAGGACAGCCAGCAAACATGAGAAGGTGTCATGTCTCAGGAAAATGAAAATTCGAACTCACCACAGGTCATTTCACACCTACCCAAGAGCAAAGCAAGAGGCTGCAACAGATCCAGAGAGATCTGCTCAGGAAGGCTCTCTCCAGGATTACAGGTCATAGTAAAATACTGCCACCAGCCTAATTCCCATTACTAGAAAACGAGTAACAAATTATACTATAGCTGATAGCAGTTAGAGATGCAGGGACTTGAGCTCCACATCATCAATATGCAAGAATCCCCAAACATCACAGGAAGCAAAAATACAAAGTGGCAGAAAGATATGTCTGGCACGATGTCATTAGGTAGTTTCTAAGCATGTAAAATAATACGCTATTGTTTGGGGACACGTGCAGGACACAGGAGAGCGTTTTATAAACCATAAAGGACAGACTCTGGCACGGATGTTGTGATATTCAAACCCTCTGTCCCTTGGTATTCTTTGTAAAATGGGAAGGATGCCCACCTGGCAGGGTTTTTGTGAGGATTAAGTACAGGTCCTCTACACCAGCTGCCTGGCACCGTACCCGCTGCAGGGAAGGGGCACACCTGAGGTTCAAGTGAAAAGCACCTGAATGTGTGCTATTTCTTAGTGTCTCCTAACCCTCTCTTTCGGCTTCTCCTTGAAAGAAAAGCTGCTTCGGGGATTAAGGACTTGTCATTGGCATATTGTTCTCTATGGCAAAAGTCCCTGATTCCAAAGTTCTCAAGCAGCTTCAATGATCCCCTGTAACATTTTCAGGTCATGACAAAGTCCCTTACGCACAACTTCCACTCAACTGCAGCTTGAATTATCAACCTAAGAACGAGTAGCAGCAGAAACCATAGGCTCTCTTGTTCACCGGTACATTTCCTCACAAATTCCACGATACCATCCTCACTTCAGCCACAAGAGCCTTACCAAAGCAGTGCACGGTCAGTGCCCAAGCACGACCCACGGGCAAGCACGAACCCCGACCTACCCGAATGGGACCTGTAATTCTGGTACAGATGGTAGATCATCTTGGGCTTCCGCACGGCACACTGCTTGTCCGCGGTGCTTTTGCTGGCATAGTGGAACAGGCAACACAGGTCCCTGAAGCGGAAGGCCACCCCCTTCATGATGCTCTGGGCTGTGTCCCCCGTGAGGAACATGGCGTTGGGGTCATTGATGCATCTCATCAGCAGTGCCAGCTCGGCTTGAGTGAAGTCCTGAATCTCATCGCCGTAGAGTTCGTGGATGGACCACGGGAGAACTTCGAGCTTTGACAGCCTCCTGGACTGGTTGTACAGAAGATCTTCTTCATCAAAATAACCTTTCTGGGACCTGATCTGCTGGTACAGGCAGAAGAGACTGTAGATCTTGCTCTGGTCTTCCTTGAAATTGGGGGACCGCTTCCTCCCTAATTTCTTATACTCTTCTTCTGTGAGGATCCCCTGGGGGCAGCTGAGGGCCTCAAAGGACCCCTTCAGAAAAGATTTGATTTCCTTCCAAATCAGTATGGGATTGTAGGAGGTCTTCCCTTTGATCATCTTGGGCCATATCTCATTGGTGAACACCTCAAACGTCACCAACACCCGGGGGTCTCTGTCACACGTACACGTGTCTGCAGCTCTCTCCTCCTCACCGTTGTCGCTGTCCCCCTCAGCTTCCTCCTCCTCCTCCTGCCAGTTGGGAATGGTCACCTCTTCCTGTGTGGACCACCCCTCGATCGTTCTTTTCAAGCTGCCGTCTTCGTTTCTCAGAAAAAATGGTGTGGGTAGAGAAGCAGCCAGCAGGAGGAGCAGCTGCTTGGATGTGACGAACAGAGGAAAGTTCTCATCCTTGAGGTCCTGGAGTCTGTGGCAGCTGGGCTCCTGCGGTCTGTAGTGACTGGTGGCCTTGGTGGCCTTGGAAAGCTTGATGAAACTCCGCTGCATCTTCTGGCACAGGACGTGATTCTTGGTCACGAAGATCTGATGTAAATGCTCCAGCTGCTGGGGGTGCTCGGGGGAGCGTGCTTCTGCCGCCTGGCAAGGGTCCCCCAGCTCCCCACTGGACCCCCCAGCACAGGCTTCACTGTCCTGCTGCTCCTCCTTGCTGCCAACGGTTTCCACTTCCAGGGAGCCTTCCTCTTCCTCCTCCCCCTCTTCTTCCTGCTTTCCAGGCTCTGCTTCCAAACTTCTCTTCATTGACATCGGTGTGGCTATCAGCGGGCCTCCCATGTGCTGAGCCATTTCCCTGTAACTGTAGAAGTTCTTCCACAGCCTGTACAGGCAGCAAATGGTCTTCCCAGGGCCGCTGCGCCCAATGAGGATGATGGGCTCCAGTGGATGGGGGTTGTGGTGGATAATGGCATGCTCGAGTTCACCCACCCGGAAGGGGTACTCCACTGCTGCTGTCATGTCATCGAGGATGTTGAAGGCCATGCTGCTGCTGAAGCTGTGGAACTTCATGATGTTATACTCTGTCTCCACCGTACTGGTGGGCGGGAAGTACTCCAGCTCCACGTGCTCCCGGTTCCTCTCGGCCTCTGGGTCCTCCACACAGCAGCAGGGTACACGCTTCAGGACTTTCACGTTGGCCGACAGCTGGCCTTGGTGGATGCCCTTCAGCTTCTTCCGCAGGACGCAGGACTGGCCCCGGTTGTAAGCAGTGCAGATGGCCCTCACGGAGTCTGCCAGTTTGCAGTGGTCCAGGACGATGTCCCAGATCCGGATGATTTCTGTGTAGACCTGGCCCGACTTCTCTGGGCAGGGGAGGCTCCGCTCGGCGGTGACGACCCTCTCTGGGTTCTTGCTGCATCGAGGAGAGAAGTCGATGGCCAGTTCCCATAGCATCCGGGCCCCCTGGTCCAGCCTGGCCTCGAAGAGTTGGATGCCTCCTTTCAGATGCTTCAGTCGCTTCTGCAGGCCCTGGGTCCACTCTCCACTCCTCAGCTGCTGGATGGTGAGGATGACTTTCTTTCTCATGACCTTCGTCATCAACTTGCTGGACAGCTTTTTCAGCACTTCTGGAGTGCACTCGATCTCCCATGTCATGTTCTCAAAGTTCTGGGGGCAGGTCTCAGTCTCCCGCATGCTCCAGCTGTCCAGGTCGTCACTGCTATCTCTCTCTCTGTGGCCAGTGGGAACAAGCTGCGAGGCACCCAGGCCCGCCTGAGCATGTCCATGTCCGGCCTCAAGGGTAGCATGGTTGTTCCCACTGGAGTCACAGCCTTGCGCCCCCAGGGCTTGCTGGAGCGCGTCCCTCTTTACTGCCATGCCGGCTCCTGCCTCCAGGCGCTCCGGGTCCTGAGGACAGTCCTCTGGGATGAGTGGACTCAATTCCACCTGCTGGATTAAGCTCATGAGGTCCTGCACCAGGCGTTCTCGTAGAGAGAAGGGCCTGCCAGCCCCAGGCTCCTGCTTTGTCGCCTGAGCCTCCGGGAGAGTCTCCCAGCTGTCAGGGACCACGGCTCCTTCAGGTAGTGTCCTGGCAGTGAGGCTGCACGACAGTGACTTGGATGAGCCCTGACGCTTGAGCTGAGATGGGTGACCAGGGGTAGTGGGCCTTGGGAGCCTTCCTGTGTGGGTGTCTGGGTCCTGCTGGCCCCTCTGCCTGCTCTCCATCAGAGCTTTGTTCCAGGCCAAGAGCAGGGTGTTGTTCTTCTTCATCTGGTGCCACACGTCTCTGCCTTCTTTGTTCTTCAGGTTGAAGTTGATGTCAAATTTCACCAGCAGGTCTATCAGCATCTTCTTGCCCTCTGGCATGCCCTTCTGGGAGACGATGTGCATCAGCGTATTCCCGTTGCTGTCCTGGATGTTGGGGTTGAGGTAGCCAAACTCAGTGGGGTTGGAACAGAAGAGGTCCAGCAGGCAGCGGAGGAAGTTAAAACCGATGTCAGCTGAAAGACACAAACAAAAGCCTGTGAGTGCTGAGCTGCTCTTCCCAGGGGACAGAGACCTCTGGATTTGGAGAGACGGCAGCCAGAGACACCTCGGAACACTGGACCTCCCCCAAGTACTTGACAACCCAGTGGTTCGCAACCGGGATTGGTTTGTTCCCCAAGGGACATCTGGCCACGTCTGGAGACATAGTCGGTTATCACAATTTCAGAGGTGTGAGTGGCATCTAATGGCCCAGGAAGGTGCTAAACATCCTACAATGCAAAAGACAGTCCCCACAGCAAAGAACTATCTAGTCCATGTGTCAACACTGTCAAGGTTGAGAAACCCTAAAATAGTTTCATAATATTCTTGACATAATATTCATGTCACGGTTCCTGAAGATCATGTAAATAACTAGGAAATATCTGTCAGCTACGGACAGCCAGCGTAATAATCTTCCTCAATCAACCCACCCTGGCCATTCCCCACGATGGCTGCTCCTTTTCATCAAGCCACGGGTGAGGGGCCAGGAGAGAATAGGTCGGCATGAGCAAGAAACTCGCCTTTTTCAGAGCACTAGCTTTCCCAATAGGAAAAATGAAAAAGCACTGCATCAGTTGTAATATCCAGCTTCCTCTTCAAGGACAAAACTGCTTAAAAATAAAGGCCTACCTCTGGTGCCTAAAAAGATGTGGAGTGCTGCATGCAGGGGCGTATCACCTTCCATGAGTGTGAGACCGCGGGGGTCTGCACCCTTGGTCAAGAGAAGAAAAGCCAGCTCAAAGTCCTCATGTTTCAGGCACATGAGAAGTGGTGTCTGCTGGTTGTCCTGGAGACCGTCGGGCAAGGCTGAGGAGGCAGAGGAGAAGGGCACTCATGAGCTGCATCCGTTTGATGAGGTACAGCCTGGGTCACCTGAGGAGGAGGGGACCCCTTCTTCCATTTACTCCAAGAGCTGATGCTGACCTAACTTCTGAGCCCCTCTTACCACCAACCCCTAGGGAGGCAAAGGCTTCCCAGAGCCTTCAGAGTAAAAGCCCAATGCCTTTAGGCATCCTGTGCGTGCACCATGCCGCCCCCTACTCTTCTGCTTCCCCTCGTACTCGCAGATCCCACCGTCAGTACTGCCCCAGAGTGGAGACAGGGCCTGGGAACAACTTAAATCCTGGTACCTGCCTAACACCCTACCTGAGACACAGCCAGTGGTCAGGACATGATGCATGGCTTCCTACATCCTTGCTTCTACCAAGCTTCTTCCTGAGGATGCCCTTCTACCTTCAAATGTCATCTTCCACCCCCAGCACCAACTTCCTTTTAGCTCATCCCACACCCCCTCAGCACCGCAGGCTCCCCAGCCTCCAACCGTACAATCTGCATGTGCATTGTACATTGCAATGTACATTGCCAGAAGCCAGATATTGACTCTGTCCTTGCTCCTGGGCACCCAGTTCCAGGGAGGTGCTTCCAAAGTGCTTGCTGACTCAGGAACCAAACTTACATGGCAGCCAGTTTCCTGGCAAAGGTAGTAAACAACACTTCAGAAGGCATTCCATCTACCTCCTGGAACATGTGGGTGCAGCCAATGCCTGAAGCCTTTCGATGGCACTCTGAGAGCTCAGGACCAATAAAGGGCCTGCCCCATTAAACAGCCAAGCAAGCTAAAGACCACATGGCCAGGGCGGTCTTCCAAGATCCTGCACGTGTGAACTCGTTCAATATGTAAAACAAGCTAAGAAAGGGGGACTGTTATCACTCTCATTTTATAAACATGGATGCGAAGGCAGAGGTAGCATGCCTGAGGCCATATAACTGGTAGTGGCATAGGTTGGAGGCAGGAGGGAAGTGGGAGCAGAAGGAGGCTGCTTCCAAATTAGCTTTAAAATAATCCCTTGGGGCGCCTATGTGACGCAGTCAGTTAAGTGTCCAACTATGGCTCAGGACATGATCTCACAGTTTGTGGGTTCGAGCCCCACGTCGGGCTCTGTGCTGAAAGCCAGCTCAGAGCCTGGAACCTGCTTCAGATTCTGTGTCTCCTTCTCTCTCTGACCCTCCCCTGTTTCTGTGCATGGGTTTCCACCACTTCTGTCTCTCTCAATCAACTTGAATGAAAGAAAGAAAGACAAAGGGAGAGAGAGAGGAAGGGAGGGAGGAAGTAGACAAACTCAATGGCACACTCCAGACATTCACTAAGCCAAGTGTGACTGTGCTGCTTATAACTGCAGATGTTCCCACCCACCAATTATGTAGCCGTTTCTTCTAAACTAAACACCAAATCCAAATCCACTAACTAGAAAAGAATGCCAGAGAGTTTCATAGGGATGCACACAGCATCCTGAGTGGACAGCTGAGTGGAGGGAAGAGTCCAGCCAGCCCCTGGAAGGAAAAGAGCTCTGTGAGCTACACCTGCACAGCACTGAGTGTTCTCACACAAGGCAGAAGACAACAGAGTTAAGAGAAAGTCACAAAAATGTAGCATTCCTACAGGCCAGCACCCACTGACAGGGCATTAACCTGTCACTGTTGTAAAATAAGAAGCTTCCAAGGAAGGGGCGCCTGGGTGGCTTAGTCGGTTAAGCGTCCGACTTTCGCTCAGGTCATGATCTCGCGGTTCGTGGGTTCGAGCCCCGTGTCGGGCTCTGTGCTGACTGCCAGCTCAGAGCCTGGAGCCTGTTTCAGAGTCTGTGACTCCCTCTCTCTCTGACCCTCCCCTGCTCACATGGTCTCTCTCTCTCTCTCTCTCCTAGAAATAAATAAAACATTAAAAAAAAAAAAAAAACAAAAGAAGCAGCTTCCAAGGAAGAAAATGTGGCAAAGTTCAGAGGAATCTCCGAAATCAAGTGAAAGCCCCACAACCAGCAGTGGCCTGACACCCCAGGGGACAAGTCTCCTGTGCTCATCATGGGCCTTCTTACCTCCGCTGTCGATAAGGCAGCCTAAGAGCTGCATCCTCCGGGGATCCCAAACACTGAGGCGGGGGATGAAGGCACAGAGGTCAAGGTCGGAGAAGTTGCAGCCCTTGATGAAGCAGTCTCCGAGGGGCGGCTCCCCACTTACTTTGCGGGACAGCAGCAGAAGCACTTCGGGCCATTTCTGTTTCTCCCGCAAAAAGTTGATGAAGGTGTTGGCGCAGTCACGGTTAATCTCACAGACCAGGTCAGGAGGAATTTCTTTCAAAAATAAGAATACATCACACACACCCCGAAAAAGGTGTGTATGATTCCTGTCCCCAAATACCACCCAACACATTTAGGCCTAATTAACATGAAATACTGGTCAGTATTTTTAAAGGATGGGGAAAATAGAAGAAAATCATTACTCTGAGCACATGACTCAACCCCTCATAAACATCTGTAGAAGCACTGGGGCTGTGTGACCTTCTTGGGAAGGTTAGAGATAGTCAAAGGAGAGTAGAGCCTGGCCCAGGAGGGAGGCAGAAAGAGGACTGTGTCTTGGAAGAATACGTGAGTCAGGGCATTCTTCAGAGATTAGAAGGGCAAGAGCCTGGCTTACGTTTTCCGTTATGGTCAGAGTACGTCCTGCTTAAGGACCACTGAAATACAGACAGACACTACAGAATAACGTCAAGAGTTTCTAGATAGGAGTGAGAGGATGGCTTAACCCTCAATTCTTAATTTCGTATCACGAGATGCTATCTATTTCCATCTGATCTCTGATGTATGGAGACAAGATAATGGTTATCCCAGTACATAACTCTGGTATATCATAACTCTGGATGGAAAACTTGTAAAAGAGATCCTCTGTAAGTAATTGGCAAGATTTCACAAATAAAAATACAGGATGGCAGTTAAATTTGAATTTCAAGTGAACACGTTAACGCTTTGTGAAGATATTAGGAACAACTTTTAGTGAGCAGAAATCACCTTTGGCACAACCGAATGTTGTGACAAAAATTACCTTGCAGGGAAGATAGGAGGTGCAAGAACCTTTGAACTACCTCTTGCTTCAGGAAGTTTTCCTGCAGCGGTTGGTTTCCGGAGTTCATGTACATCACCAGCTGCTCAGAGGCCTTCTGGAAAATGCTGGTTTCACTAGCGGGTCCATCACCACTTCTCAGTCCTGGAAAAACAAGTACTTTAATGCTTCCAAATAAAGGGATCGCAGTTGTGCGAGGTTGCAAAAACTACCCCAGATATCTACTCCTTCTTGTATGCACTTGATGTGCCAGGCGATCTGC
Organism: Proteles cristata cristata; assembly: GCA_017311185.1. Taxonomy (NCBI): domain Eukaryota; kingdom Metazoa; phylum Chordata; class Mammalia; order Carnivora; family Hyaenidae; genus Proteles; species Proteles cristata. The sequence goes on along the minus strand of JAESUZ010003114.1, from coordinate 132,060 downwards.
ATCACTTTCCATCAACAGGTGGAACCTCTTCTCTTCTGCATCCTGGCCTGAACTATGGATTTCTAGATTGCAGTGGGGTTGATATTGATGCTAGTTATAAGGGTGAGGAGGCGCGAGGCTCAAGAAGCCTGGCTTAGTTCAATTCGCTCTCTTAAGACCCAGGTTTCTGCCATGTGTACAGGTCCAGTCTCATCTTCGGGAGGACAATCAGTCCAGCTGTCCAAACTGAGGCTCCACATGTGTGAAAGGGTCTGGCCAAGATCAGCAAGTCCACAGACACTTCCTTGGAGGAATTCAGTTCAAGCTACAGGAACAAACCAGCCTGAATTAGTGACCTGAGGATTACGAATGAAATAAATGCCTGTGGCTTCAAGGGACTAAACTTGGGGAGCAACTGCTTACATGGCAATAGAAAACTGACGTAACAGTTCAGGGAAATAAGACAGCAAGAGGAAGGCTGAGCACCACGCTAACATCCACCCACACCCCAGCCCCTCACGTGTCTTATTGGCAAGCAGAAAGCCAAGGGGAAGGAGCCATCTCTCTGGCCAAAGAATGGAAGACAACATCCCCTTAGTCACATTTACTTGAGAAAGTCATCATGCTTAGAAAACCTCCGCTGCCAGAACACTGCAAAGGGCACAGGTTTTATTCGGTATCAGGTGATACACTCAGAAACCCTTCTTGCTTATGATGGAATCTTACTGAGCACACAGGACCTGCATTTTCACAACCAATGAAAAGGGCCCTGCCCACAGGCATCAAGTGCCACCACATTGTCCAGAAGTGAATGAATGTTCAATGTCATGTTCTAACAGAGCAGGAATGCTTTAAAAGAGATGATCTATTCGAAAATCAGCTTCCCCAGGGGCGCCTGGGTGGCTTAGTCGGTTAAGCGTCCGACTTTCGCTTACGTCATGATCTCGCGGTTCGTGGGTTTGGGGCGTCAGGCTCTGTGCTGATTGCCAGCTCAGAGCCTGGAGCCTGTTTCAGTCTGTGACTCCCTCTCTCTCTGGCCCTCCTCTGCTCATGCTGTCTCTCTCTCTCTCCTACAAATAAATAAAAAAACATTAAAATCAATTGAAAAAAAAAAAAAAAGGAAAATCAGCTTCCCCAGCCACACACCCCAAATCAAGAATCTGTGTGCAAGTCTTTCATGACGGAGGTGAATAGTGGAGGGAGAGCGGAAGCAGATTCTGGGTCAGGGAGGAAGCGTGGGGGCCTTGGCGGATCCCGCAGGAGGGCTCCAGCATGAGTATCCCTACCAGGTGTCTCCATCCAGGGCAAGGGAGAAAGGGTTTCAGATTCTCACCTGAGTGCGTCATGGCCTGGCTGCCCTGGGAGGATGTAAATTCCTAAGCACTTCTGTCTGAAAGGGCACAAGCAAAACCGGCTCCACAGGCTGGCCTCCTTGAGAGCAAGCCTTGGGTGCTGGCTCCCCAAGCTGAAGGCATGGTATGTCAGGGAGCACTCAGTGATGGTGAGAAGGAGCCAGGGTATCCAAGCACAGTTCCAACATTACCTGGCTGTGCCTCCTGATACACATCTGGGTCACCTTTCAACACATCAAGTCAGAGCACCAGAAACACACACACTACCCACACACACTCCTGTCGGGGACAAATGCCCATTGAGTTCTACTGAGAGACCTGCAGGTGCCAGACAGAAGCAAGACCCAATTTAGCACCGTCCTCCAGAGAAAACTAAATGGAAACTACCCGACAAAGGAAGACCTACATCTCCTCAGACAGGGCACCCAGGAAACATGTATGTGGTGTCACGCTGACTGACCAGCACTCCCGGACTCAGCCCTCTGAACTTCATCCTAAAACAGCAATGAACACACAGCAAACAGTGAAATCTCACAGTACAGAGCAACAGGACCCTTGGAAAAGGAGAAACGTCCATCACTCTCCTGTGCCATGCACACTCTCTCGAGCCAATAAAAGTTTTTCTAGAACACCATTTTGCCACTAGGGAAATTAGAATAAAAGTCACTTGAAACTCAACAGACATATACTAAGCCTGGTAATGCAGAGAATTAGGTGCAGCTGCATAAAAATCACATGGTTCTGTAGTTCAGAATAGTTAAGCAATATCTTGGAGAAAATTCCACATGTCAGGGAAGAAACCAGAAAAGGATATCAACAATGGAAAAATGCATAAAATTGACTGGGTGCCTGGGTGGCTCAGTCAACTAAGCCTCTGACTGTTGGTTTTGCTCAGGTCATGATCTCACATTCATGACTTTGAGCCCCAAGGCTGCCTCCATGCTAACGGCGCGGAACCTGCTTCGGATTCTCTCTCTGCCTCTCGGTCAGCTTCTTCTCTCTCTCTCACCCTCTCCTTCTCCCTCAAAATTAAAAAAATAAGGCAAACCATGAGAGACTCTTGAATGCTGACAAAAACTGAGGACTGATGGATGTGGGGGGGAGGGGGGATGGGCATGGAGGAGGGTACTCGTGGGGATGAGCGCTGGGTGTTATGTGGAAACTAATTTGACAATAAACTATCTGAAAAAAAAAACTTTAAAGGACACATAAAAGGAATGCGACGAATGCACTCATATGGTACTCCTGCAGAGACAGGGGTCACTTGCTTATTACTCTGAATCTGTTTTGTTCTAAATTTTCTATAAACTTAATAAGAGACTAAAGAAACATCAGAATATAAAGCTGCATCTACATTAGAATCACAGATATTTTTGTTAAAGATCATGATGTTTAAGTGCTGAATAACAACAACGAGACTGGATAAAATATGAAGAAATATAATAAAATTTTCTTTTTACATAAAACTGCCTTGTCACAAATTTTCTACAATGATCATATTTACTACATACATATAAGCTGCTTTTATTTATTTATTTATTTCTAAATTTTTTTTAACGTTTTATTTATTTCTAGGAGAGACAGAGAGAGAGAGAGAGACAGCGTGAGAAAGGGAGGGTCAGAGAGAGAGGGAGTCACAGACTGAAACAGGCTCCAGGCTCTCAGCTGGCAGTCAGCACAGAGCCCGACGCGGGTCTCGAACCCACGATCCGCGAGATCATGACGTAAGCGAAAGTCGGACGCTTAACCGACTAAGCCACCCAGGCGCCCCAAATGTGCGTTTTTTTTTTTTTATTTCTAGGAGAGATAGAAAGAGACAGCATGAGCAGGAGAGGGTCAGAGAGAGAGGGAGTGACAGACTGAAACAGGCTCCAGGCTCCGAGCCGGCAGTCAGCACAGAGCCCGACGCGGGGCCGAACCCACGAACCGCGAGATCATGACCCAAGCGAAAGTCGGACGCTTAACCGACTAAGCCACCCAGGCGCCTCACATATAAGCTGCTTTAACACTAAAAGGTAAAATGCAAAGATATCTTCTGAAGGTGCAACGGTAAGAATGGTAAGAAGATAAACCAGCCTCAAATTGTATCCATGGGGGAAACCAACACAGAGAGAAGGTTCCAGTGTCCTCTGAGTGCTGTGCCTGAGGTGCCTACCTGATCACACAGCAGAAAGCATCTGACTCCCACTGGAGCATGACAGAGAAGGCCTCAGAGGCGAGGAACAGTCCTCCCTCTAAGTGAATCACATAGTAAGAAGTGAGGAAAACGAGGGCTCCAAACCTGAGAGAGGAGCAACAGAGGCCAGAGTGGTGGGCCTGCTGCCACCTGGTGACGGCCGTGAGAGAGGCAGGGAAAGGCAGTTAAGGGTTTCCCTTTCCAGGCTTCCAGTGACCCTCGTGGTCGGCTACAGTCTAGAAGCAGACGCTGCTCCTCCTGACCCATCGTCAGAATGTCAGTAGCAGCCCAATGCTCTGTCGCAGTGCCTACATCATTTCCATGTCACCTCATCAGCCAGCCACGTTGTCATCACCCATCATCACAACAGGGGTGAGTATCGTACAAATAAGGGGTTTTGAGAGAGCCACCACATTGACCTCAGTTTTATTATAGTATAGATTACTAGAATCGTCCTATGTGTTTAATCTCTTGCTGTGCCCAATTATCAACTCAACTTTATCATACGGATGTATGAAAAGGAACAACACAGTCCACCTAGGGGTCACTACTATCCACTGTTTTGGGCATCCACCAGGAGTCTGGGAACGATCCCCTGCAGATGGGGAAGGAGAACTGCTGTAGACAAACCTGACTGCTTAGAGCCGACTGGAGAGGCTCCAAGTGGCCTCTCGATTCCCCTGGTAGTTTGCAAGAACTGCAAAATCTCAGGTCCTGCCCAGAACCTGCTGGATCAAACTCTGGATTTTCACAGGCTCCCAAATGGTTCCCATCACCATCAGGGAAAAGGGCAGAAATCTTCAGGGAGACTTTTATTTCTCACCTACATGCAAAAGCCATCATCTCCAAAGACACTGTCACCATCATCATCAAAACGGGCCACAGAAACACCCAGGATGTGCCAAGGGTGAAAGCATAGTTCATCCTACTTTGTAACACTGTAAAGAAGAACATCGTTCATACAGGTACAGACAGCTAAGGTCTTGATGCTGCTTTACTTGGGCCCATGGACATAAAGAACCAAACCATTATGTTTGTGGACTCAGGTCAGGATCAAGGGTCCCCAACTCCCTAGCAGCAGCTCTTCCCCAAAATACTGGGTCTCCATCAAATCCATCAATATATGAAGATCGGGAGGGGTTTACGTGAAAAAATCCTAAATTTTACCACCGGAGAGCTACCTTTATGCCATAGCCCTGTCTTCTCCATTCTCAGCGACCCCCCCGCCCCCGTCTCTGCCTGTCTTCTCAACTACTACACTGGTTACAAAGATCATGTGTGGGAAAAAGTCTAAAACTACACTCTCCACTACAATGCCCAGTAACCTAATTAAGTAAAATCAAAATAAATTAAATCAAAGTAAAATTTAAGTTCTTCTGTTCCATGACTCACACACACATCTCAAGTGTTCAGTCTCCACACGTGGCCAGAGGCTACCATAGGAGACAAGGTAGACCTAGAACACTTATATCACTACGTAAAATTATATTGCATAGCACTCATCTGAAAAGGTTCCCCAAGTCACACTTCAAATTGTAAACTTTTGGCAACTGGAAACATCTTAGAATTGAAATTTATGCATACAACCTATACAGCTGTGACGATGCAATGTGATGTTCAATCTCGACATCATATTCCAACAACTTCTACAACGGCTCCACTGCTAGGAGTCATGGGGAAATACACTCCTGGAAGACTCCCCGCTTGTTAGGTCATCCTGAAAATGGTCACCCTGCTCTTCTCCAATATCTATCCATTTCTTTTGTCTTTTTTTTTTTTTTTGACTCACTGTGTCCCTATATTCTTTCGATATTCTTCTATGTGGCAGGAAAAAATATGTGCTGTTGGCCCTGAAAATTTTAATCACCAATAAGCTTAGCAACGTAGGCTGTAGGCTTCACAGCATCCACTGTCATCACAGACTACCCAGTGAGCCAAATGGTAGGCTTGAACAGGGCACAATCCTCTTAAATGCGCCTTTCTTCCAATGAGAGCTTAACTGAATTCTCATTAGTAAACAGGGAACCGGTTGCTATTCTACTGAATCTCTACTCCTGGTTCCAAACTTGAGGCACACATTTAGTTGGTGAAGGCAGAGAGAGAAGAAAGGAGAACAAGACGCTTCTCAGGAACTGTGATGTTTTAAGGATTAGCAGATATTCAAAGGTTCTATTATTGAAAACACACAAATGAACACCTGCAAATATGTAAAGTTTAAAAACTAAGCAAAACGGAATGACTTATGCTAATGTCTGTAACACTAAATGTAGCGCGCGCCCGCACATACACACACACACTATTCTAAGAATTCAGGATATAATTCATTGCAAACACAAAATTAAATATACATGAAAAGTGTGCAAACACATCAGCCATTTTCTACCATCAGTGATGGTCATGGTTTGTTATTTGAAAACTGGAAATTTCACTGGCAAAAAAAATCTGTTTCGTTAGCTTCAGTTTCTCCAACCATACAACCCATCCTGAAGCTGGGATTGCAGACATGAAACACAAAGGAAAGCATTTCTCAATGATTTGTTAAATATACTACGTCACAGAAGAAACAAGTTCTTTACATAGGTGCTAAGATAAGTATGATAGCTCGCAACTCTAAAAGAGCATTTATGAAAGAACAGAGGACTCTTCGAATACGCTTCTGCTCCTTCATTCCTACAATCTCACAGAGACAGCAGAAGGCATTTGAAAGAAGCAAACGAAAATAAAAACATAAATGGGGAAAGGAGGGGCACGAGGATGTTAAAAGATAAGCAGCTTCTCCCCCGCGTAAAACCTTCTTGACCCTGGCAATCGCCATGATTCCCACCTTTCCCACTGCCTTCCTCTCCAAGACACACACCCAACAGGTGACCTTAAATTTGTCACCTACCTATCCACTGCAGGTAAGAATTTCTGGGGGAAACACATGCAGACAACTTCAGGTAACACACTAAACATCTATTTAGTATTAATAGTCTGGTCCATTCATGCACAAAACCCATCCCAAGATCAAAACAGGTTTAAGGAAGAGCAATAGTGGGGTGCCTAGGTGTTTGGATTGGTTAAGTGTCCGACTTCAGCTCAGGTCATGATCTCCCAGTTTGTGTGTTGGAGCCCTGCGTTGGGCTCTGTGCTGACAGCTCAGAGCCTGGAGCCTGTTTCAGATTCTGCATCTCCCTCTCTCTCTGCCCCTCTCCTGCTCATTCTCATTCTCCCTCCCACTATCCCTCCCTCTCTCTCCTCCCCTCTCTCTGACTGTCTCTCTCTCCCTATCTCTCTCTCTCCCCTTTCCCACTTTCTCTCCCCAAAAATAAATATTATTTTTTTAATTAAAATAATGAAAAGCAATAGCACAAAAGAGAAACAAGAAAATGAATCTCCTAACGCCCAAAGAAACAAAAATTTAAAGAGAGGAGAATGTTGATTTTGAAAATAAATTATTGATACTGTATTATTAACGTTAATTTATTTAAGAGGTGGGGTGGGAAGCGGCAGAGACAGAGGATCCAAAGTGGGCTATGTGCTCCACACAGGGCTCTGACTCATGAACTGTGATACCACGGGCTGAGCGGAAGTCAAGGTTCTTAAGTAACGGAGCCACACAGGCACCCTGAAGTTCTCCTATTCCATTTTTTTAAATTTTTAAACTTTTTTGTTTGAGAGTCAGAGGCAGCGCGAGTAGGAGAAGGTTAGAGAGTGAGGCAGATAAAGAATCCGAAGACAGGCTCCAGGCTCTGAATAGATGGCTGCACACAGCTCGACGTGGGGCGTGAACCCACAAACTGTGATTCATGACCTAGCCGAAGTCGGACCGACAGAGCCATCAGCACCCCTCTTATGCCATTCTTAAATGCCATCCAGGAAGAGGCAGCCAATGTGAAACAAGCCTATGCTTCCATAGATAAGAACCAGAAAACAACAGTACTTTGAAATTAAAACGGAGTCTCCAAATAATAAGATGAAAATGAGTTCTAAAAGAAACACTGAAGACCAAGTTAAAGATCTGGGAAGAAAAAGTACCTAGAAAACATTCCTGAAACGTAGACAAAAATGTTATATACACAGGAAGCTGAGACATTTAATGGTAGCACCAAAGAGGCATAGGAGGGGAACACAATGACAGAGTATAAATTTCCCTGTGCTAAAAAAAAAAAAAAGAAAAAAAATACATTGCATGGGGAAACAAGGGCCAAGAGGTGAGAATGGCTAAAGACCCGTATCTACAAACATCCCAGAGACATTTTGAAACGTCTCTAAGGGCAGGGGCGCCTGGGTGGCTCAGTCGGTTAAGTGTCCCACTTTGGCTGAGGTCATGATCTCACCGTTTGTGGGTTCGAGCCCCGTGGTGGGCCCTGTGCTGCCAGTCACAGCCTGAAGCCTGGTTCGGACTCTGTGTCCCTTCTCTCTCTGACCCTCCTCTGTTCACGCTGTCTCTCTCTCTCTCTCAGAAATAAATAAAACATTAAAAAATAATCTCAAAGGGCAGAGAAAGTCCTAGAAGGCAAACTAATGGGACTGACATCAGAATTCTAATCACCAGCAAACGGAGGCTAGAATACAATGACAGCGTTTCCTCCAAGTTGTGAGGGAAGAAGGTTTCACAGAATAGCCTCTCAATCTAAGATCCCATGCACTGTCGGACACACCAGAAACAGCTGCCACCAAACTGGCGTGTCACCAGTTGTAAAACACACTCCAATCTTAAAGGTGTTAATATATGGGGAGGGGGAACTGCGATTTAGAATCGATCATATTCAAAAAAATACAATGCCTATACTCAACCAAAGCATGGACAACATACAGACATTTTCAAAAGTTCCATGCGTCTACTATCCATGTCTCTTCCAGGAAAAAAGTTACTTGAGTATGTATGCTCGCAGATTAAGAGAAAAATCTAAACAGACACCTTGACCCTCAGAGTCATATAGGAATATACACCTTGTCCCTCAGAGTCATATATGAATAGAAGAACTAAAAGCAGCAGTATAGAGAAAAAGAGATGGAGATGGAGATATAGATATGTCTATTGGGACTAAAGTCTAAAGAGGGCCCAAACAGTATATACGGAAACATATGTAGATACACATATACACACAATAACGCATGTGTTTTGTTAAACTAGGATGATTAAATAGTATCACATTTAAAGGTTTCAAGGCGTTTGGAGGACGGGACAAGATGGCGGAGAAGTAAGGAGCTCCGTACTTGCACTCGCACCCATACATCACACAGAAAAGATCTGAAGCCATTGGAAACCTTATAAAACCTGAGAGACTGGGAGAAAAAGGACGCAGAATCCACTGAGAAAGCCTTCTAACGGCGACCTCAAGAAACAAGCTAGAGTACACAAGGTGAAGAGTCCCAAATATCACTACGAATAGGAAAATAAAATACCTAAGGTCCCAACAAGAGAGACCGAGGGATACCATTCAAAAAACAATCTCTGAAAGGATAGGCCCTGGAAAGTCAAAGAGTCTTCTTGGACACAGCAGCGCTCATAGAAACAGAGAGCACAACAGGTCTTTAAAACCAACAAGAGCCGGAAAGCTAACTAAAATGACGAAACAAAAGACCTCTCCTCCAAAGAAACTCCAAGAAGAAATGACAGCTAATGAACTGCTCAAAACAGATATCAGCAGCATAACTGAACAAGATTTTAGAATAATACTGGTAAAATTAATAGCAGGGCTTGAAAAAAACATAGGGGACATCAAAGAAACTATGGCTACAGACAGAATGGAAAATAAAAATAGGCATGAAGAATTAAAAAATGCGATAAATGAGATACATAATAAATTAGAGGCATCCAATGCACGGCTTGAAGGGGCAGAAAGGAGAATAAGTGATTTAGAAGACACCATTATAGAAAAACAAGAAGCTGACAAAAAAAGAGACAAACTGATCCAGGAACAGGAAAGAAGAATTCGAGAGCTCAGCGACACAGTCAAACGCAACAATATCCTTATCAGAGGAATCCCAGAAGAGGAAGAGAGAGGGAAAGGTGCTGAAGGAGTCCTGGAACATATTATAGCAGAGAACTTCCCCGACCTGAGGAAGGAAGTAAATGTGGAAATACAAGAGGCTCAGAGGACTCCCCACAGACGTAAGTTGAATCGATATTCTACACGACATATCATCGTAAAAATGGCAAAATACAAGGACAAAGAGAAAATTTTGAAAGCAGCTAGGGAGAAAAGGGCCCTCACATACAAAGGGAAACCTATCAGAGTGGTGACAGACCTATCTACTGAAACGTGGCAGGCCAGAAAGGAATGGCAGGAGATCTCAATGTGATGAACAGTAAAAATATGCAGCCAAGAATCCTCTATCCAGCAAGCCTGTCCTTCAAAATAGAAGGAGAGATAAAAACCTTTCCAAATAAACAGAAATTGAAAGAATTTGTCACCACGAAGCCAGCCCTACAAGAAATCCTGAGGGGGATGCTCTGAAGGAAAGGTTGCAAGGAACCAAGATTCCAGAGACACCACCACAAACATGAACCCTACAAAAGATACAAAGACTCTAAACCCACATATTTCAATAATAACACTGAATGTAAATGGGCTGAATGCTCCAATCAAAAGACATAGGGTAGCAGAATGGATTAAAAAACAAAATCCATCTATATGCTGTCTACAAGAAACTCATTTTAGACGGGAAGATACCTTCAGATTAAAAGTAAGGGGATGGAGAAATATATGTCATGCTATAGGAAATCAAAAGAAAGCCGGAGTAGCGATACTTATATCAGACAAACTGGACTTTAAAATAAAGACAATCACAAGAGATGAAGAAGGGCACTACATAATAATTACAGGGTCCATCCATCAGGAAGAACTAACAATCATAAATGTCTACGCACCGAATATGGGAGCACCTAAATATCTAAAACAATTAATCACAAACAGAAACAAGCTTATAGATAAGAATGTGCTAATAGCAGGGGACTTTAATACTCCGCTTACAGCAATGGATAGGTCAACCAGACAGAAAATCACTAAAGAAATAATGGACTTGAAAGATACATTGGACCAGATGGACCTGACGGATATATTTAGAAGTTTACATCCTGAGGCCAGGGAATTTACTTTCTTCTCAAGTGCGCATGGCACATTCTCCAAGATAGATCACATACTGGGACATAAAGCAGCCCTCAATAAATATAAAAGAATAGAGATCATACCATGCACACTGTCAGATCACAATGCTTTGAAACTTGAAATCAATTACAGGAAGAAGTCTGGAAAACTTCCAAAAACATGGAGGTTAAAGAACACCCTTCTAAAGAATGAATGGGCCAATCAGGCAATTAGGGATGAAATTAAAAAATATATGGAAACAAATGAAAATGAAAACACAACAATTCAAAATCTATGGGATGCGGCAAAGGCAGTGCTAAGAGGAAAGTACATTGCTCTCCAGGCCTATGTCAAGAGATTAGAAAAAGCGCAAGTCCAAAATCTAACAGCTCACCTAAAGGAACTAGAGGCAGAGCAACAAGAACGCCCTAAACCCAGTAGAAGAAGAGAAATAATAAAAATTAGAGCAGAAATAAACAACATAGAGACCAAAGAAACAATTGAACAGATCAATGAAACCAAGGGTTGGTTTTTTGAAAAAGTACACAAAATGGACAAACCTCTAGCCAGACTTATCCAAAAGAAAAGAGAGAGCACCCAAATAGACAAAATCATGAATGAAAATGGACTTATTACAACCAACCCCTCAGAAATACAAGCAATTATCAGGGAATACTATGAAAAATTATATGCCAACAAATTGGACAACTTAGAAGAAATGGACAAATTCCTAAACACACACTCACCACCAAAATTCACACGGGAAGAAATTGAAAACCTGAACAGACCCATAACGAGTGAAGAAATTGAATCAGTGATCAAAAATCTCCCAGCAAATAAGAGCCCTGGATCTGATGGCTTCCCTGGGGAATTCTACCAGACATTTAAAACAGAATTAATCCCAATTCTTCTCAAGCCATTCCAAAAAATAGAAAGCGAAGGAAAACTCCCGGACTCATTTTATGAAGCCAGCATCACTCGGATTCCCAAGCCAGACAGAGATCCAGCAAAAAAAGAGAACTACAGGCCAATATCCTTGATGAATACGGATGCAAAAATTCTCAACAAGATCCTTGCAAATCGAATCCAGCAACATATCAAAAGAATCATCCACCAAGATCAAGTGGGATTCATTCCTGGGTTACAGGGCTGGTTCAATATTTGCAAATCAATCAATGTGATCCATCATATCAATAAAAGAAAAGATAAAAACCATATGATCCTGTCAATAGATGCACAAAAAGCATTTGACAAAATACAGCATCCCTTCTTAATAAAGACTCTGAGAAAGTTGGGATAGAAGGAACCTACTTAAACATCATCAAAGCCATCTATGAGAAGCCTTCAGCTAATATCATCCTCAACGGGGAAAAACTCAGAGCTTTCCCCCTGAGATCAGGAACACGACAGGGATGCCCACTCTCACCACTGCTGTTTAACATAGTGCTGGAAGTCCTAGCATCAGCCATCAGACACCTAAAGGAAATCAAAGGCATCAGAATTGGCAAAGAGGAAGTCAAACTTTCACTCTTCGCAGATGACATGATACTCTACATAGAAAACCCGACAGACTCCACCAGAAGCCTCCTAGAACTGATCCAAAAATTCAGCCAAGTTGCAGGGTACAAAATCAACGTACAGAAATCGGTTGCATTTTTATACACCAACAATGAAGCAACAGAAAGAGAAATCCAGAAACTGCTCCCATTCACAATTGCACAAAAAAACATAAAATACCTCGGAATAAACCTAACCAAGGATACAAGAGATCTGTATGATGAAAACTCTAGAAAACTTATGAAGGAAATTGAAGAAGACACAAAGAAATGGAAAAACATTCCATGCTCATGGATAAGAAGAATAAATATAGTTAAGATGTCATTACTACCTAAGGCACTCTACACATTCAATGCAATTCCCATCAAAATTGCACCAGCATACTTCTCAAAACTAGAACAAACTATCCAAAAATTTGTATGGAACCACAAAAGACCCCGAATAGCCAAAGTAATCCTGAAAAATAAAACCAAAACGGGAGGGATCACCATCCCAGACTTTAGCCTCTACTACAAAGCTGTCATCATCAAGACAGTATGGTATTGGCACAAAAACAGACAGACAGACCAATGGAACAGAATTGAGAACTCAGAAGTGGACCCAAAAGAATACAGCTAATCTTTGACAACTAATCTTTGACAAAGCAGGAAAGAATATCCGGTGGAAAAAAGACAGCCTTTTTAACAGATGGTGTTGGGAGAACTGGACAGCAACATGCAGAAGAATGAAATTAGATCATTTTCTCACACCATGCACAAAAATAAACTCAAAATGGATACAGGACCTGAACGTGAGACAGGAAACTATCAACACCCTACAGGAGAAAGCAGGAAACAACCTCCTTGACCTCCACCGCAGCAATTTCTTACTTGACACATCCCCAAAAGCAAGGGAATCAAGAGCAAAAATAAACTGTTGGGACCTCATCAAGATTAAAAGCTTCTGCACAGCAAAGGGAACAACCCAGAAAATTAATAGGCAACCAACGGAATGGGAAAAGATAGTTGCAAATGACATCTCAGATAAAGGGTTGATATCCAGAATCTACAAGGAACTCACCAAACTAAACGCCCGGAAAACAAACAACCCAGTGAAGAAATGGGCAGAAGAGATGAACAGACACTTCTCCAAAGAGGACATCCAGATGGCCAACAGACACATGAAACGATGCTCAGCATCGCTCCTCATCAGGGAAATACAAATCAAAACCACACTGAGATTCCACCTCACGCCAGTCAGAGTGGCTAAAATGAGCCAATCAGAGAGCTCTAGATGCTGGCGAGGATGTGGATAAACAGACACCCTCCTACACTGTTGGTGGGAATGTAAACTGGTACAGCCCCTCTGGAAAACAGTGTGGAGGTTCCTCAGGAAACTAACAATAGAACTCCCCTATGACCCAGCAATAGCACTGCTAGCAATTTACCCAAGGGATACAGAAATGCTGATGCATAGGAGCACATGGACCCCAATGTTCATAGCAGCACTCTCCACAATAGCTAACACATGGAAAGAGCCTAAGTGTCCATCAACAGATGAATGGATCAAGAAGATGTGGTTTATCTATACCATGGAATGCTACATGGCAATGAGAAACAATGAAATCTGGCCATGTATAGCAACATGGATGGACCTTGAGGGTGTTATGCTGAGTGAAAGAAGTCAGGCAGAGAAGGACAAATATCATATGTGTGCACGTATGGGAGGAATAGGAGGAACTTAACAGAGGACCAAGGGGGAGAAGAAGGGCAGAAATGGTGGGGGAAAGGGAGGGAGGCAAACCATGAGAGACTCTTGAATGCTGACAAAAACTGAGGACTGATGGATGTGGGGGGGAGGAGGGATGGGCATGGAGGAGGACACTTGTGGGGATGAGCACTGGGTGTTATGTGGAAACTAATTCGACAATAAACTATTTGTAAAAATAAAATAAAATAAAATAAATTTCAAAAAAAAATAAAGTTTTCAAGGCGTTTGATGATTCTTTTTTATGCCTTCAGCTAGATTACCAGTGGCAGAACAAAACTTACCTAACGAATTACATAACCAACCTACCATGTAAATACCATTCACTAGAATTCCACTTCTCGAATTCAACTATGGGTGAAGCACAGAAAACTCAGAGCTAAGGAACAGAATGTAAACACCACATATGACATTACTAGGCAAGATTCAACAAGTAGAGCTAACTTGTTGCATTTTATTGTATACAGCCACCAGTCAGTAGATGCTGTCCCAAACTGTTAAACCCTATCTATTTCAGGGATAGGAATGTATTTTAAATTGTTGGTTGTACTTGCTTTGGGGAGTAACCTTGATGTTTTTAAATCTCTTGTTCTGTATGATTGTCTTTTTCATTTTTGACTGTGTGAATACATGGGGGAAAGATAACCCATACTGCCCAAAGGTGGACCTAGCAAAGTTATCAGAATGTCATAGACACTCTCTAAATAAGAGTTGTCTCACTCTATCTTTCCGAAAAAGCCAAACAAGTTTCCCAAAGATCAGGGGTCTCACTTCCATCCTCATATACTAAGAAAGTATAAACTGTTTTGCATCTAATAGCACAGAAGCAGTTTTCGCACCCCCCTACAAAGAAAGTTTTTTCACTCAAAGCTGTACCTGATAGGCCCCTGGAACATGTTGCTGGCTGTTCCAAATGACTTTTGTTGTTCTCAATGCCTTTGGCGTTCTCATTCCTCTTCAGGACATCCATGGTAGACTGGGACTGTTGATCCAGCAAGGTGGAGTCTGCCCCAAAGTGCAGGAGCAATGGTATATCCTCTGCCTGGCCTAGAGCAAGCCAAAGAGAGAATAGGGGATTGTCGTGGTCCCTTCCATAAGGAGATGTCCCCATGAGTGATCTTCCTCTCAGTCCCCTGCCCAAGCAGTCTGGGGCAAGGAGACCAACGTAGCCCTGCATCCTGATTCTTAACTGCTGCCTTGGGCAATCCACCCAACTCTCAGAAACAAGAAGTCCTATTTGGAGTCGGTAGGACAATAGCTTTTGGGGGTTCAGAAGTGTGCTCCCCTCTACCTTTCTCCTTCCTTGTTGCCGAGGAGAGGTGGAATCTGGTTAGTACGCAGCAGTTACAGCTGTTAGGATACCAGTAAGCTGTGACTTCAGATTTCTTTATTTCCTAGACAGGAAGAAGAGTATTCTTCCGGGGACAGGGGTGGAGGATGGGGGTGGCAATCCTGTCTGGGCATAGCAGAAGCAAATGGCAATCTTTCATATCAGGGTCTTTCTGTTGTCACTGATTCCACTCTCCCAGCCCCAACCCTCTGGCTGCAGGCTCTGTTTGTGGCTTTGACACATCTGTTTGCCAAGCACCAGGTGTCTGTGATCACAGATGCAACAGTTCACCAAATGGAAGAGGTGTACCCGTAGCGGCAAAAAGCCTTAGGTGGTCACAGAGAGTTAAGCAAATCAGTGCATGATCCCCAACTTCCAAATACCTATTGTCCTAAGATTCACTGCCTTGACAAGGCAGCTATGTATGTATCATCCTGTTCACGGAGCTCCCTTTTCCCATGTCCCCAGTCATGACGGCCCTTCTCCTATTTACAAAAATAGACAAAACTAAAACGTCAAACTTCTTACCCATCAAGTACCTCACTGGGCCAGGCAGAATTCTAAATAGCCCCCAGCTGCAGCCACAGTGGCACAATCAATTAGCATGCGGTACTTACAGGACAGCCCCTAAGACTCCCATCACCTGCTGCACACCCTGCTTGTCCCTCAGTTATTCGATCAAAAACCAATCTAGGGAACACCTGGGTCTCTCAGTCAGTTCAGTGTCCGACTTTGTCTCAGATCATGGTCTCACACCCTGTGGGTTCTAACCCTGCATAAGGCTCTGTGAAAATAAATGTTGAATAAAATTTTTTTTAAAATTCTAAACGTGACGAGACTTTGCACATGTCATCACGGTCCCAAAGCAAGCCGACCTGAAAGATACAGACGTTATCCTGACCTAATGACCCGAACCATAAAGGCCAAAGGTATACAGGTCAGGAAGAGGGCAAAGATTTAAAACATGAGAGGGGTCTGATGCAGAAAGAAAATTCTCCCCTGCTGACTCTGAAGAGAAAGGGAGCCTCATGACAAAGAATGTGTGTGTGTGTTGGGGGGGACTGTAGAAGCTGACAGCAGCCTCTGGCTGACAGCCAGCAAGGAAACGAGGACCTTAGTCCCACAATCAGAGGGAACTGGATTCTGCCACAACCACGTGAACTTGAGAGATAGTCCAGAACTCCAGCTGAGAACAAAGCTCCTGTCAATACCTTGACATCAGCCTCAGGGGACACTGAGTAGAACACTCAGTCACATATCAGACTAGTGTCCTTCACAACTGTGAGCTGGTGAGTGGGTGTGCTTTTGAGCCACTACCTTTATGGTGAGCTCTTACACAGCATAGAGAACTAATTACTGTATCATGTACTGCCCCAAGGAGGTGACAATTCCGGGCATCCAGTGCATCAACGGAAGGGAAAAGTGGCCAAGTCTCTTTAAAGAGAAGCTACAAGCTACCCTCCTCTTACTGCCGTTCAAAATTGTCATGTGTATCTTTCATAATTACCTACAGAAGACTTTCATGTAGTTCTGTTGCTCTGATGATATCTGGAGTAATAATTTTGTAATCACGAAATCTAGAAAAGAGACCAACCCTAGAGTCTTAAAACACAAGGAGGACAAAAGGTAAAGCTACGTAGGTAATTCTGTTCCAGAAGATCATCACTGGATGACTGAGAAGACTTTCAAGCATAAACCATATTAGGATAAACTCTTTCTGGAAGAAAGTAAACTAGAGATAGGATCCCCATCTCCCCAGTATATGAATACACGATGTGATATTTTTTTACCAAGAACTGGGCCACAGTCTGTTACACAGATGTTAGAGGATAGAAAACTGCAAAAGTATATATCCTCCAGTACATGCACATAAAGAGGCGAAAGAATAGATTTTAAAAATAGCTGTGTACACAATTCTGAAACTTACCTTTTCTTACATATTTTAACTCTAGATGTCAACATGAAAACATCTCAAGTACACAGGTTTTCAGAATTTTTGAAGGAGTTTTAAAGAAGCGAAATATGAAGACATACTAAACTTTTTTCTTTTTCTTTTTTAATTTTTAATGTTTTTTATTTATTTCTAGGAGAGAGAGAGAGAGACAGCGAGAGCAGGGGAGGGTCAGAGAGAGAGGGAGTGACAGACCGAAACAGGCTCCAGGCTCTGAGCTGGCAGTCAGCACAGAGCCCGACGCGGGGCTCGAACCCACGAACCGTGAGATCATGACCCAAGCGAAAGTCGGATGCTCAACCGACTAAGCCACCCAGGCGCCCCAAAACTTTTTTTTTTCTTGACCCATTACCCTTTTTTGGTAACAACACCCGCTTGCCTTTAAGAAGCACCTTTTCCAGGCTACCTGATTCGAAGTGAGTAAACACCAGACGGACGGACACATATTCACCATGACATCCTCCGCAAGGGCCCCAGGCAAGGCACTGGCTCCTGCTCGGGCCCCAGGCCCAGCCGAAGCTCAGCAACTCCAGACCTGGCCACCAACCGCCTCCGCTCCAGCGTCAGATCCAGGAACTAACGCGGACGAGGATGTGGCCAATGAGATCATTCCATCCTCCAGGTCCCACCCCCACCCCACCCCACCCCCAGTCCTGGAGCGAGTAGTGAGCACCTGACCAGGACCTAGCCAATCAGATCGTTCCAACCTCTCGCTCGTCCCTCCCCGCCCCCCCCCAGTCCCAGAGCCAGGAGTAAACCAACTTCTATCTCACCCACCCCATCCCAGTCCCAGTCCCAGAGCGAGCAGTGAGCGGCCAATGAGCTCATTCCAACTTCTATCTCACCCACCCCATCCCAGTCCCAGTCCCAGAGCGAGCAGTGAGCACCTGACCAGGACCTGGCCAATCAGGTTATTCCATCCTCTGGCTTGGCTCCCCCCACTCCCCAACCTGCCCAGTCCCGGAGCCCAGAGTGAGCGCCTGACCAGGATCTGGCCAATCAGATCATTCCATTCTGGAGTCCTGCCCCAATGCCAGGTCTGCGGTAAAAGACTCCTCGGGACCTAGATAATTCCATCCTTCTGGCTCTACTGATTGGTTCACGGAGGGCATGAGACCAACGTGGAAACACCGACACTCATTCAAGGACTTGAGCTGAGATACTGTGTTGAGGTGTCCTTTTTGGCTGAGATTGACAAATAGGCATAATATAAACATAGTATCAGGTGACTTCAGCTGACAAAGAGCCTGCTTAAGAATGAACGTAACACAGATGAAAGCAGAGCTGAGAGGCAGAAAGATTCTTGAAAGTACCTTTGTAGTACCTGGAGCAAGCCCTGGACTCACGAGTCACATGAGCCAATAAGTCCCCTTTCTTGCCAAAAGCAGTTTGGGTGTCTGCAGCTTATAACCAAGTCAGATGACACTACTCCTGGTCTGGCTTCGTGTCAGTTGTAGGGAATAACCTTTTCTAGGCTTTGGGCCTTGCTGCTGCCTGCCTCCGGTAATTCCCTGAGACTGGGCTTCCCAGACCACACTGATCTGTATCCAGGTGGACCATTCTAACTGCCACCCACCAAATGCCAACAGAACTGATGATTTCAGAGGCTCTGTGACGCTGTAGTTACTTTTAATGGCGAAGTTAGAATTCAGGCCACATTAAAGCAGCTGGACAGCTCCTGACTCTCCATGTGTCAAAAAACCTCAAGATGGAGATATTCTCATACACTGTTGGGGCAACCTTTCTGGGGTTCAGACAGCAATAGCTTTGAAAGGCAGATCCATATCATATGCTAACATCCTAAACTTGCATGCATGTTTTTATTTCTACATTCATAGAATATTTGTAGGAAAAAATCTTAAGATCCTGGTCTAAGGCAAAAGGACATAGACTCGCAATACTTTTTGTATCTTTTGGTTTGTGAATGTAATCCTTTAAATTTTTAAATAAAATGAGGGGCATCCAAATAAATAAAATGCACAATTCTTTGAACAATCTCTCAACGAGGAAACAATCCTAGAGATACATTCCCACCAGTGCACAAAGGTGTATTCAGGAAAATGTTCTCAGCATTATTTTCAGTGGCAAAATGAGAATCATTTAAACACCCATCGGTGAAGTATAGTCATGTCAGAGAAAACTGTGAGCTGTTAAAAAGAAAGAAAGGATGGGGCGCCTGGGTGGCTTAGTCGGTTAAGCGTCTGACTTTTGCTTAGGTCATGATCTCACGGTTCGTGGGTTCGGGCCCCGCGTTGGGCTCTGTGCTGACTGCCGGCTCAGAGCCTGGAGCCTGTTTCAGTCTGTAACTCCCTCTCTCTCTGACCCTCCCCGGCTCACACTGTCTCTCTCTCTCTCTCTCCTAGAAATAAAAAAACATTAAAAAAAAAAAGAAAGAAAGAAAGGAGAGGAAGGAAGGAAGGAAGGAAGGAAGGAAGGAAGGAAGGAAGGAAGGAAGGAAGGAAGGAAGGAAGGAAGGAGTCGCTATGCGTGTACTATTTAGGGAAAGACGGACAAGAACCTTTGTTCAGAGAAAAAGCAAGTTTCTTGACTTCATATTTAAAAGAGGATGACCACATTCATACAGAAAAGAGGAAAATAAATATTGGATACACACACACACACATGCACATATACATGCATGTCTATATCCTGGCTTGGTAGTTGACTTCGTGAAAGAGAATTTACTTTTGTCACACATCTTTTTTTTTTTTTTTTTATTGCATGGATTGTATTTTCACCAAGAGCATGTCTTTCAATTATCTTTTTTTCCCCTTTTTTGCTTTTAAAATATTTTTGATCAAACATACCATAAAATTCATCCTTTTTAAAGTGTACAATTTACTGGGTTCTGTGTATTTATGAAGATGTTCCAGTTCCAAAGAATGTAATCACCCAAAAAAGAAACCTTAGATGCATTAGCAGTCACTCCACATTTCCCCTGTCCCACCCCCAGGAGCAATATGTAATCTGGTTTTGTCTCTAGGGATTTCCTTGTTCTGGACATTTCATATAGATATGGTCATGCAATATGTAGTGTTTTGTGTCTCGTTTCTTTTACTCAGTATAATGTTTCAACGTTCATCCGTGTTATAGCATGTGTCAGTATTTCATTTTTGTTTTGTTTTGTCTTATGTCTGAATAATATTGCATTGTATGGATGTACTTCGTTTTGTTCATTCAACAGTTGATGGAGATTTCGGTTTTCTGCACTATTTTGCCTCTTATCCGATAAGGCTGCTATAAACCTTCCTGCAAAACTTTTTGTTGGAATCTGGTTTCATTTCCATGAGGTAAATACCTAGGGTTAACATGCCCAGCTCAAATGGTGACAGTGTATTTCCAGACTTCTCTGCCAAGCCGGTACACCATTTTTCATTCCCAATTTTTTCACATACTTGTCAATATGTTATTGTCCATCTGTGTTTTTTTTTTAATTTCAGCCATCTTCGTGTAAAGTGTACTTTTAATTCTTAAACTAGTTTTGAAAGGTGATTCCAAGAAGCCTATATCAACAGACAGTGACTAGTAGAGTAGAAGAGAAAGTCCGAAATAAGTGGCATTTAAAACCCCTGAGTTCATGATACACTTTCAAAATAGTGATGCTGAGATAAGTAAGTAGACATCTGGAAAATGGAAAGACAAGGTCCTTACATGAAACTCCAGTGGACCAGAGATCTAAATGTCAGAAAGGAAATCAGGCACATGGGTGACTCAGTTGGTTAAGCATCTGACTCTTGATTTCAGCTCAGGTCATGATCTCATGGTAGGGGGATTGAGCCTCGTGTCATGCTCCACACTGATTGTGGATTCTCTCTTCCTGTCTCTCTGCCCTTTCCCCATCTCCAGTCCTTAGAGCTGGACGTTCAGGCTGTCCTAGGCACAGATACAATCTCCCCTCCCGTGTTCCCAGCTTCTGTCAGCTTTCATCCTGCTTTCATCCTGTCTGTTTCTGACAAGTCCGTCGGTGTCTACTGCCCTCCTGGGTTTTATTTCAGGCTCAGCTGTGTTTCAAAACCACACACTTCAGAGACCCTCACTGCTCAGACCCACACTGATCCTTTGAGGGAGGGTCTTGCTGCACTGTGGCTGGTGCTGGCTTGTCCCGGGAAGCAGTTGCGCCCCCACAGGGTGATAGCAACTCAGAGGTTATGGTAAATCCCAACATACAGCCGAGCCAGGGTTTGTGTCCTCAGTCAGTCTTTTGTTCCTGTACCAGTGAATGAGGCAGCTCTGGATGTGCTCGCTCTATTGCTCCTGGAGAGGCCTTATCACCTCCATCAGTTGCACTCTAAGCAAGGGAACTTCTCCCAGCGTGATCCAGGGGATTCTCAGACCACGCTGCCCTTTCCAGGAGGACTCCACCCTGCTTCCTTACCAGAGCACCGCCAGGCACTGACGTCTGAAACTTCAGGCTCTGCATCCCACTGTTTATAAAACATTGGCGGTATCGAGACCCTCCCCTTTTCCGCCTGTCAGTGGTTTTGGAGAGCAGGTGTGTGTGTGTGTGTGTGTGTGTGTGTGTGTGTGTGTGTGTGTGTGTGTGTGTTGTCTGCCCACACGCGCGTCTCCTGTGGCTGTTTTCACCCTTTTTTCTCCACTCTTACCTCACCTCTTTTCAATCAGGGACCCCTGCCCACCACAGGACTTGTGGCTCTTTTCTCACAGAAGTCAACTCTCCACAGCCCCCACCTTTTCCAGGACATTTTTCCTGTTTGCGGACATGCAATTTGTTCCCTAGGACCTCTGATCAATTGTTTGTGTGTCCAGAATGATTTCATGTTTATCTAGCTGTTCAGGGGAGGAGGCAAGCTTAGGGTCGCCTTACTTCTCTGCCATCTTAACCCTCATAATTCATATACCGTCAAAAGGATTCATTGAAGGATACCAGTTTGCTTTTGACAGTTTAAACTTGACTCATCAACAGTCCCCTTAATCTCCTCAAACTTTTAACTAAGGCAAATTACGTTAGGTGTAATTTGTATTGGGAGTTACAGGGTAGCATATCTCCTGAATCATATTTAGAAAAACCTACCTAGTGTCTAATTAAGTGAACCCAAAAATATAAGGCCTATGAAACTCAAAATTTGCTGCTTCCTAGATTACAAGAGACCTATGATATGTCCTAGTAACCTCTCTTTCCCATATATATTTGTCTTCATTTAGCAAAATGTATTACTCATTTACTTACCACTAACTTTTTGCTCATCTTCCACAAGGAGCAAATTATTTTTTACCTTCACTTTCCTCAAGAACTATATTAAAAGAGCATGAGATCGATGAGATGGATCATGGGTTTGAAGCCAAAAAGCCCAGTCTTTGAATATACCACTCCACCACTCCTGTGTGGTTGTGGGAGGCCAATCTTTGTTTCCTTATCTGTAAACTGGAATGTATAATATTACCTATATTCCAAAGGTTTAAGAAAATTAGATATAATGAATATAAACTGTGGCCCCAGCCAGAGCTCTTTATCGTAACAGGGGAATGGGGGCATTTTACAAAATGCATGCTATGTTAAGAGTTTAACCACTGTCCTTACTGTCCTAAAAAATGGAGGGTTAAAAACATGCATACATTGTATTGCTGTTCTAGAGGTCAGAAGTTCCAAATGGGTTAGCGGTTCCTGCTGTAGACTCGAGAGGAGGTTCTGTGTCCTTGTCTTTCCTAGGTTCTACAACGCTGCCCACATCCTTACTTTATCACTCTTTCCTCCATCTTTAAAGTTAACTGCATATATAAAGTTAACTGTTATATCTCTTCCTCTTTTCTGCTTCTATCACCTAATCTTCTCTGGTTCTATCCTGATTCCCTCTTGATTTTTTAAAATGTTTTATTTATTTTTGTGTGTGAGACAGAGACAGAGACAGCATGAGCAGGGGAGAGGCAGAGAGAGAGAGGGAGACGCAGAATGTGAAAGAGGCTCCAGGCTCTAAGCTGTCAGCACAGAGCCTGACGCAGGGCTTGAACCCACGAACCGTGAGATCATGACCTGAGCCAAAGCTGGACGCTTAACCCACTGAGCCACCCTGGCGCCCCTCTACTTCCCTCTTAGAGTGTATACTGAACCCACCTCGATAATTCAAATAGTCTCCCTATCTCAGTATCCTATATGATCACAGATCCACATTGCCTTTTGCCATCTATGGTACACATTGACAGGTTTCGGAGATTAGAATATGGGCATCTCTCTGGGCACCTGGTGGCTCAGTTGGTTAAGTATATAATGCTCTGTCAGGTACTGTGCTAGAGGCTTTATATGTGTTCTTTTGCTCAATTTTTGTGACAATCGTATCTTCCGTCTTTTAGATGATGAATTTGAGTCTTAGAGCTTTGAATACAGTTGCAACTAGTCACAAACTGTAGAGTCAAGATTTAAACCCAGGTTCATCACATTTTACAACCTGAGCCAAGTCCATATCAATCTCCAAAAATCACTCCACTTTCCTCATCTCTGCCCATCTCCGCTACTACTAATCTAGTCAAAACTACCATCATCTATTACCTATACCTCTTCAGTAGTATCCTAATTGAAGTTGTGTTAAGTGTTTGCATACATTATATCAATGAATCCTGCCTACAGGTGAGTGTTACATCATCCAAAGGTAAAGAAACTAGAATCAGAGAGTTTAAGATGGCCGAAGTGACACAACTAGGAAACAGAAGACTGAATCTGTCATATATAATACTCAGTGATATAAATTCACTTTGGAGAGAGTCATCTGAATTAGCAGAGTGAGTGAAAAATAATAGACTATTTCTCTCTCAAATAGTTATGAGTATTAATTAAAACAGTAAAAAATACTACTAGTTATTAAAATAATAGTAATAATAGTAACGAGGCCAAAAAAAAAAAAGTTGTTATGTCCAGTCAGAGAAAGGAACAGGACTTAAAGCAAGGAGCTTTAAAAACTGAGAGCCAAGGGGAAAAGGCAGAATCTTTTAGAGTAGTCGCAAGTTTCCTGACCAGAAGCCTGCTCCCGCGCTACATGAATGAATTGGCAGAGTCACAGCAACTCACAGCTAGCCCTGATCTGGGAGAGAAGCAAATTCAGTAGAGGTTATCTTCTTCCTCTTCTGGCTGAGGATGAGCAATAAAATGAAGGAAGTGTAAAATAGAATTTAAAACTCCAGAAAGTAAAGGTTCTAGGATTTACACAACTGGGGAGATGAATTGAAGCCTATTTATCTATCTGCATGGAAACATGACACAACCCCCAACAGAGAATACCCACCCTGACTTAAGAAAGAATTCTCCAGAGAGCAAAGAGAGGAACAGACGTATTTTCTACCCAAGACTGCACAGAGCTGCATTTGAATTTTTCTGTCCTCCAAAATACCGTACATACTTACTATCTTGTCCTCAAACAAATGATCAGATATCATGAAAAGACCCAGGAAGAGAAAAAAAAATCAGTCTGCATTGAATGCCTAAACATGATCAAGATGAATAAAAAGACAGGAAGAATTTCCATATATGTAAACATGTAATAATAAACATATTACTAAGTGAATGAAGCCAATGTGAAAAGGCTGCATACTGAATAATTCCATACACACGACATTCTAGAAAAGGCAAAACTATGAAAACAGTGACAATATCGTGGATTGCCAAGGGTGAAAAGAGAGGGAAAGATGAACAGGCAGAGTATAGGGAACTTTTTAGGGCAGTAAAACTACACTGCATATAAAGCTGTACTATAATGGTGGACACATGTCACTATACATTTATCAAAATGTGTGAAATATACTATCCCAGAGTGAACGCTAATGTAAATTGGATCTGATGTGATAGTAGTATGTCAGTGTATGTTCATGGATTATAACAAATGTGTGTGTGCGTGTGTACACGCACAAGGGTGTAGGGTATATGGGAAATCATTCTGCTTTTGGCTCAGTTTTCTTGTGAACCTTAAAACTTCTCTAAAAAATAAAGTCTACTTCAAAATGAGAAAAAGCAAAAAAAAAAAAGTAAAAAAAAAGAGAAAAAGCTTGACAAATGGGCAAACTATGACTATTAATAAAAGAACACTTTCTGAATATAGAAACAATTGAATATAGATTAAAGGTCCAAGAAATTTTTTAGGCACAGAGCATAATGCGGGGCTCAATCCCATGAACCATGAGTCCATGACCCGAGCTAAAATCAAGATCAGATGCTCAACCGACTGAGCCACCCAAGCACCCCTCTCCACAATAATATTTAGTGCCAGGGGCGCCTGGGTGGCTTAGTTGGTTGGGCGTCTGACTTTCGCTTGGGTCATGATCTCGCGGTTCGTGGGTTCGAGCCCCGCATCGGGCTCTGTGCTGACTGCCAGCTCAGAGCCTGGAGCCTGTTTCAGTCTGTGACTCCCTCTCTCTCTGACCCTCCCCTGCTCACGCTGTCTCTCTCTCTCTCTCTCAGAAAAAAAAACATTAAAAGGGAAAAAAAGAAAAAAAATAATATTTAGTGCCAAAAGACAATGGGGTGGGATCATGGACGCACATTTTTAGAGAAAGAAATTATGTCCCAAGAACATTGTAAGTCAAGAACTTTTACAAATATAAAGGCAACAGGCATTAATTCTCAAATAGTAAAGATCTAAGGAAGACGGTACCCAAGGCCTTCTTGAAAGAACTAGTTGACAACAAAATAAAGACAATTAAGAGATTACTCAGAAAAAAGATTCAGTAATGGTCATGGCAAATGTCCAGGTGATGGGCACTGTGTTTATCTAAGTTACAAGTGAGTAGGTGCCAAAATTAACGTTACTAAACAGAGTAAGATTGCTGTACGATGGAACAAGATAAAAAATTAAATTTTAAATAAAAACAAATTAGAAAATGGGAGAGGGATAGGAGGAAATACAAGACAGCATATTATCTTTTTGATGCTATAAATTCAATTACTCTAAAATTTAACCATATGTATGTGTGTATAGTATATAGTATATAGTATAGTATATAGTATACACACATACATATAGTTCAGGGAAAAATCATTGCTCTACTCCTTTAATACTATTCAAAACTTAATTAATTTCTAAAGACATCATTTGGAAAATAAGTAATATTGTAATGAAAACCTTCATCTAAATTCCTTCAGTTCCTTTTTCTTCTGAGCAAGAAAAATAAAATTGAATACTTTATTCCAAAATCAGGATTCGCAGTATAATTCTGTTTTATGATGTACTTTTTGGTCATTTGTGTGGTGTCAGGTTGACTAAACTGGACCTGCGTCTCCCAGAATTCCCTTCTATGTATAGTCTGAACTCGAGCTGTCCAAACAATGCATTTGCACAAGACTTGGAAAACAGAAGAGATACAGAAGCCATTATTCTCTGAAGGCCACTATGATCAGATGCAGTGACGGAGACAAGGGTGCTGGCTGGTTCTCAGTTTGTCCTTGATATCCTCTGCTCTGCCTCCTTGGTGACCAACAGCAATGTGAACTCACAACCAGGCACTTGGTTGGGGGTGAACCACTGACGCAGAAGCTACACAGAGATACAGCTTCTCAGAGAGCTGGACTGGTTTAGCTTTTCAGGTTGAGTCATGACTGATTCATTTCCCACTCTTCTCCTGTATCCTCACATCCACAGCTGCTCCCACAACAAAGTAGGGCCCAATTCCTATAACAAAACCTTTATTCCAAACCTCAGAGAACCTGATTCTTTGACTGAACCCTGCCTGATACAAATACTTTCTTTCTGCTATGTGTGTACAAAGATTCCTAAAATGATATTCTCCTAACACTAATGACAGCTATTTCTAAATACCTTAATTTTTGTGATTTTAAACTATTTTTGTTATTTTATGGTTTTTTTTTTTTTTTTTTGGCTTTGCTCTCAGGAAGAGACCACCACCTAGCCTCTTTCCAGGAAGAACACACTCAATAGAAAATGTGTGGAATCTCTTCTTCACATCAAAAAATAATAGTCTCCTTCTATTTTCTCAGGATTTTTTTCCCCACGGGTCAGGTAGCTAATTCCCATACTAAGATGTAATCTTTACAGGGCCAAACATGTTATTCCTCTCAGATAATGTCTTTACAATTAGCATGAACTAACTTTCGGCAGGTTAACCCCAAGAAAAACTGGAAAGGATTCCAGATAAGCTACTTGGCAAGCATTTCACTTATCAAAGTCCTTGCTTATAAATTAAAAACAAGGCAGGTCCTCCCTAAATTGTGAGGAGGGTACATGGGCATTAATGACCTACTATCATAAATTTTTAGTTGAGTATCAAACTAAGGCTAACAAGGACATTGGTTTTCAGAATTTAAAGATTTTAGTATTTTGCTTTGGTGAATTTGAAAGGCAGAGGGAAGAATATCAACAATGACCACTTTCTAAAAAAGGGTTTTCATAGTAGGCATTCAACAAGTACTTATGGACGTCAGATATGAAATGAGGTAGAGGTCAGGCATTCAAAATGTGTTAATGCTATTCACCTCAGAGTTAGCATTTCCTGAACCGTAAGCATAAAAGAGGAGCTTTAAACCAAACCAAAAAAAAAAAAAAGTGTTAAACTAAAAAATGTGTATGAAACACCCAGTTAAATACAATTTCGCAGATAGTTTAAGTTGCAGGGATCCTCAGTATTGCCAAGGTAGAGCTCTCCACAAGCGGTGACAAAAATAAAGACGGCTTATTTTTGCATTCATTTGTGTTATTTTCCTAAGGACTTATAAAATCTCGTAGTAGCAGTTCACAGGGCAAAATTTGGCAAGGAGTACTATGCTCCTGTTCTTCTTTGTAGATGGCTAGGTTTGTGGGTATTTTAGTCGTGAGGAAGACAATGCAAGCTGGAGCAACTCTCTCTCAGTTATTACCGAGCACACTTAAGTCCACAGGGATGAAATCAATTAACATTCAATTATTTACTGCTTTACTTTAATTTCTCCGTCTAAGTATTAGATTTCAAGGGATATTTAACAAACCTAACACTGGAAGAAACCAAACAACCCGCAGAGCACCTGTTCTATCTCTACAGAGGAAACTGTGTTGCACATTTTGTCTGAAAACTAACACTAATCATAGATACCATTTTAAGTAGAAGCTGGCAGTATTTTCTGCCTGCTCAGGACGTATGAAAGCAAGAGAGTTGTACACTAGTCTTAGAGTAAACTTGATATTTTAATAACAGCCGCTTGATTCTTAGTTTTCAATAAAGGTGCTTGCCGTAAGAGCAAAGATCATTTCACCAGAATACAAGGACACACCAGCTACATTCCTATTTGCTCAACACAAACATATTTATACTCTCAATATACAAATAGCTAGGTTCATTCCTTTTCCTGCACAAAATGTATCACGGAAATGGTAGCAAAATTATATCAAGCAATGAATGACAAATGAAAGGGTTTGTCTTCCAGTCCATTTTGTGAAGTTATATGACAGAACTTGACCACATCACACCATTGAACCATTTGCTTTGGAAACTAGCTGTGAAGTTGACATTATTTGTGTCGGTAAATAAATTCAATTTTTCTCTCTTTGCATATAATCCTCAATATCAGCTATATCACAGAACCGTGTTACCCCTTAGGGAAAAATAAAAATGGCATTATTAATGACTAACTTGAATACGAATTCTTAGTTTTCCATTTTTTCCTATTTTTAGAATAAAACAAAGTTGAAATATTACAAGAGATTTTATTCTGTAGTCATTTCAAATATCTAATTTTTGTAACTTTGTCATAGAGATTATCTCTAATATCCCATTCAATTGTAATATGATGTGTTCTCTTAATGTATGCTATTTAAAAGAGCAAAATTATGCTGCACATTCTATAGGTTTGGTCAAATGCATAATGACCAATGATATACAATCCATCATCACACTATCATATAGAGTCTTTTTGTCTGCCCTAGAAAACAAAGCTTCTATGCTTTTCCTATTCAGCTCTCTCTAAGCTTAAATCTCTAGCAGCCAGTGATCTTTTAATTACTTCCACAGTTTTGTCTTTTCCAGAATGTCATACTGAAGGACATTTTGATTGCTTCCAGGTTTTGGCGACTATGAATAAAGTGCCTATAAACATTCGTTTACAAGTTTTTGTACAGACGGAAGTTTTCAACTTAAATATAAAGGAAAACAATTGCTGGACCATGGTGAGAACATGATAGTTTCATAAATTGTACGACTATAAGAAACTGGCCAGCATCTGGTGTTGTGTTTTGGACTTTGACCATCTAATAGCTTGTGGTAAGATCTAATTTTTGTCTTAATTCGCAATTCCTTAATGACATATGATTTGAATATTTCTTATATGCTTATTTGCCATCTGTATGTCTTCTTTGTTGAGATGTCTGTTCAGGTTTCTGGCCCACTTTTAATCGAGTTCTTTATTTTCTTACTGTTGAGTTTTAAGATTTCTCTGTATATTTCAGTTAGCAGCCATTTATTAGGTGTGTCTTTTGGAAATATTTTCTCCCAGTCTGTGGCTCGTCTTCTCATTCTCTTGATTTTGTCTTTTGCAGAGCAGAAGTTTTCAATTTTAATGGAATCTGACTTACCAATTTCTTCTTTCATGGATCATGACTTTCATATTGTATGCAAAAAGTCATTATTACCTCCAAGATCATCTCAAGCTTCTCCTATACTATCTTCCAGGAGTTTTGTAGTTTTACATTTCACTTATAGACCTGTGATATGTTATGTTTCTTTTAAATTTTATTTTAGAGAGAAAGAGACAAGTAGTGGTGGCAGGGCAGGGGGCGAGAATCTTAAGCAGGCTCTGCACTCCGCACAGAGCCCCATGAGGGGCCTGATCCAAAATCAAGAGTCGTATGCTCAAACAACCGAGCCACCCAGGCACCGCTGCCTGTGATACATTTTGAACTAACTTTTGTCAAGGATGTCTCTGTCTAGGCTTTTTAAAAATTTGTGCATGTGGATATCCAGTTGCCCCACCACTATCTGTTGAAAAGACTGTATTTACTCCACTGTATTGCTTTTGTGTCTCTGTCAAAGATTAGTTGACTATATTAGTGTGCTTCTATTTCTAGGCTCTCTATTCTGTTCCACTGATGTGTTCATCTATTTTTCCACCAACACAGTGCTACCTCAATTACCGAATCTTTATAATAAGTCTGAAACTGACTAGTGTTAGTCCTACAACTTTGTTCTCCTCCTTCAATATTGTGTGGACTCTTCTAGGTATTTTTCCTCTCCACATAAATTTTAGAATCAGTTTGCCCATATTCACAAAAAAACTTGCTGGGATTTTGATCAGGACTGTATTCACTCTAGGGATCAGTTTAGGAAAATTTACCATCTAGATAATAGTGAGTCTTCCTACCATGAACATGGAATATCTCTCCACTTATTTAGTTCTTTGCTATCTTTCACCGGAGTTTTGTAGTTTTCTCATACAGATCTTGTACATATTTTGTTAGATTATACCTTTTATATTTTGAGTACTAACGGAACTGGTCATATGTTTTTAATTTGAAGTTTTACTTATTCATTAGTGGTATATAGACAAGCAACTGATTTTTGCATATAAATGCCGTATCCTGTAATCTTGCTATAATTGTTTATTGGTTCCAGAACATTTTTCCCCAATACTTACAGATTTTCTACATAGCTGATCATGTCATCCGTGAACATCTTTCCCCATTTTTAACATACATTATTTGTTTTTATTGATTATTTTTAAGAGCTACTTACATACTAAGGTTATTAGACATTTCTTAGATATGATTTACAAATATATCCAACCATTGTATGGGTTTTTTTTTCACGTTCTTCACAGTGTCTTTTGAAGCACAAAAGTATTTATTTTTGATTAAGTTCAAGTCAGCATTTTTCTCTCCCTTTTCTTATTTATGATTTTGGTGTCACAGCTAAGGAATCATTGCCTGATCCAAGGTCACAAGATTTTATAACTACTTTTTTTCCAAAAATTTTACAGTTTGAGCTCATATTTATTTTTTAATGTTTTATTTATTTTTCAGAGAAGGAGAGAGATGCACCATGAGTAGGGGAGGGACAGAGAGAGGAGGAGACACGGAATCCAAAACAGGCTCCAGGCTTCGAGCCATCAGCACAGAGCCCAACATGGGGCTCAAACCCACAAACCACGAGAACATGACCTGAACTGTCAGACGCTTAACGGACTGAGCCACCTAAGCACCCTGAGCTCCTCTTTTAAAGTTTAACACATTTTGCCTCATTTTTGTGTATAGTGTGAAATAGGCATGCATTCTTGGGTATGCTACTATTTAGTGTGACAACACCATTTGCTGAAAAGACTTATTTGTTCCCGCATTGAATTGCTCTGACCTTCCTTCAAAAATCAATTGATCATAATTATATGGGTTTATTTACTTACTCTCAGTTGTATTCCTTTGATCTATATGCCCAACCTGATTTTAGTACCACACAGTCTTGATTACCATAGATCTGTAATGTTTTAAAATGGAGAAATATGTGTCCTCCACCTATGTTATTCTATTCGTTTATTTATGTAAATTCAAGTTAGTTAACATACAGTGTACTCTTGGCTTCAGGAGAAGCAGCCAGTGATTCAACACTAACATATAACACCCAGGGCTCATCCCAACGACTGCCTTCCTTAGTGCGATCACCCATTAAGCCCATGCCCCTAACCTCCCCTCTAACAAACCTCAGTTTATTCTCTTTATTTAATAGTTTCTTACAAATTGCCTCTCTCTCTGTTTTTATCTTATTTTTCCTTCCCTTTGTAAAGATTGTTTTGACTACTCTGCATCTCTTACATGTATGTAAGAATTATAGGATCCGTTTGTCAATTCCTGAAAATACAGATGCGCTTTTGATTAGGATTGTGTTTAATCTGCAGGTCAATTTTGGAAGTACTACCATCATGAAAATAGTCTCCAAATGCATGAACACTGGAGGCTTCTGCATTTTCTTATATTTTTATAACGTATTTCAACTATATTTTGTAGTTTTCAGGTAATGAACTTTGTACTTATTTCAGTAAATTTCCCCCAAGTATTTAAATTTTATTTCTTCATTTTAAGAGAGAGAGAGAGAGTATGTGAGCAGGGGAGGACATCGAGGAGTGAGAATCTCAAGGAGGCTCTGCACTGTCCGCATGAAGCCTGACGTAGGGCTCAAACTCAAACCATGAGACCGTGACCTGAGACAAAACCAAGAGTCGGGGACATAACCCACTGAGCCAGCCAGGAAGCCCCATCTCCAATTATTTTATTACATTATTATTGAAAATAAATGGTTTTCATAATTTCACCTTGGGCTATTCATTTTAAGTGTATGGAAATACAATGGGTTATTTTGTAATTGATCTTATACCCTGAACTCATGCTAAACCTGTTTACTAGTTTTTTGATTATTTACATTTTTCTATGAAAAAGATAATGTCTTTGGCAAATAGGGCTAGTTTTACTTCTTCTTTTCTAATTCAATGTCTTTTATTTACTTTTCTTCTCTAATCATACTGATAAGAACAACTTTCAGTACCATGTTGAACAGAAGTAGACAGACTGAACATCTCGGTCTTGCTCATGATCTTAGCCACATTTGCCATTCAATATGTTAGCTGTTTTTCATAGATAACCTTTCCTCAGATTGACGGAATTACCTTCTATTTCTACTTTATTGAGAAAGGGTGGTAGATTATGTCAATGCTCTTTCTGCATCTATTAGGATGGTAATGTGGTTTTTGTCTTCTGTTGTGTTAGAATGATATATCATATTGATTGATTTGCACTCCTCAGATAAATCCCACTTGTTTGTGGTGTATTGTTAATATATATATATACGTATATAGGAATCAGTATCTAAGAGCAAATTAGATAAAATGAGCAGGATCCATGAGCAGAAACCTATAAAACTCAACTAAAGCTCATAAAGAACACTTAAATAAGTTGAAAAGAGACCCTCTGTTGTCACTTACAGAGACTGAGTATCTTAAAGTTGCCAACTCTCTCGAAAGTATTTTCTAAATCAAATCTAACATCAAGAAGCCACGATTTTTTTACCACAAATTTTGCAACATGCTCACTTAGATCAATAAGAAAGTGAGAATAAATAAAGGTTTTGAAAGCAAGACTTGCCTAGTCAGATACCAGAGTGTGTTCTTAAGTAGAGGAGTTGAACTCATTGGTACTATTATGGGAGGAGACAAACCAAAACACAAAGTAAAAATACTAGTGGAGATGTGTATTTAAGAACTCAAGATGTTAATGTAAACTGAACCAATAAAGAAACAAGATACTCTAGTAAATAATGTTGAAAAAATACTAATAGGGAAAAAGAAGTTGATCTCTACTTAACTGCAAAATAAATTACAAGCAAATGAATGATCTGCATTTTAAACAGAACCTTGTAATTTCTACAAAAATAGTGTATTTCTCAGATTCAGGGGGTCTTTGCAGCTAAAGACAAAGAGAGAAACCATTTTTTTAAAAACCTTATTATTTCTTTTTAGCTCAAAGAGATTTTATTGTATTTTTACTTCAAAAGGATGGAGAGCTAGAGACGCAGAAATGCTGTTCAAACTGCTGTTTGCTTAAAGTTGTTCATATTAATGAACAAGAGATTAAATCACCGAGTTAAATTTGACAAGATGAAATCATTGCCTTTGGATTTAACTATCAGGGGTAGGACAGCAAAACTCAAGAATCAGACTTTCTTTTTCTGTCCATGAACACAAATAAAAGTATCAGTACAATTGATAATAAAAAGAAAGAAACACATTGTTATGTCTTAGGCCCCACCGCGTGAGATACTATATTTCACTCTCCTAAAGTAAATTCCCCCTTTTTTTTTCTTCCTGGAATAGCATATTAAGAGAGATGTGAATTCCCCTGATTCAGGCAATTTAGTGACTGATCTTGATTTTGCCACCAGGTCCAGATACTGTGGTGTGAAAAACTAAAAACCCCAAGTGTTCCCATGTCATTTAGCAAAGAAAGGAAGAGGGAGAATCCTCTGCCAAAACCCCCTGTTAACTCCATCCTGGACCCCATTTCTGATTATTCCGTCAGTACCAGTGTGTCCAAATTGTCAATCCACCCCGCTGAGCCTCTCT
Source organism: Proteles cristata cristata (assembly GCA_017311185.1). Lineage (NCBI taxonomy): Eukaryota > Metazoa > Chordata > Mammalia > Carnivora > Hyaenidae > Proteles > Proteles cristata. The sequence goes on along the minus strand of JAESUZ010003114.1, from coordinate 97,870 downwards.
CCAGCTCTTAACTCCTTTTGCAACAAGAGTCTAATTTCCTTGTCAACTAATTCCTATTTTTCCAGGAAACTCTGATTTTTCTGATCTCACATTGGCCATAAGCCATTTTCAGTGGAAGAAATTGCGATAATGCTTAAAATAATTAAAGTGGAACTGAAAAGGAGATTCCGTTAGCGTTACGGAAGATGCATTTCAACTGCTCGGCAAATACCTGGGAAAGCGGCAGGAAAACTTATGCTGCCTGAATTCCTAACTACTTGGTATAGTATTATCAGCTTGCTTTGATTACTAGTGAGGACAAAAAGGGAAGGAAGCAAAGGCCAAAAGGCTACCTTTTTCGGAAAGAAAACGGCACTTGAAGATTTCTCTGGAGTTCGCCAAAGCATTTTCAAATTCCTAAGGATTGTCAAACTTAGTACATCACGGTTATTAAAAAGGGAAGGGCTTTTTACACATTCGTGGTTACACATTCAAGTATTCCTCCCCCTTAATCACACAGGCCTTTAATTAAGGACAGGGAGAGTGACCACAGACCAGAATTAATGAAAAAAATCACAGAGAGTCTACGACAGAAATCATCACAATCCAGCTTTACTAGATTGTAAAACATTCCCTTCATCCACAAATTATTTTCCATACCTTTGAAACATCTACTATTTTTCCACATAGGGAATGGACACGTTTAGATACATTACTATGATCTCAAGAGGTATTTGGCATTTTTCTCCTGTTAACATTAACTGAATGCCTCAACTGGATTGGGAATGATGGCTGCTACTTTTCATTTTCTGGGTCCCTTGGAGATTTTGGTTGCTCTCTATCAGTTTGTCTCTTGACGTTACAGTCTTTGGAATGTTTCTTCAGCCCACTGAGCAATCGGTAGGACAGCGAAGAGGTACCACGTAACTGATGGGCATCCGGGGATCCTTTTTGCCGGTTTGGCGTCTTTTGTTCTTTGATGAATTTTTTCTGAAGCTTCATGGCAAACAACCAGTCTAGCTCTTCCTGTTTATTTTTGTCGAGAAGAGAGTGTTCTGTCTCTATCAGATTCTGGGTAACGTTGACTTCTGCTTTGTCTTGCCCTCTGGAAGCTTTGGGGAACACTTTCCTTCTTTTTGGAGAAATGCATGGATCCGGGACTGCCTCAAAAGAAGCTTCCGGAGTTGTTCCTTTGGCAATATCGTTCCTCATCAGCAGGCAAGTTTCTTCACTTTCTGTCTCACTTCTCACGTCTTCGGATGTCTGCGTCATACCCTGCAGAATGCATGCACTCTGTGTTTCTCCAAAGCAGGGAAGGCCGGCTTCCGGTCCCTGGTGATTTAGGGCAGGAATCTCTTCATGGCGATTGCCTCCTGTCATTTTCATTTTCCGTTTCAAGCACGATTCCCTACCAGTGACATCTAACTGAGGCACAGGTGGCTCTGCTGAAGACTGTGCACCCTGATCTTCAATGTCCATGACTATTTGAAGAAAACATGTTGGCACATCTTCAACTTCTGCATCTTGCCTCGTAGGGCTTTTTAGGACAGTACTGTCAGTTTCCTCGGACACGGAGATTTCCCTGCTTTCTTGTACAACTTCAGACTGTGATGTTGACGCAAACTGAAACGTAGGTGACACATACTTCTGAGTATCTCCAGCGTCGGTGAGTTTCTTCTCACTTTTCGTTTGAGGCTTGTCTGTGACAGTGCCAGATCTTCCTGAACTCGAAGGAGGCAAGACATTTCTGTCCCGGTCATTAATATTACTACTTAGCTTTCTCGATAGTTCTTCATCCCTTTTCAGTTGTTCTTCCATCTGTCTTCGCCTCTCTTCAGCTTTTCGTCTGTCCTCCGCCTCTTCCCCTGCCAATAATGTCTGTATGTGTTGGTCATGCATCTGGTTTTCTTGTTGGATGGCTCGTCGCTCTGCCTCCATTTGCCCCACCTCCTCTTCGGATGCCCTCGTCAGTTCTCCGGGGGTACTTAATACGGGAACCGGCGTAAGGTCATCAATATCCTCCTCTGATTCCTGCCCTGACATTTTAAGCTTGCATTCTGTTGGATAATGCTTTTGGATCGTCTGCCACAGCTGCATGTTGATAAGGGAATTTCTCCGGGCATGGTACCGGGCCCACGAAGAGATCCGGCGGCGGCAGAAAGGACAGCACAAACTTGCCTTTTCCAGAGTCGATTGAAAGCACTGCTTACAAAGCGTATGGTCACACGGCAGCGTTACAGGCTCGATCAGAATGTCCATGCATACGGCGCACTGACATTCCGACAACGACGGGATGGCGTCTTGGGGCACGGCCATTTTCATACACTAAAAAGTCATAGTCAGCACCGATATCACCGGAGGAGGTTCCCTTAGCTCAGTGTTGCCAGGTCCGAGACCGGCCAGGCGCGAAGCTTCGGGACCCCAGCTCCACAACGAACGCTGCTCTCCCCCCGGAGGGCCGGAACAGGGCTTCCGTCCGACCCGCGGGCGGTGCGGCCACACGCCGGGCCGCTCCGGAGCCTCCGCGCTGCAGCCGCTGCGCACCTGCACCGAGCTCCCAGCGCCCTGAGCCCACGCCAGGCCTTACTTACGTCAGCCGCACCGCCTACTGTTTGCCGCGGTGGCCTAGCAACGCGACCAGGGCTAGTGACGCAAAAATACACGTGCAACGTCACAACATTCGTTTTTAAGAGTTGTAAGAAAAAATAAGCAAAATTAAATAACAAAATGGATGTCAGGGAAATATTGGAGAATGAAAAAGGATACCTGTTTTTACACATACATAATTTTTAAAACGATCAGTATCCCCCAGTGGAAAAAAGGCCACATAACATGAACGGTCCATCAACAGAGGCAAAACTATAATGGCCAATAAAAAACAACTACGTGTTTTTCCATCTCACTAATACCGGAGTCAATTAAGCCATGTTACCTTCATTCATTCATTCATTTAAAATACATTCATCTGGGCCGCGTGGGTGGCTCATTCGGTTAAATAGCTGACTCTTACTATTTTCGGCTTAGGTCAGGATCTCACACTTCTGTGGGTTCAAGCCCTGCCTCGGGGCTCTGTGCTGAGCCTGCTTGGGATTGTCTCTCCTCTCCCCTCTGTCCCTCTCCAACTCACATAGTCTCTGTCTCTCTCAAAATAAGTAAATAAACTAAAAAAAAAAAAAGAAGAAAAGAAAATAAACTAATCCAGGATCAATTTTATGTCAAGTACTTTTGTGGGTCACTAAGAACAGACAAGTGAAGGAGACATTACCCCTGACTTTATGAAAGAGAGACAGGGGTGCCTGAGTAGCTGAGTCAGTTAGGCATTTGAATCCTGGTCTCAGCTAAGGCGAGCTCCTGGTCTGTGGGATCCAGCCCCACTTTGGGCGCTGTGCTGACAGTCTGAAGCCTGCTTGGGATTCTCTCTCTCCTTCTCTCTCCACACCTCCTTCATGCATTCTCTCTCTCCTCTCTCAAAATAAATAACAGTTTGAAAAGAGAGAGACAGTAATCACATAAACAAATAACAGAATTTCAGATATTGACAACTACGTAACGAATACCTAAATTTATAGAAAGCCATTGGGAATACTATTAGCATGTGAGAAAACTGATATGATCTTTTCAATGGCTAATTTGGCAATCTGTAGTAATAGTTTTGCAGTGTTCATACCTTTTTAAAACTTTTTACCTTGAAATAATGGAGGCCTCCCAAGAACTGGAAAATACAATAAAGCATTCAGAACTGGAAAATATAGTAAAGTATTCCTATGATGGCTTCATCTGCCTTTCCCCAATGAAAACATCTTGCATAGTCCTAGTAAAATAACAAAACCAGGAAACTGACACCGGTAGAATTCAATTAACTAACTTCCCGACCTTATTTCAATTACTTTAGTTTTTACATGGATTCACCTGTATTTTGGGGGTGTAGTACAATGAAAGTGTTTTCACATGTATAGATTGATGTATATATTCTGGAATCAGTTTGTTCGTATTTAGTTGCACATTTTTGAATCAACATTAATAAGGCATATACTTCTCTAGTTTTCTTCTCAAACAATTTAATAAAACGAGTGGGCAAGCGTTCTCTCCTGTTTCATTGTTTCAAAGTTTGTCAAGGACTGGCACTAACTCTTTAGATACCTGGTATAATTCTAGTCATGGGCATTTCCCTGTGGGAAACTCCTGAATACTAATTCAATGTCTTTGTTATGGTCTGTTCAGATTCTTGATTTCTCTCTGAGTTAGATTCAGAAGGTTGTGCCTTTCCAGGAATTCTTCCATTTGCTCTAGGTTATCTAACTTTTTGCCATAATTGTTCATAATGGTCCCTTATGATACCTTTTATTTCTGTAAGGTTGGTATTGATATCTTCCCTTTCACTCCTGATTTTACAATTCAAATCTTCTATGTTTCCTAAGTCAGCTAAAGGTGTGTAGATTTCATTGACATTTCAAAGAATCAACTTGGTTTTGTTGATTTTTTCCCACTGTTTCTCTCTTCTCTGTTTATTCTTTCATCTGCTTTGTTCTCACTTTGTCTTGCTTTTCCTACTTTCTGAAGGTGGAAATTCATGTTATTGATTTGAAATGTTTCTTCTTTTTTTAACATGGGCATTTTTACCATCTATTTTCTTTTAAGTACTACTTCAGCAGTTTCCCATATGCTTTGGTGTGTTGTGCTTTTATTTGTAATCATCTTAAATCGTATCTTAATCTCCCTTATGATTTCTTCTTTTTCCTTTTAGTTATTTAGGGTTGTGTTTAATTGCTACATATTTGTGAATTTCTCCCAAGATTATTCTTGATGACAAAAAAAAAAAACAAAAAACAAACAAACAAAAAAAAACCTGGTCTTATTATGATTGGCTGGATTTTTTTTTTGAAGGTGCAAGAATAATAATAATTAATTGTGAGTTTCACACACCATTTTGTGAATTACATCCAAAGAACTCTGTCAAGAAATTTTCACCAGGGATCTTGGATTGAACTTGTAAAAGTATCAGTTACTTGGCATCACATCCTAGGGCTCAGACACCGTCTCTTGTCTGGCAGAAATAGAGCTTCTCCAGCACCTATGAGAGCGAGACCCTATAAGCAAGTTACCAAACCACTTTTCTTGAAAAGACTTTGAAAACGTTGACTCTATATATGAGAACAATTCTTGGTACTTAATAGATTTTCATACTTGATTAAATCAGTATCATTTTAAAATGGGACACTCAAGGTACGGTATGACCTTGGTTGGAAAATTAATATATCGTATTACTTCCTGGTAAAAAAGATAGCAGATGCTCTTTAATCCTATGTAAATTATAATATTTTCATGAAAAGTCAGAAATCTCCATAGCAATGTTCTTTGAATTGAGAGGTAGCTTCAATGAGAGCCAAATCCCACTAAAAATGTTTACAGTTTACAAGATCATAATCTACTACATTTGGAGTTAAGAACAGCTTATTTTCTTTTCTAAAACGTTTCTTTCTGAAAGAGAGAGAGAGCAAGAGAAAGGGAGAGAAGGAGACCGCATGAGCAGGGGGCGGCAGAGGGAGAGGAAGAGAGAGTACCCCAAGCAGGCTCCACGCCATCACTGCAGAGTCCAATGTGGGTCTCAAACCAATGAGCCGTGAGATGATGACCTGAGCCCAAATCAAGAGTCAGATTCTTAGGCAACTGAGCCATCCAGGTGCCCCAACAACACCTTATTGTAAAAAAGGGCTTCTTCGTACATCGGGAAAAAAAAGAAAAATGAAAATCATATTAATGTCTTTCTAACGATGACAGTTATATTATCCTCATGAGTTTATTTGGTGCTGTTTCAGCAGTTTTTCTAATGCTGATCGGCAACCTGCATTCCTGAAATACATCTGCTTGCAGACTAAGAATTTCTCAAATTCCTTCCCAAGTCCTCAGTCAGCTTGAAAGTTGTCTAAGCACTATCAGCTCCAAGTCTTATCTAAGAGACTATTCCATGAAGCATCAGTAGTTGATGGTGTATGGTAAAGTCCTTCCCAAAAGCCCTTGAGACTCTTCTTTTCTTAATGTGTTACTTTGTTTTTACAAATTGGATCTGAAGCTTCTATCAGAACTTTCTTGAAAACATCATAGGGAGGGATCAAACTATGTGACAAGAAGACTGGATGGCGGTGGTTCATTTATCTCAGTAATCAATAGTATAAGTATGTAGTAGAATAAAATTCCCTACTGGAATATAGGAAATAACCATTTCATACAGGTTTGATGAAGGATTCACCTAACGGTAATACTGTGTCATTGACTAAGAAGTCACTGACAAATATCCAGAGTCCTGCTGTAAAACTTAGAGTCTCTGAAATATAATATACACTTACTTACACAAACTTAACCTTGGGAAGGCTGAGGATCTCTTCTGATTTGGAAATTCTTCCCATGAGACTTCTATAATAATGTCAAACAAACTCAAATCATATGGAGCTATAAACACACACACACACACACACACACACACACACACACGAAAACAAAAGAAAACCCAACCCTAGTTATTTCTGGCATGCCTTTCTCATAAAGCGAAATAGCAAAATTTTGTGCTTCTTCATGGGTCATATGGGAAATCTCAAAGATAGTTTTAGGTAGTAAGCTATCCTAAGATAACTGATTTACTTTCTAAGATAAATTTTGATCCTGGCTGGAAAGGCAGAACTGAAAGAGTTTTCAGAGGATAACTGATTGTTTCATGCAGATAGAATCATGGGTTTCTAGCAAACAAGGTCTATTAATAAAGTACACAAAATAATAATTAATTGAATATAGAAAGAGATAATACAATTGTAAGTAAGCTTAGTTCTTTTCTAAGTGAGAAACCTTTGTTTTTTTGGTCTAAAACATAATCATCGTTTCCACTGTCACAAACCATAACTCTGAGCCAAGGAATCCACCTTGATGGCTTCAACAGTCAACATGGGGAAGCTGCGTTTCAGTGAGGAGGGAGTAGTTACTGTCGGTCTGTCTGTTCCTCCTCCCTGCCTCTCTCTCTTTCTTTCACAAAACAAATATTATGCAAAATAACGATAAGGAACTGTAATCAAGTCATCAATAATTAGAAAGTGTAATTCAGGGGCAATTTGGAAATTCGCTATCTGGTAAGATTATAAAAAGGTAAAGAATGACATCTAATGACATCCTTATTGAGAGTTCTAAGACAAAGTCATTATTTTAAAAGAGAAAAGGCCAAATTCTAGAAATTCTAGAAAGATCCGTTTCTACTAAGATTTCATTTGACAGTAAAGGTGTCAAAGGCTTTTTTTTTTGATGAGGAAACCAAACAAAACTAAGCCAACTTTGTCAAAATTTAAATACATTTTGTTGCTTCCTTTCAGAGTCTGTATTTGTAGCTATTATAAACAAGGACAAATAAAAATTACCATTTTTCAAGCTTTCTCAACTTTCTATATACACTTTACATCCATTCAGAATACAATAAAGCTACTCTCACAGAAAACCCAATCTACAGCTACAAATGAGCACTTGCATTTCTCCGTCGTAACTGCTACCTGTGTACGCTGAACCGCACAGAACCAAAGTAACTCACTTGTGTTTTTACAGAATGAAAAATGGATCGCCATTTGGAGACTTTGTCATAAGTAAGCCTTTAGGCAACTCTGAAAGCTCATAAATACAAATAACGCAACTGCCTACAGCCACTCACAACCTTTTTATACCTAGGTAAAATGGCAAAAAAGGGACGCATTTTAAAAAGTCTTTTCAGGGGCTCCTGGTTGGCTTAGTTGGTTAAGCGACCGACTTTCTCTTAGGTTATGATCTCGCGGTTCGTGGCTTCGAGCCTCCCGTCGGGCTCTGTGCTGACTGCCAGCTCAGAGCCTGGAGCCTGTTTCAGTCTGTGACTCCATCTCTCTCAGACCATCCCCTGCTCACGCTGTCCCTCTCTCTCTCTCTCTCTCTCTCCTAGAGATAAATTTAAAAAAAAACCATTGAAAGAAAAGTCTTTTTGATGTTTATTTATTTTTGAGGGAGACAGCGAGACAGAGCGAGTGAGCAAGCACCAGCGAGAGAGGGAGACGTAGAATCTGAAACAGGCTCCAGGCTCAGAGGTGTCTGCACAGAGCCTGACAAAGGGCTTGACTGACTAACCACATCATGACCTGAGGTGAAGCTGGATGATTAACCAACAAAGCCGCCCAAGCACCCTGAGAACACATTCCTTAACAAACTCAAACATTTAGCCACTCTGGAGCATAGGAGAAGGAAACATTTCTAAATAAAAAACTGTCTGCTATTTATTTAATAATTATCCATAAATTAACTCAATTTAAGATTAGTCCCAAATTTTAAATTCACGAAGCATGTCTAAAATTATGTTTAAGCTTTCAAACTTCAAAACATAATTACTGTTAATCTAAAAAGGTTGTTGGAATAATGAAACAATTTAGTTGAACACAAACTTATATTTTTCATAATTTTAATTATTACGTGGGAACAATATAAGCTTATTTCATTATTAAGCCTATATTAGAAGTCTTGATAGCACGGAGTGAGTATTCCCTTTATGAGTAAAAACAAATCAAAAGCTTATTGAAAATATAACATGTACCTTATGCCACATTTTTATAAACTCAAGGAAAAGATACATAACTATTACTCATTTTTAAACAAAATTAATTTAGTCTAATATGTCAAAAAATTAATCTTCATTATGTATATTTGAATTTAAAAAATGTTTCTAAGCCAGTTATTTCTAAAATATTATCAGTTCAATGCCCTTATTTCCTGTGCATTTTCAAGATTTCTATTTATATAAACACTCACTTCCAAAGGAAAATAGAAATGTTACTCATCACACAAACCTCATCAAATGATGAAATGCTAAAACCACAGTCCCAATTAATGCTACCACCAACAAGAATAATTTACTGACCGTACAATTAACCAGAAACCAAAATTAAAAACCCATAGGGAAAATGAAGAAAGCAAACCAAAATCAAACAAATTAGAGAATAAAGAAATTCAAAGCCCTTTTCCGCTTAGGATTAATTGTGAAAGCCAAGAAAAGGCCTAACTGGTCTAAAAACTATCCATGGGGTATACTTCCCCACCAATGCAATTTCCTTGTGTCCACAAGGTGCGGATATGTGAGTATCTCAGTGGATGATCTACAAAATGGATGAAGTGTCATTTTCGGGAAGACCAAGTCAGGAGTCTTATGCATATACAAAATGGATATATGTCAAATATGTCCTATCACTCATCAATTCATTAGGGAACCGGTGACATGATCAAACTGTTCCAAACAACATGTGAGAAGCTATTAGTAGACAATGTTACAATGAGATTACTTAGATACAAAACTGGCTAATCTCCTACATGGCCATAAAGTTCAACTTCGGGGTGTAGCATCACAGATAAAACATAGGATGCAGAGTTAAATGGGAATTTTGGACGAATAGTGAATAACTGTTTTGTGTAAATATGTCCCAAATACTGCATGCATTTTTTATTTGCCAAAGATGGGAACTTTTGTATTGGACAGAAATCTTTGTATTTCTTCCAGATAAAAATTTGTGAAATAGCCTGCACACCTCTAGAGATTTAAGACAGCTCTGACAATAAAGAGTCAAGCTCAGAACTACGCTGAAAGAATCAATACCGAGTAATTTCACAAGATTTGGTAAACTTAAGGTTTCCAAATCTTGGATAAATTTCCCAAAGAAGCACAAGTTAAAAATGGAACATACCATAGGCACCTGGGTGGCTTAGTCGGTTAAGCGTCCGACTTTCGCTTAGGTCATGATCTCGGGGTTCGTGGGTTCGAGACCCGGGTCGGGCTCTGTGCTGACTGCCAGCTCAGAGCCTGGAGCCTGTTTCAGTCTGCGACTCCCTCTCTCTCTGACCCTCCCCTGCTCGCGCTGTCTCTCTCTCTCTCCTAGAAATAAATAAAACATTAAAAATTTTTTAAAAAATGGAACATACCAGTTATTGCAAAATAACACTGGGAATTAAGATATGAACAACAAGAAGATAGAAATTTTCTCAAGTCTTTGTGTATTCAATTCCAGAATGCTTTAATCATCTTCTTCCAGAGTACTATTCATGCAGGAGGTATTCTGACATTTAAAATTGCATTATCAAGGGCACCTGGCTCGCTCAGTCAATAGAGCATATGACTCCTGATCTCGGGGTTGTTACTTTGAGCCCCACATGAGGCCAAGGGTTTACTTACTAAACAAAGAAAGATCTTGTTTTCAAAATTTGCATATCGTCATCACAAATGCAGGTTGGAAAGGTTATGCTAAGCCTTATGGTTTTTTCAATTGCAGAATATTTGATTTCAGAAAAAAAAAACCATAACAAACCTCACAATCAGACAAGGCAAAAATTGTTCACAAGTATTATTTGAATGAGATCAGTAGCTGTATTCCCCTACTGTGTTCACCTTTCTCTAAAACAGACCAAGATATACCACTCCAAATTTCTGAAATAAGTCTATCAATTCAGTCTATCAAGGAATCATTTTTCCTAGCAGGAAACTATGTAATAACTATATAAATTTGATTTGGAAAGCAAAGTTAATGAGTAAATGATCTTAATTTCAGAGTTCAGCAAAGAAATTTTCCCAAGAGCTAGACAGATAATATTCATAGGATAACTATATAAAAGAATCTCTCCAACACAATCTAGCTAATGTCATGTATTCATTTATCAAAGATTTACTGAGCTCTCTATCTGTACTGGATTCAGGTGATAACAATATAAACAGGTTGGATCCCTACCTGTGTGAGCTCACGTCTAATGGCATTGGTATGAAGGTAAAGAAAAACAAACACACAAACAAAACAGTAGACTGAAGCTAAATAACCAAACTTCAATAAATGCTCTCTACAAAAGGGTTTTAGAACTTAAAGGTTAAATATAACTCCTGATATACTGGCAGTTTAATGAAAAGCCAAACTTAGCCTCACAATGAAAGTGTGATTTCTCTTGGTTTCAACTTTTGCATTTCAGAAAGCAGTGTCAAAAACAATAACATCAGACAAAGAGCCACTTGGGAAAGGCAAAGAAGAAAATTCTGAATTTAAAAAGAGGAGAAATTTTAAATATTAGAAAGGCACGAAGGCCAAAAGTAAAAGTAATGATAAGTACCAAAGGGTCTTCGAAAACAAAAGGCCAGCAGGTAAGAATGGTCTTTGCTCAGGCACCACTATTCAAGGGATGATCAATGTGGTAAGGTAAGGACATAAAAGAATCACTGGGGAAAGATTTTCAAAACATATAGAAGTACCCGTCCTCCAGATTCAAACACTCTTGGTTGTAAACAGCTAGTTGCCTATTCAAAACAGATTCTCCCCTTATGAGAAGACAGATTTTATTGAGAAACTGCCGCAGCCATTAATGCTCACCTCCTTGGACTTCTAGAAGGAAAGGTGACTCTGTGACTCAATGTAGCTTATTGGATAGAAGCGGAAATCCACTAGGTGAGCCATCTAGGAAATCTATAGTTTTCCTGAAAAGAGACACAAATGTAGCTAACATGCATTCTGCCCTTTACCATTTCCCTTCTTCCTACCCGGAATAGGGAATGGTAGCTTTTAAAGGCAGTGCCAGTGTCTTCCCATCATGAGGAACAAAGCTCCACAAGTGGAGGAGCAGGAAGCAGAAAGGAACCTGATGCACAATGACCTCTGTAAGCAGCTGCACTCCTCCTAGCGATGAAGGAGCTAAGGCGAGCTGAGGGCCAAGTACCAGCAGCTGCCCCCAGGCGGGATATGTGTGATATTCCTCAGACACTCTGCCGCCTGCCCAGGAACAAAGGAAAGGGGTTTTGGGGTTTGCCTAAAATGTGGTGTGGGAAACAAAGGCAAACGCACACTTAAATTCCCTTACTGACTATAGCCCAATGACAAGTCCTTGAAACAGGCATAGTGACTTCCCTCTAGGAGCTCAGCTGCCTCCATGATGACACTTTTCTTGGGGCTAAAGGGAATCGTGGCTTAACATTATCCTGACCTCCAGGGTCCTGTGAGTCTCCTTTAACACATAACAATTCTCTCTTTTGGAAACTTCCTTTATCTCTACCCACCTCCCCCACCCCACCCCCAAGATATATGTTGGCAATCAGACTCCAGGCTCCTAGCTTCCTGATATATGCCTAAAGGGTCTCATGAGTGAGGTTTTACCAAATAGTAATAAATGACATTTTCCTAACAACACCTACCCCCTCAACGTCCTGGAAACATTGCTTCCAAAATTCCTTAGACACTTATGCGGTTCCTCACCCCCTTCCAGCCTGAAGGTGTATAATCAGTGGCTTTTCACAACTGCACTGTAGCTCTTTCTCCCCACAGGTCTTGTCCCCGTGCTTTAATAAAATCACCCTTTTGCACCAAAGACGTCTTCCAGAATTCTTTCTTGGTCATCAGAAACCCGCCATCACCCCAAAACCCCATCATTAGGATAAGATGGCTGGGTGAAACACAAAACCGGTAACTGTCTACAGAGCAATACACGATAAGATAGCTCTATCCTTTCCACAAGACAGAAATCATTTGCATCTCTACTATATAAATATTTGCAATTTTACGGTACTTGCACTACATCTGGGATCTTTAATCCATCATCTTGATAGTATATGTATTGATACATAAATCATATCTCATACAAACATATGATATATGAAACTCTTATCCAGACCTGTTGGGTGCCAGCACAAGCTTTAGTTGCAACCAACTGAAGAATATACCATGTCCTGCTTGGCCTCTGTCGTTGTTCCCGTTATCCACTGATCCTTATCTGTGTGTGTAGCCACCCAGATGACCATCCACGCCACTGTATGCGGGACAGACCTCTTCAGTTACCTTGGAGAAAATCCCATTGATAACGCACTGTATAGTATAGTAAGGAACTGAGGGAAGTAGAGACGAAACAAGAGACTATGCCCACTGTATTCTACATGCTTCAGTAGTGTAACTGCTAAGAGTTACTTAGCATAAATGTAAAAACTCTGCTCATTAACAAGGAATGTCTTAATTCCAATACATGCATTACAAAATGAGCTAGTTGTAGTTATATTTTGTGAATAGATAGCTGCATGTTTCTCTCAGCTCTCGGTGCAAAACTTGAAGAGACTAGCCTGGATTTGGGAGTAAGAAAGTAATTTCGTCAGGAAGCACTGCCTCAAAACTTCCCCACTCGTTGCTTAAAACACCATAGCCCAGAACTGACTTCTGGCCCTAGCCAAGTGAGGAGCTTGGCAAATCCTCTCCCCAAAAAGCAACTACGAAGCGGAACAAAATTGACAAAAACAACCATTTCAGCACAATGGCAGTAGTCCAAAACATTAAGAAGCATTTATGCTTGAAAAACTGAATATTGAGTAGAAATAGCAAGTCAGTGGCATTTGAGCCTGGCATCCTCCTAACGCCCCTCCAGTTTCACTGGCACAGGAAGGCAGGCCAGGAGGATGGCCAGCTTCACTAATGAGATCAAAATAGACTGAGCCTCTTTAAATGCACCATAGAATACACATTCTTCCCAAGTGCAAGGGAACATTTACAAAGATAGAGCACATTCTGTGTCATCATGATGAGGGAGCAGAAGGCAAGCTGTCAGGCCTCAAACACCCCCCATCTACCACCCAGGTGGGATGTGTGTAAGAGTCCTCGGTCACTCCTGGCTGCACAAGAACAAAGGAAAGGGGCAAACAAAGGGTTAACTGATAGAGATCATAGTCCTGCAGGATCTGAGTCTGTAACAGTTTACCAATCTCAGTAAATTGTAAGAAAAAGGCAATCTTATCAACAGCCTAATCTCCACAGAAACCTATAGACTCAGGTCCCTGGAGCTCCAACATCACCCTCCCCTCCTTAGTGCTGGGGGTGGGGGGGAACACAGACAAGAAGGAAATGGCAGATAGAACTAAATTTCCTATTAACCTGCAGCTCATTGAAAACGACTTGAGGCGGGCAGAGTAAAACACTTCTCCAGGAACTCCTACAGTCTTTATGTTAATGTTTTGCTAGAGGGAAAAACAACCTTAGTTTAACATTAGCTAACCCCTCTCACCCCAAAGCCTCATCAATAAGGTGAGTCTCAGTAGTATTAAAAGCATTCCAGTCACATTAAATCTATCCTCTGATCACTATGAAATTACAGCAGCAAATTGTCAGAACGAGTGATGGGAAACCTCACTACAATGGAGTTAGGAGGTTTTGGCAACCGGTGCTCTCTTACTCTACCACTTGTAGTCAATTGCAGACCCACCAGGAAGAGGTGTGCTTAAACTGTTGTGGAATCTGGTCTGGATCACTGGCTGAAGAACCAAGCAGCACTCGAGATCTTGGAAGGGAGGAGGTTTATTTTACACCCGGGGGCTCAGAGGAGCCCGGGGACAAGCGGGATGGGAAGAAGAACCCTGAAGGTGGAACCTTTGATCCGTCCTTATCAGTCCTGTCGGTCCTCTTGTAACGGATTCTTCCTCATCGGAACTTACATGGACTTGACCTTGCATGTAGATACTACTGTATGCCAGCCAGAGGCAGAGATGCTTTCTCTCATTCCTGTTCCACTCCGGAGCCCGCAACAGCTCAGCCAATGAAGAGCCACCATATTTCAAACTCCCAGTTTACTCCAATGGACTTTTAGTTCAGGACAGCCCTTCTCAACTTAGCCCTTTTCTCCTTAAAAAAATATACTTCTTCTTTGTCCCCCAGATTTGCCTATGGTTTTGCCCCACCTTTTGGTCCCAGATTGCAAATCTTTTTGCTCCTGCATGAGTCCATCTTGTGCTGGTACAATAACGAGCATTCTTTACTTTGAAAGTTAGCAAAATCAGTAACAAAAGATTTCCATAAACTAAATGTTATGTTTCTAAACAACCCATGGATCTAAAAAGGAAACCAAAAGTGAAATTTGACATCTTTTGGACTAGATGAAAATGTAAACACAATTTATTAAAATGCACAGTACGCCTCCAAAGTTGTGTTAAAGATAAAATACCTGTATTAGAAAGCAATCAAGTTCTCAAATCAGTTTTCTCAACTTCCACTTTAAGCAGTCAAGGTGTCTTTCAAAAGGTGAAGGGCACGTGCATACAATGGAATATTATTTACCACTAAAAGGAAATGAGCTATCAAGCCACAGAAAGACGTGAGGACAACTTAAACGCACACTGCCAAACGATAGAAACTGGAATGAGAAGGCTGTACGCTATAGCGTCTCGGACATTCTGGAAAAGGCAAAAGTATGGAGAGACTAAAAAGATCACTGGTTGCTAGGGGGTTGGGAAGGAAAGAGGAAAAGATGCAGCAATGGAGCATGGGGAGTTTTAATTTCAGACCAGTAAAACTATGTTACTATAATGGCAAAGAAAGGTCATTAAACAGGTGTCAAAATCCATAAGATGTACAACATAGAGAAGAAACCCTAACGTAAACTACGGACTTTCATTAACAATAATGTATTAATATTGGCTTATCAGTTTAAAAAAATAGCACAGTAATTCAAGATATTAAGAAGATAGGAAACTGTGTTGAGCCAGAGGTATGTGGGCATAAGGGAACTGTTCACTTTGGGCTCAAGTTTTCTGTAAATCTAAAGCAGCTAAAGAAAGACAAAAAAGCACATTTTATACACATATATCTTCAAACTATTTATGTGACCCTTTCAAAGTTCAACAGCTATGGTCCCCTACTTATAATTGTGACCAGGACTTTAAACATCAAATTGAGGAGGTTGTCAAAAGAAAAGAAAAAACTTGAAGGTTAAGGTACTCCCCATTTTCAGGATCATTCTGCTATGGTCACTCATTCACTCTGCTGTATTAAAGTACACTGAACTTCTAAGACCTAACTGATCTCATGTTTTAATGCCCTAGTAAATCTCATCACTTGGTTCTTTTTTTTTTTTTAATTTTTATTTATTTCTAGGAGAGAGAAAGAGAGAGACAGTGTGAGCAGGGGAGGGTCAGAGAGAGAGGGAGTCACAGACTGAAACAGGCTCCAGGCTCCGACCTGGCACTCAGCACAGAGCCCGACGCGGGGCTCGAACCCACGAACCGTGAGATCATGACCCAAGCGAAAGTCGGACGCTTAACCCACTAAGCCACCCAGGCGCCCCGCTGATACCTTTTTTTTTTTTTTAACAAACGATTTTTTTTTCAGAGAGAGAGAGAGAGAGACAGGATGAACAGGGGAGGGTTAGAGAGAGAGGGAGACACAGAATCCCAAATAGGCTCCAAGCTCTGAGCTGGGTTTCAGCACAGAGTCCGACGTGGGGATGGAACCCACAAACCGCGAGATCATGACCTGAGCCGAAGTCGGACACTTAACCAACAGCCACTCAGGAGCCCCTCTCATCATTTGGTTCTTATAATACACTCAAGTCCAGGCCATCCATTTTAGCCTCAATCGTGTAGTCTTGTTGAAGTGTAACATTATGTTCTCAACTAGTGTTTCTTATCCTTGAGGGAAGAGAACAGAACCTGTTCCGCAGTGTGCCTGACAAATCTCAGTACCATGTGGAATATAAAATAGGCTTAAAAATATTGCTTCATTCTCACGCTTAGAACAAATGTATTATAGTTTAAAAGTCCTGAATAGCATGAATTTACTACTGATTTAAAACTTAGAGCCTTTGAGTTAAAAATGCCTGTTCCTCAGCATGTCCCTGGAAAACATAGAGAATTAGTGCTCATAACTTTCCAAAGTTATATGGGCCCCCTAAGAGTGTATCATCTCCACTTGGGCCATGACACCCAGCATATCTCAGCCAGCAGAAACAAAACAAAGACAACTTTTCTTCTTTCCCTCAACTGCTCCACCATCTCAGTTAGCCTCCAACCTCCAGGAGGTGAACGGAAGAAAAAGATAAGGTGCAGCAGTCCCTGAAATAATCAGGGAAGGAGACAAAACACATCCTAAGTGGCAATGGGGTAAGAAATTAGGAGATGACCTATGCCATCTTGGACTGAGCACCTCATGGGACACCGGTGTGTGACGGGCACAAGGGAAGTGTGGATAAGAGGGAAGGATGATCCTGGCAGAAAACAGGCTTCTTATATTTGGGGAGGGGAGTTATTTAAGAAAAATTTTTTTTTATTATTCTTGAGAGACAGGGAGAGACGGAGTGTGAGCATGGGAGGGGCAGAGAGAGGGGGAGACACGATCCAAAGCAGCCTCCGACTCCAGGCTCTGAGCTATCAGCAGAGAGCACAATGTGGGACTCGAACTCACAGACTGCAAGATCGTGAGCTGAGCCAAAGTCAGATGCTTAACCAACCGAAGCACCCAGGTGGCCCTTAAACTTTTGTTTACTTACATAAAGCATTTATATCATTTCAAAGTCAAATAGAAACAAGAAATATGTAGAGAAGTGTGACTTCTATTTGTCTCTTTACCTTATTCCCTGTCTCTAACATAGTAGGGCTTCTATTTTAAAATAGAATCTGGCGAGCAGGCTCTGTTGACATATCTCTTAAACTGCGATGAACATAACTTAGACGATATGAAAAAAAGAAACCAACCCCAAATAATGAAAAACTAGCTTTCCTGTCATTCTGCTTTTAAAATGGGAGAAATTTCAACTAAGAGAAGGCTGATAGAAAGGCTAAAAGCATTGCTGCTGGCGACCATGCTAAGCTTTTCTAAAAGGCAGTTAGAAGACACCTTGTTTCTCTGAATTCTTCCTTCTGAGGAAGGAGCGTAAGGGAAGCTTGGCCGAACACAAGCTAACACCCCAGCCCCCTGGGTGTGTTATGTGTGATATTCCTCAGGCACTCCTGGCTGCGCAAGAGCCAAAGAGAGGACAGAAAACAAATGGCTAAGTGGTAGAGATCACGGTCATGCATGACATGAGTCTCCATGAGTTTACAACTATCTTAGTAAGTCACAAGAAAGATGCAATCTTATCAAGAGCCTGATCTCCACAAACCTACAGACTCAGTTTCCTGGAGCCCCAACTTCCCTTTCCCGTCCATTGTGATGTGGGGAACAAAGGCTAGAGGGAAAAGGCAGGTAAAATTCAATATCTTGATGACCTGCAGCCCATTGACAAATACTTGAGGCAAATGCAGGGTATCACATTTCTCCAAGAAACCCCTAATGTCCTAATGTCAATGCCTTATGAGAGGAAAAACCACCTTAACTTGACAATAGCAAGAGGACACCTATCTGAGGAGTCCTCTTTAGCATATCAAAGTCCTTCTGGAGGCCTCCCTTTTGACTTTCCCTCCCCAACTCCACAGTATATAATGAGGAACTCTCACAACCCCAGTGCAACACATTCTGCTCATGGGTTCTGTCCCCGTGCGTAAACAAAAAGCACCTTTTTGCACCAAAGACATCTCAAGAATCCTTTCTTGGCTGTCAGCTCTGAACCCCCATCACTTCTGAAATGTCGTCACTTCTACTGATTGGTCATCTTTCTGACCCCAACCCTTCTACTTCTAGTTTGTATCTTGCTACAACCACTTTGAGACTGAAATTCCCAGAAAGCTGCAGAACCAGAAGTGGATAGGAAATCCTCAGGAACAATTTAAATTCTAAGGTAGAAGATACTTACTCATAAACACCACAGGCAGAAATAGATAAAAGAAGGGACCAGAGGGAGCACACAAAGGGAATGACAGCATTTTTTAAATTATCTGTTAATTGCTCCAGAGAGTGAGAAGGATAGAAGAATGCTCCCTATGTGTCCATGATTCCATGTTAGAAAATTGTAACGGTAATTGTTGCAAATTCATCTGTAGATATCAACCAGTATTAGCTATTGATAGGAAAAGGGGATTTGACAAACGGTGATGCTAAATGCATTCATAATACCTTGTCAGTTCACACACATCACCCCGGGATAGTTCCTTAGTCATGAGAAGACAAGCAAAACAAATACAAAACAATATCCTGTCCATGAAACATAAGGGAAAAACACATCTGTACAACTCAGGAAGGGCAAAGCTCAGATTCTTAAAAAGCATTATAAGACGATATCACATCAATCACATAGGAGTCCAGGCAAACAAGAAAACATAGTAGAATAATATATAAAGGAAAATGGATAAGTGAAGAATCACAGTGAAATTAAAAAGAGTACAGAATTGAGTCCTACTGGAGCGAGGGAGGAGCAGAATGCATTCTCAAGAACATCAAATCACTGGAGCGGAAGCTAATTAAATTAGTGGGCACATGTGAGAAGTTGTAGCACAAGGCAAAAAAAAAAGTTTAAATTACTTGACAATATATAGAATAAAGAATGAAGAGCCAATTTGAAAAACTCTTTTTTCAGGAAGCCAAAGAACTGAAATAAAAGTGACAGTAAAATTTATGACAGAAAATGATTAAGAGGAAAAAAATGCAGAAAGCACATTCAAAGGGCTCTACATATACCAAGCAAAAGTGGTTTCGACAACTCCAATTTTACACACATGCTAACAAAAATATTTAACTTGAAGATGTTGGGAGGAAAAAAGCTTGTAAATATTTATATTGAAAAACACAGATTAACTGCAAAAGAATAAGACCTCAGCTCAGATTGTTTTTTGCTGTACCTAAAATAACACCTTGTACTCAGTCAAAAACCAACACGTGTTTATTTAGTCAACGAATAAAATGATGATCGTGTGTGTGATGGCAACAGAAAAACAGGAATTCAGAATATAAAACACTTATGATCTCCATTTAAAAAAGAAAAACTAATGACTTACCCATAGCTTGCTAAGGGTTTACTCAAATAAACGTCTCAGATATGGTGATGTCAGGTAGAAGAACCCTTGGGAGACCCGGCTGTGGGACTGTGAGATCAGAAGGAGTTAAGTGCCAAGTGCCAAGCAGCTAGAAAACACAAGAGAGAAACGTATTTACTTTAAATACCGTGATTTTAAATTCATGGCTACTAGAGTAAGATTTAGGAAAGACAGGGGAATGTGACTGGTTCCGATCTAATAGATAACTGTATTTGGAAGCTAACTATTAGTGTTTGAAATTTTTAGAAAGAAGGAAACCACTTAAGTATCTGTATATAAGCCACACCCCTACTGTCTTGGGCAACTTTTGTCTTTCTCTTGGAGATAATAGTGGATATCGGGCACGCTCTACCAGTCCTTTTTGTAGGACAGAGCGGAAGATGATTACAAGAGAGCCTTTAGAAACACTAAAAAATGGACTGAGGGCCATGTAAGTCCTTAAATGGCTTGTAAGAACATGTGCAGTCTCTTCGCTGACGGCTCACAGTGAGACTAAAGGTAGCGTTGATGAGGCAGCATAAGGCAAGCTGAGGGCCAAAGGCAAGCTAACACCCCCACTGGAGGTGAGATGTGTGTGACATTCCTCAGGCACTCCTGGCTGCCCAAGGACAATGCAAAGGAAAGAAAACCAACGGTTAACTGATAGAGATGCCAGTCACCCAGGACAGGAGTCTCCATCAGTTTACAAATATCTTAGTAAATTACAAGAAAAAGGGAATTTAAACAATAGCCTAATCTCCACAGACACCTTTAAGACTCAGCTTTCTGAAGCCCCTAATATCACCCGCCCCTCCACAGTGACGTGGGGAACAAAGGCAAGAAGGAAATGGCAGGTACAATTTAATTTCTTTGTAACCTGCAGCCCATTGACAAATACTTGAGGCAAATGCAGAGTATCACATTTCTCCAGTAACCTCCTCCTGTCCCAATGTTAACACCTTACCACTGGACAAACAAGCTTAGCTTGACAACAGCAAGACCTCAGGTATCTTAGAAGTCCTCTTTAGCATACCAAACTCCTTCTGGAGGCCCCCTCTTGCCTTTGCCTCCCCCCAACCCCACACTACATAGCAGTCACTCTTCACAACCCAAGCACAACTCCTCCTGCCCATGGGTCCTGCTCTCGTGTGTCAATAAAATGACCTTTTTGCACCAAACATGTCTCAAGAATTCTTTCTTGGTTGTCAGCTCAGAAGACCCACCATTCCAAAACTTCATCAGCATCGTTAAAATGCACTAATCACGGCATTAGCCCAGCAAGCCTAGAAAGACTTAGTCTGGAAACCAGAAAGATCACCCAGAACGACATCATCATCAAAGTCCCAAGGATAAGCTCACAGCAAGAGGCTGGAGGAAAATCTTTCTCTCTGCCATCCGATCCTAAATAACTCTGTAGAACATTACAGACCTTGGTCATTCAGTGATGATGCATCTTATAACTAAACATACTGATGGGAATGGTCATTGGTATCAGTCATCTATTGCTACATACCGAATTATCTCCAAAGTCAATGGCTCCAAATGAAAATCATTGGTTGGATAAGGTCTAGTTGCTCTCAGATGGCCTTGCCTGGGATGACATAGCTTTCTTCCATGTATGCCTCCTAATCTTCCAGCAGGCCGGCCTCGGCAGATTCTCATGGTAGAGGAAGGGGACCGTGAAAGGAAGCTAAGTGTGCAAGAAATTTCTCAACACTGCTTGCATCAAATGTGCTGCTGTCCCATTAAACAAATTAAGTCACATTCCAAGCCCAAGCCACCGTGCGTAGGCACTACCAAAAGCTGAGACTACAGGAAGGTGCAAAATGGGGGCAGAAAAATCCCACCAGAATATGGAAATGAATAGAAGGCATTACTCCAGTAAAGTCGCCCCTGGGCATTATTCATCACGACTAAACTAAAACCAATTAAACCTGATTATAGCCACGCTAACAATTGTCCAGCAAGTGTAGAAATAAGATTAAACGGAATTACAACACTATGTTCTTGTGGTTTAGGGGACAAACTTTGAAATTCTTTCAATATTATTATCTTTCCAAGCTTTCTTTCCAAATAAAATATCTGTTCCAAACAATATATTCATTTTGGGGGATTTATCCATCTTGATGTTAAAAGCATCCTTACCTCCTTTTACATGACATGGGCTTTTTTTTTTTTTTCTCAGATGGTAAAAGCATCATTACCTCCTTTTACAAAACACAGGGGCTTTTTTTTCCCCTTCAAAAGCCCTCATGTTATTACTGTCAGCTACTCCAAACACACATACATACCACACATGTGCACACGTACGCACACTTGCCTGCACACAGATACACACTCCCGTTTCGCAATTGTGTCCATAAAAGAGTTATCCTTTCCTGAGGGTTAGTTCATATTATGGAGTACTTGGGGATGGTGGTATACAATCTTGTCTGCTTATTAGAATTACATGGGAGCTCAAAAAGGTATTGATCTCTGGGTCCCACTACCAAGGGTCTGATATGTGGCTAGCATGTAATTATTTTCAAAGTTCCCCAAAACATTCCAATGTGCAGAACCACTCACTTAGAGTGCTTGCCACTATTGGTTATTTTGTCATTGCTATTACCATCCATTCTTGACTAGTGATTTGTCCAACTGACATACCTGGAAACAGAGACAGAAACAAAGAGAAAGCAAATGAAAAAAAATTTTTTGCAAGAGCAGTATGTTTTTATAAGATATTTTAAAACAAGAGCCTTCCAAACATAATCTATCATAGCAATGATCCAGACTAGAAGTTGATGACAATGGGATAAACAAAACGAACACAATGTAGAGGCTGCTTTTAGGCAACGGGCTCAAGCAATGGAAACCTGAGTAAGGGAAAAGGGCCCAAGGTGACCACCAAGCTGAATGCAAACAGGCTCATTAAGCAACCCATTTCAAAATATCCATAGGCCCTCCCTAGCTGATCGATGGGCTACTTGCAACTGGGAATAGATACCAATACAGGAAAATTCCCTATGTTCTCATACCTCCTCACTTCCCCCCAACCTTTACTCTATCCCCACCACCACCTCCTGGTAGACAGTCTCTCCTTTGCTGTCCTGCCTGCTCCTCCCTTGCACTGGATTCAGTAAGCTTCTACCTCCTTTGTTCAGCCTTCGTTGAATTCTTTTACAGCTTGCCAGTGTTTCCACTTTGATCCCGTCCTTCCCTCAACACAAATCTCCCTTGTAGTTTCCTTTCCAATCATAACAGAGCAATCAGCAAGATTAAGACTTCCAATTTTTTTTAAAATTTTTGTTTAAAGTTTATTTCTGAGAGACAGAGCATGAGTGGGGGAAGGGTAGAGCGTGAGGGAGACACAGAATCCAAAACAGGCTCCCGGCTCTGAGCAGTGAGCACAGAGCCCGACACGGGACGAACCCACGAAGCATGAGATGGTGATTAAAGCGAAAGTCGGACACTTAACTGACTAAGTCACCTACGTACTGACGAGATTAACACATTCTAGAAGAGAAACATGAAAAAGGACCAATTAAATCTTCTATACATTTAAGGAGATCATACTAAGGAACAGCTACAACAGAGAACAGAGTATCAACATTTTTAAGACAGACACAGTCTTCAAGATAGAATAGGTCAGTGAATTCCTTTTAGCTCAAATCCAGTGGTAACAATTGGGCATATGGCAAATGCCTCATTACATAGCTCTTAAAAGCTAAGAATTCCTTGAGCATCTGGAAAGATTTTCAAATAAACGAAGGATAAGTGTTTTGTCTCAAAGTTGCCAAAGTACCTACCTTTTAAAACAGAGTTAAATATATAGAAACTAGTTAGGGCACTATGCTAAGTTTATAGGATTCCGGCCAGTTGATCGGCCATCATCAGAAGCCCTGTAAATAGTGTAACCATATGCCTGATTTTCCTAAGACTGTCCCTGTTTCTGCTGTTAAAAATCGATCAGTGCTGCTACATTTACTTAGTTTCTCTTTTCATTCTCAAAAAAACGTTCCAGCTCGGGTAATATGAAGTTGAATCCACATTGAATTAATATGTTAAAATCTCTACAAATGTTATTTAATGTCACACGATTTGCAGCAGGATCTTATATGTAGTCAATACACTCTTTTGGTGCGTGCCCATCAGCTCAACTTGAAATCTTACTTTAAGTCAGTATATTAGATTACAGAAAGCAGCTTATAGTTGAAATGTCTCCTCAGCTAATTAAAGACCTGCTTTCCTATTCAGCATTTAATTTTACCTTCCTTAATTTCACAAAATCTGTATCAGATTGTTGAATAGGAATGTGCATAGGTTTTCATTAAGATCCGTTTTCACATAATAGGCACAGATCTGTAAAGTGAGATCTCTAGAATTGAAGTATGGCCTTCCAGAAACGTAAAGGCAGAATTGTCTATCTCAAACATCAATTCATTCAACCCTAGAGTTGATTACTCTGATCTACTTGGTGTCTCCTACCTGAGCTACTTGGAAAGCTGCTACTAGATGGAGAATAGTCCCTCCTAAGAGCAATTAAAACATTTCAAGTGTGACTCTTTAAATTAAGGCAGAAGCTTGAAAACACATACGTCGATTATTTCCTATAAAATGTCTTAAGGACTATTACAAAGAGAAAAGAGGCCCAGCAGCGATGTTTTTGAGCTCCCTGCTAAGGCTCCATCTTGACACTGCAATTTTATCTGTTTACATGTGAAGGAAAAGAAATTTTGCCACCCCCACGATATGCTTTTGGCAGATGGATCATTCTGAATTGGTTATTTTTAAGGAACTTCAAACAAAAGAGCAGCTCTGAATACGAAACAGAAGGGACCCTTCAGTAAGAAACACTCACATTTATAAGGGAAAGCTTCACGTGTAAGGGTGTTTCCCTTGCTCTACCAAGAAGCAGACAGACTCTAAATCTCTGGAAATAGTTATCAATACAGAGAGCAAGGACGTAAATCTGCCTAACAGCAAATCCCTTGTTTACTGTGTTTTCTGGTCACTTCCCATGACTGAAGTTGAGACACTCCCTGTTCTCAACAAGTTCTTTTCTCTGTAGCCAGAGATGGTGTTTCAACTGATGGCTTGTGCCCTTTTGTGGCGTTCCTAAGTTTTCCTGGCCTCTCCCAAGCACACAAGAGGCATACCTGTTATCAAATTTCCATTTTTTCCTGTTAATCTGTTACACATCAATTATTGGGCCAGCCGAAACGCTTAGAAGGGAAGAAAGGAAAATTTTCCTGTCCCTCTACAGGTTTAGTTTTCTTGAGGCTTTTCCTGAGAGAAATGCTTGAAAACTGGACATCTCTCTCAAAGTGCTGACTTCACACCAGGTTCCGGAAGCTGAGACACCTTCTAAAGAGTATTGAACTACTATTTTTCAGTTTTCAGTCCATACCCAATTCCAAAAGAAAACAATCCCTTCTCACATTCGATGTTAAATGTTGTTGTTAAAGAACTTAATTTTCATTTTAAACCTACTCTGTATTTCTTCTGGGTAGTACTTTCTCAGATTTTGGTTTTAATAGGCATCTGCCCACCTGTATTACATGGATTATATTATAAAAGACAGATCCCCTTTTCACCTACCCGAGCTAGCTAATTATGCAAAACAGCATTTCCTTAGAAGTCTGTTATCATTGTGGGCAGAACAGAGTTCAAGGGAATGACAGATATTCCTTTATTTCTCTTTTTCCTGTTTCCCTCACGTACGAAAAGTCTCTAAGGAAACATGGCCCAGTGGAGCCTCTTTGACTATCTTGACTTCCAGCAGGGAAATAGTGTTACCAGTTTCCATGACAACCATATTTTCCCAGAGCTCCCTGCTGCACCTCCCTGCTGATCCTCCTAAACAGGAGTGATCATTATTATTCAATGAAGGCTCTTGATAAAGCTCTTCTCTTTTTAATAGTTTCCAATACTCCTAGAAGCCTTCTTTTCTACGGAGTGAAATGGTTCTCTTAGAACGAATACATTGAATTTTCCAAGAGAAAGTTACATTTGCCACCTGTCCCTCAAACACACCAAGCACAGTTCAGCCCATGGTATCCTTACTTTCTAGGCATTTTCAGAAGTTTCTACTAAGAGCAGACTTTGATTTAGGCCAAAGGTTGGGTAAGATTTCTGATACTCATTAACCGTTTCTTCATATTCTCTCTATTCTCTGTATTGTATTGAAAGATGACTAGTTTACGACTAATTTGTCATTCAAAAATAACACATAATTTTCCAAAGTGGCTTACACAATGACTTTTAAACGTTATCATATCAATGAGACTTTCAGGTGACACTTGATCTAGCAAACATTCATTAATTTACCATTCTCTTCTTTACCTTCTCCCTGTATGTGCTTCCTTCTAAGATTATTTTCCTTAATGATACACAAGGTCAGTCTATGGTCTCTAGGAACTCCATCCTTTCCTGTTTGTGTCTAGCATAAAATGAGCCCATCGTATATAGTTTCTAGAAAAAAAATCTCTACTCATATGTATTGTCATGAACTCATCCTCTGCCAAATGCCTTAATGAAGTATTGTGGCTAGAGTATGTGGACTGATACAAAACAATCAGAGTTCACCCCTTAGAGTATGAGTGAAGGGGAAAATAGCTGTATGGGCGTTTTATCATAAAGCACTTGGAAGGCATGGGAGAAGCAAAGAGGTCTGAATAAAATAAGGTGACTCTGATCAGTATGAAGGGTTTGGCACTCAATATCTCAGAATAGTAAATATCCACTAAAACCAGAGAGCAAGACCAGTTTCATTCATACAGATCGACTTTTATGACAGTGCCATACTGTTTTGGTGACTAAAGCTCTGACGGATAGTTCAATGTCGGGAAGTATCATGCCTCTTGCTTTTTTGTTCTTTCTTAAGATTGCTCTAGGTTTATAGGGTCTTTTGTGTTTCCATCCATAATTTGGAACTGTCTTGTTTTATTTCTGTAAAAAAAAAAAAAAAGCCATCAGAATTGTGATAGGGACTGCACTGAATCTATAGATGGCTTTGGGAAGTATGGACATTTTAATAATATTAATTCTTCTGATCCATAAACACGGAATACATTTCCATTTGTTAATATCTTCTTCGATTTCTTTCGTCAAAGTCTTATATGAACTCTTATCTTTTTGGTTTAATTTATTCCTATGTATTTTGTTATTTTTATTAAAAATATGCTATTCTGAATGGGATTGTTATAATTCTTCATGTATTTTATTGTTAGTATACAGTAATGCAACTGTTATTCGTATATTGATTATGTATTCTGCAACATTACTAAATTGATTGATTAATTCTAACAGTTTTTTAGGCAACCTTGAGGACATTCTGGTAAGTGAAATAAGTCAGAGAAAGACAAATACTGTATGAGATCACTTATATGAGGAATCTAAAAGAAGAGTGTTGCGGACGAAATGACACAAAGGACAAGACACACACAAAACACAGACACAGACACAACTCCGGCCGGAGGAACAATTCCACGCAAGCCCCTCTTGCGGTTTATTTTATACCCCGGTAACTGGATACAAACTGAAATCTACAAGATGCATTCCTTTACCAATTAAGAGCAAGTAGCCAAACACATTTCAAGGACAGGGGGGAGCAAAGGGAGAAAGCGACCACAACATGTTTACTAAGAGGCCTGCTCACAATTCCAGCCTCCTCCTTATTTCTAAGTAGGGCATGTTCCCTCATTTGCAAGTGGACCATTAAACTTGGATACTGTGTGCAGGCCTCCTGGCAGAGCATCCTGTTTGCAGGAATGCCTGCCCAGGCAGGGAGCCCCGTGTGCAGGCACATCCCTGCGTCCCTAACCGCGCTTTCTTGTGGTCACTGTTGGGCTCCCACAAAGAGAAATCAAAGTAGCGGAGAGTTGCATATATCAGGAGCCAGGGGAGGAGAGGATGGGGAGATGCTGGTGAAAGAGTACAAAATTTCCCACTATAAAGTAAATAAGTCAGGTGATCTAATATGCATCATGGTGATGACAGTTAATAACATATATATTTAAAAATAGGTGGTAAGAGAGTAAATCCTAAATGTTCTCACCACATACAAGAAATGGTAATTACATGACAGGAACGGGGTGCAAACTAATGCTATGTTGGCAATAATTTTGCAATATATTAGTATAGGAAATAAAAAATGTAAATTTTACATTTACCCAAAGTTATATGTGATTTACAGTTCAAGAAATCTGGAAATACAAAAGGATTTTTCTCAGAACTAAATATGGCTTTATCACACATTCATTTCAAAATTAAAAAAAAGAAAAAAAAGATCAGGAGCACCTGGGTGGTTAGGTCAGTTAAGCAACCGACTCTGAATTTCGGCCCAGGTCATGATCTCACAGTTTGTGCGACATGAGGAGCCTGCTGGGGATTCTCTCTCTCTCTGCCTGTCTCTGCCCCTCCCATGTGCTCTTTCAAAATAGATAAATAAATAACCATGAAAAGTTTTTAAAAAACAAAGATCCTATAGTATATTGGTCTTAAGAGCCTCCCTACTCTGACATAGGAAAACACACATGCTTTCACTAAGCGTAGAGTTTAAGTGTTAAGTTGGATATTTATATGGTATTAATAAATCTGAGAGAAGTCTAAATAACTTCTTTAGCCACTATTTAGCAGAATGTGCATGTCTTTATTCAGTGTTCCTTTCAGAAAGCTAAGGATGTGTCAAACTATTTCTGTCAAGTGTTCGATACTAAATATTTTCGGTTTTTGTGGGCCACTGATTCTCTTTACCAAGTCCTCACCTCTAGCACTGTCACAAGAAAGTAGCCACAGGCAATAGGTAATCAAACAGACATAACAGTATTCCAATAAAGCTTTATTTCCAAGAAGAGGCTAAGAAGTGCAGTTGGCCCACGGGATGTAGTTTGCTGACCTCTCATATATGATAAACATTTCATAAAAGGAAATTAAAAGAAAAATTGTGGTAGTTTTTTTTTAATATTTTTTATTTATTTCTAGGAGAGAGAGAGACAGCGTGAGCAGGGGAGGGTCAGAGAGAGAGGGAGTGACAGACTCTGAAACAGGCTCCAGGCTCTGAGCTGGCAGTCAGCACAGACTGACTATTTGTATTGACAGAATATTTGTATTATTCTTATTATTCTTATTATTCCTAAAGGATCATCTCTAATATTGTTGTTCACCCGTACACTTTTTTAAAAAATTTTTTAATGTTTTATTTCTTTCTTTTTTAAAAAATGTTTTATTTATTTCTAGGAGAGAGAGACAGAGAGAGAAACAGCGTGAGCAGGGGAGAGTCAGAGAGAGAGAGGGAGTCACAGGCTGAAACAGGCTCCAGGCTCTGAGCTGGCAGTCAGCACAGAGGCCGACGCGGGGCTCGAACCCACGAACCGCGAGATCATGACCTAAGCCAAAGTCGGACGCTTAACCGACTAAGCCACCCAGGTGCCCCGGTTTTATTTATTTCTGACAGAGAGAAAGAGAGAGGAGAGAGAGAGACCGCATGAGCAGGGGAGGGTTAGAGAGAGACGGAAACACAGACTCTGAAACAGGGTCCAGGCTCTGAGCTAGCTGTCAGCACAGAGCCCGACGCGCGGCTCAAACCCATGAACAGTGAGATCATGACCTGAGCAGAAGTCGGACGCTCAACCGACTGAACCACCCTGGCGCCCCTCCGCTGTACTCTTAAAAAGAGTCCCTTTGTCTCTTGCCCACTTCCCCACACTCAGTTCTCTGTTGGTTCTGGGGCTCTCCCTACTTTGTTTGTGCCCTTATAAAATTTTGGCACCTATGTTGTGTTCCAAGAAACTTGCCTGGCCTGTGCTGCCACTTTGAGTTCTGATGTGCTGTGATCCCTTGAATGCTCTGGGTTCTAGTTTCTTTTCTGGACTTTGGCTTTCATCTATAGCTATCAATTCCATCCTCTCTCCTGTTCTTTGCTTCGGTAGCTACCTTCGAGGGCCATATTTTTTAAAAACCTTAGACTAAGGAACTACCATAGGTGGTCCTCAAAACTAGCCCTTAGATGCTTTGGAAGCCAAAATGCAGGGTAGAAAGAAAACAACTGCACAGAAGAGTAAATCAAGCTAATGTAGTCATGTTGGTGTACAGTGAGGTTAGTTCATCAGCTTCCGCTCACTACTATGTGAGCCGGAAACTATGTATATGCCTCCCAAAGAAAGACAACAGCAAGTCTATAAAACACTAGGCATTAATGTGCAGTGGGAACAGATTTAATGGAGAAACTCATAATATTGTCTCCATACTAGGTTCTATGAGATTATCCAAAAAATAATTACTGAGAAAACAAAGCACTTTAATTTATCTTTAGGGATTATTATGGAAAATTTCTTCAATTCTATGATTTGCACTTTTTCACTAGAGGTGTTTTATTTTGGTTTAAAAAAGTAACTGGAGTCAAATAGTTCTTTTTAATGCTAAAATTGTCCAAAACACTAAGCCTTTCCGAGTACAAATTTCATTAGGGACCAAACAAGAAACTGAGCACATATTTCACTGAAATTTTTCTCCTTCCCACTGAGGCTTTTTAAAGGGACAAATTAGGTTAAAAGCAAACACTTAGAAAAATGAAGTAGTTTGGAAGGTGCACTTTGAAGCTTTTCTCACAGAGTTGAGGCAGAGATTCGTCAGTATCTGGTTGATTTTATTAACACGGAACAATCTTGAAGTGGGAACCCGCATTCACACAATGCCCTGTGCTTAGGAAATGAGTAAAGCAAGGCCCTATGAAGGTATTTATGGGGAAAAAATACAAACGATATTTTGGAGAAAACTTTAGTTATCATCGTAAGAAAAATCAGAATGTTCTATCATTTAATATCACTTTTAGGGGTGCGTGGGTGGCTCAGTCCATTAAGCATCCGACTTCGGCTCAGGTCATGATCTCAGGGTTCGTGGGTTCGAGCCCCGCACCGGGCTCTGTGCTGACAGTTAGCTCAGAGCTTGGAGCCGGTTTCAGATTTTCTATCTCCCTCTCTCTCTGACCCTCCCCTGCTCATACTGTCTCTCTCTCAGAAATAAATAACAAACATTAAAAAATATCACTTTTAATTTGAATTCCATATAGAGGCAGCAGTCAGAAAGCTTTTCAGGGACAAGATTCCTAACAGTTTTATTTTAAATCAGCCCACAAGTATAAACACAAGCTAAGTACACCTTAAACTTTCAATTTTTGAACCATAAAAATTTAAATTAAAAATCATCCAATTAAAAGCATCACATTTCAAATTTTCCTATTCCAGTTACAATAAAACTCAATAAGCACAGCTCTTTGGAAATACTTGTTACACAATGAAACAAATATTGGTATTACAGTTTGCTTATTATTAACTTTAATCCTACTGAGTATCTGAGATCACATTTTCAAATTGCTATATGGCTTTTTCTTCAAAAAGTAAAGCCATGATAGGAACCAACTTTATTACTATCCAGTTTAAGAAAAGAGACGGGAATTCAAAGGTGAACTGACTAAAATCCACACCATGTAGTCCCATGACCAAACTAGGAATTCAAAGGACCTTCTCAAAACCTGAAGCATTTAAAAACATTATCAGTGTGGGGCACCTGGGTGGCTCATTCAGTTAAGCATCCAACCTCAGCTCTGGTCATGATCTCACAGTTCATGAGTTCAAGCCCCACACTGGGCTCTGCACTACAGTGAGGAGCTTGCTTGGGATTCTCTTTTTCCCTCTCTCTGTCCCTGGCCAACTCATGCTTTCTCTCTCTCTCTCTCTCTCTCTCTCTCTCTCTCTCTCTCTCTCTCTCCCTCCCTCCCACTCCCTCTCTCTCTCTCTATCTCTCACTCAGAAAAAAAATAAACTAAAAAAAAAAATAAAAACATTATCAGTGTATATAAATCATGAATTTCTGTTACCAGAGTTGTAATCCAAGTAGACAACTTTCCAAGAGGCTGTAATGAATGTGAAATGAGATATGCAAATTGGTTTATAGTGCATTATCATTACATTAAAAGTGTTCAGTCCTCAAAGTTTTCTCACAAAAGAATAGAGAATCCAGAGGAGATAGAAAGATGGTGGCAGAATAATAAGACCCTAGACTCTCCTCGTCCCACCAATACAAGTAGACAAATATCAAATCATCCCAGATACCCCAGAAATCAACCTGAAGACTAAAAGAACAAACTCCACACGTAAAAGAAGAGAAGAGAACATATTGAAAAAGGTAGGAAGGGCAGAGACATGGTTTAGGGGAGAAACAGATATGATTCTGGGGAGGGGAGGAAGCCATGGCCACAGACAAGGGTGAGAGAGGGAGGAACACACAGGGACATGCACAAGGAGAGTGTTTCCCCAATGCCATTGGCTTGAAAAAGGAGAGGGGCTGAATTTCAGGAGTTCTTGGCACCAGTGGGGCTTGACGCCTGGAGGCTTGAAGGTCAGTGGGCTTGGCTGGGATAAAGCCTGGAGGGCACTGCTCTGCTCCTAGAGGGAAGGCAGGCGAACAATCCACAGCCATAGTGATTTGAAGAGCAGATGAGGGCACACAGTGGGGACATTATTTGCTCTTCTCAGAGTTTGCCTTGGAGAGGCAGCTTTCACTAAGAGACATATCTGAGATAAAAGGAGCTGCCTCGTGTCATTCTCGACCAGCCCTCATCAGTACTCCCAAAACGAAAAGCACACTGTATAAACTGTATGTTAGTCAACTCGACAATAAATTATACTAAAAAAAGAAAGAATAAACACTAAAAAAATAAAATATTTATGCACCCAACGTGAAACACCAAAATATATAAAACAATGATACACATAAAGGAACTAATCAATAATAAGAAAATAAGAATGGGGGACTTTAACACCAAACTTACATCAATGAACAGATCATCTTAACAGAACATAAAGAAGGAAACAATGGCTTGGCATGACACACTGGACCGGATGGATTCAACATATGTATTCAGAACATCGCATCCTAAAGC
Source organism: Proteles cristata cristata (assembly GCA_017311185.1). Taxonomy (NCBI): domain Eukaryota; kingdom Metazoa; phylum Chordata; class Mammalia; order Carnivora; family Hyaenidae; genus Proteles; species Proteles cristata. Next base: position 65,270 of record JAESUZ010003114.1, on the reverse strand, counting down.
AGCACAATACACATTATATTCAATTGCACGTGGAACATTCTCCATAAGAGATCACATAGAAGGCCACAAAACAAGCCACAACAAATACAAGAAGACTGAACTCATACCATGCACCTTTTCAGATCACAATGCTATGAAACTATAAGCCAACAACAAGAAACAAAGGTGGAAAGACCATAAATACATGGAAGGTAAACAACATGCTACTGAGCAATGAATCGGCCAGTCGGAAAATCAAAGAAAAAAACACATGGAAACAAATGAAAATGAAAACGCAATGGTCCAAAATCTCAGGGATGCAGCAAAAACTGTCTTAAGAGGGAAGTATATGGCAATACAGGTCTACTTCAAGAAGCAAGAAGAATCTCAAATAAACAACCTAATCTGAAACCAAAAAGAGCTAGCAAAAGGACAACAAATGAAGCCTAAAGCCAACAGAAGGAAAATAATAACAATTAGAACACAAGTAAATGACATAGAAACTAAAAATAACAATAACAACAAGAACAGATCAACGAAACAAGGAGGTAGTCATTTAAAAATAATAATAAACCTGATAAACCTCTAGCCAGTCTTATCAAAAAGAAGAGGAAGGACTCAAATAAATAAAATAGTAAATGAGAGAGGAGAAATAATAACTGACACCAAAGAAATACAGTTATAAGAGAATGTAATAAAAACTATATGCCAACAAATTGGACAACCTAGAAGAGACAGATAAATTCCTAGAAACATAAACTATCCAAACGGAAACAGGAATAAATACAAAATGTGAACAGACTGATTTTCAGCCATGAAACATAATCGGGAATCAAGAGACTCCCAACAAACAAAAGTCCAGGATGAGATGGTTTCACAGGCAAATTCTGCCAACCATTTAAAGAAGAGTTGATATCTACTCTTCTCAAACTGTTCCAAGAAATAGAAAAGGAAGGAAAACTTCCAAATTCATTCTATAAGGCCATTATTACCCTGATAGATGCGAAAATCAGATAAAGACACCACAAAAAAAGAGAACAACAGGCCACGATCTTTGATGTACACGGATGGAAAAATCCTCAACAAAACACTTGCAAACCAAATCCAACAATACATTTTAAAGATCATTCACAGAGAGAAGGATGATTTATTCCTGAGTTTCAAGGGTGGTTCAATATTCACAAATCAAAAAATAGGATCATCACACTAATAAAGGATAAGAACTACATGATCATTTCAATAGATGCAGTAAAAGCATTTGACAAAGTAAAACATCCATTCATGATAGAAACTCTCAACAAAGCAAGTTTAGGGGGAGTATACCCCTACATAATAAAAGCCATATATGAGAAACTCATGGTTAATATTATCCTCCATGGGGAAAAACTGAGACCTTTTCATCTATGATCAGGAATAAGACAGGAGGGTCACTCTCATCACTATTATTCAAGTACTGAAAGTCCACAGCACTCAGACATCAGAAGGAAATAAAAGGCATCCAAATCAGCAAAGAGGAAGTCAAATTTTCACTATTCTCACATGACTGACGCTCTATATAGAAAACCCCAATGGCATCCGGGTGGCTCGGTTGGTTAAATGTCTGACTCTTGATTTGGGCTCAGGTCATGATCTCATAGTTCCTGAGTTCGAGCTCCACATCAGGTTCTGACCTGGCAGTGCAGAGCCTGTTTGGGATTCTCTCTTCCACTCTCTCTCTCTCTGCCTCTGTCTCTCTCTCTCAGAAATAAATGAACATTAAAAAAGAAAAGAGAAAACCATAAAGACTCCACCAAAAAACTGCTAGAACTGATTAACAAATTCAGCAAAGTCACAGGACACAAAATCAATGTGTATAAATCTGTTGCATTGCACTGCACCAATAATGTAGCAGCAGAAAAAGAAGTGAAGGAATTAATCCCATTTAAAATTGCAGCAAAACGGGGGCGCCTGGGTGGCTCAGTCAGTTAAGCGACCAACTTCGGTTCAGGTCATGATCTCATGGTTCCTGAGTTTGAGCACCATCTCGGGCTCTGGGCTAACAGCTCAGAGCGTGGAGCCCATTTCGGATTCGTGTCTCCCTCTCTCTGCCCCTCCCCTGTTCATGCTCTGTCTACTTTTCTTCAAAAAAATTATTTATTTAAAAAAGATTACGTTTTATTTATTATTGAGACAGAAAGAAACCGAACACGACTGGGGGAGGATCAGAGAGAGGGGGAGACAAAGAATCCAAAGCAGACTCCAGGCTCTGAGCTGTCAGCACAGAGCCTGATGTGGGGCTCGAACTCAAGAACTGTGAGACTGTAACCTGAGCCAAAGTTACAATCTGGCTTAACTGACTCAGCCAGCCAGGCGCCTCCCCCCACCCCAATTGTTTTTTAATTGCAACCAGTAAGAAATCCAGTGCTAAACCTAACCAAAGAAGTGAAAGACCTATACTCCGGAAACTATAAAACGCTGATGAAAGAAATTGAAAATGACACATAGAAATGGAAAGACATTCCATGATCGTGTATTGGAAGAACATTGTTAAAATGTAGTTGTTTTTTTTCCCAAAGCAACCTGCACATTTAATGCAATACCTATGAAAACACCAACAGCATTTTTCACAAAGCTAGAAGATTCAATCCTAAAATTGGTATGGAACCGGAAAAGACCCTGACGACCCACGGCAACTTTGAAAAAGAAAAGCAAATTTGCAGGCATCAGAGTTCTGGATTTTCAGTTATATTACAAAACTGTAGTAATCAAAATAGTATGATACTCGCCTAAAAACAGACACAAAGATCAGTAGAACAAAACAGAAAACCCAGAAAGAAACCCACAATTATATGGTCAACTAATCTTCGACAAAACAGAAAAGAATATCTAGTGGGAAAAAGATAGTCTCTTCAACAAATGGTTTTAGGAAAACTGGACAGCAACATGAGAAAGAATGAAACCGGCCACTTTCTGACACCATACACAAAAGTAAATTAGAAATGGATGAAAGACCTAAATATGAGCCCTGAAACCATAAAAATTCTTGGAAGAAAAATATTGGCCATAGCAACTTCTTTCTAGAAATGTCCCCGGAGTCAAGGGAAACGGAAGGAAAAATAAACTGTTGAGACTATAGCAACAAAACAAAACAAATCAAAACAAATGTGCGCAGTGAGGGAAACAATCAACGAAACTAAAAGGCAAACTACAAAATGGGAGAAGATATTTGCAAATGTCATATCTGATAAAGGGTTAGTATCCAAAATATATAAAGAACATGCAAAACTCAAGACCCAAAAAATGAATAATCCAATTAAAAATGGCAGAACATGGGTGCCTGGGTGGCTCAGTCAGTTAAGCATTCCGCTTCAGCTCAGGTCAGGACCTCACAGGTTCATGAGTTGGCGCCCCACATGGATGAGTTCGAGTCCCAATCTGGGCTCCGCACTCCGCGTGCTATGTCTCTCTTCCTCTGCCTCTTGTTCACTCATGCTCTGTCTCTGTCTCTCTCAGAAATATAAATAAATAAATAAATAAATAAATAAATAAATAAATAAATAAATAAATAAATAAATAAATAAAAACAAAATGGGCACAAGACAGGAGGAGACTTTTTTTCCAAAGAAGATGTACAGATGTGCTAACAGGCATATGAGAAGATGCCCAACATCACTTACCATCAGGAGAATGCCAACCAAAACTACAACAATCTGTCACCTCAAACCTGTCAGAATGACTAAAATCAGCAACGCAAGAAACAAGAGGTGTTGGCTACGATGTGGAGAAAAAGGAGTATGTGGGCACTGTTGGTGGGAATGCAAGGTGGTGCAGCCACTCTGGAAAACAGTAGAATGGTTCCTCAAAAAGTTACAAATAGATCTACCCTAGCTCACATTACTAGGTAGTTGCCCAAAGAATACAAAAATACATATTGAAAGGGATACATGGACCCCAATATTTACAGCAGCATTGTGTACAATAGGCAAATTATGGAAATAAGTCTGTGTCTACCAACCGATGAATGGATAAAGAAGATGTGTGTGGGGGTGTATATTTACACACATGCGCACACACACATACATCTATACATGTATATAATAAATATTTTTAAGTCATAAAAAAGAATGAAATCTTTCCATTTGCAACAACATAGATAGACCTAGAGAGTATAATGCTAAGCAAAGTAAGTAGGCAGAGAAAGATAGATACCATATAATTTCACTCATATGTGAGATTTAAGAAACAAAACTGATGAACATGGGGGGGTGGGAAGGAAAGACAGAGAGGCAAACCAAGAAACAGACTCTGAAGTATAGAGAACAAACTGATGGTTACCAGAAGGGAGGTGGGTTGGGGGGTGGGTGAGATAGGTGGAGGGCATTAAGGAGGGCACTTGTCCTGATGAGCGCCGGGTGATGTATGGAAGTGTTGAGTCACTGTACTGTACACTGGAAACTAATATTCACTGTATGTTAACTGGAATTTATATAAAAACTTTTCAAAAACTTAGAAAAAAGAACAGACCTCAAGTGTTCCAGGATAAGCTATCTAAATTAAATTTTACTCTTGTATTAGCCAAATTTAAAAATCTGGCAAATTACTAAAAATGAAACAGTTCTCCTTACACCTGAAGTTGCATCTGAGTGTAATGTGTTTCATTCCAAAATAGCCACCTGATTAATTTTGAGAACACAATTAAGAGTTTTGTTTCCTTTTTCGTTTGATACATGACAATAGAGTGAGAAGGGACAGTCACTTTTAGTAAGCATTTGCATTTTAATAACAAAATGGATACAGACCAGGAGGGGTCTTCGGAAAATTCCCCACATCACACTGCTCAGAACCTCATGGCTATATCAAAGTTGTAATAATCTGAGATGCACTTGCATTTTTTTTATACATCTCCTAAAGCCATAAAGAGTAGGTAAGATTCTGGAAGAATATAGCACCTTCAACGGATGTTTTGCTGACAGTAACAGTAAGCACGTTTATTCTTTTATAAAAGTATCTCAGATACTTCCTCCGAGGCACTCAAACATCCCCATTTATTTATACGTCCTGTGGTAGAATACAAAACTTTTCAGACAACAGTTCTATATTGCTAGGCCCCTCCTTCATCATTTCTTTACCCTTCTTGGCACACTGGCTCCTTTCACAATGTTTAAAATAAAAATAAGAGGGGTAGGCAAAAACTTCACTTGCATGTCATTCCCTATCTCCCGAGACATGCCTTTTTCTCCATGAGAAAAATATCCCCCTTCTCTATTTCTTCTGTCTCCTAAAAATTGCTCTCCTCACTCCATCTCCTTCTTAATAGGATGTTCCTGTAATTGAAAAGAGGAATGACTAAGCCTAGTGACCCAGAGGCTGCCAGCTGGTTCTCTAAGGGGGTACTGTCAAGGGAAAGAAAGAGCACCAGTCCTTTCCTTTCACATTCCCTTCTGTAGTTCGAGGCTTTCCTCTTTTTAATTTCCCTGCCCAGATGAAATACTAGATAGTACTTCTTTTTACTCCATTGCCGGCTTCTGTTGCCTGGTGCTTCTACTTTGGCTGAGGTCAGAGAGATGAATGCCCAGGCTATTCATCAGGGAGCATCAGGTCCCCTCCCAAACGATGATGTGCAATTACTTGGAGTTAAGAGGAAATCTTCTGCTTTGTGCTTTACTAACTATAGTTCATTTTTTATAGTTACCAAACTTAGCCCAACTTAGAAATCTGTCAATATTTCCATCCTTCTTATTATCTCCTCTTCCTTTTACCTAAGGGGGAAACTCCTCCAAATAATGAAGTGCTGGAAATTCGCTTTGAGTATGTCTAGTTGCTCTAAGCCTAGTTTCAATTCAATTTTACCTTCTAATGCTTGATTCTTCTTAAGGCACAGGTCTCTGAACTGGACTGAAATTAACAGCAAGGGACATTACTCTAGAAGTCCATCAGGCTATAAACTCTATCCCTATCTCGTTCAGCTATATTTCCGGGGCCTAGTACTGTTCAGGCCTTTGATGAGTATGGTTTGAGGAAAGAAATAGGTCTTCCTCCAACAAGGCATCAAAAAATTATGCCAAACGATGTTTGTCTTTATAATCTCACTACACAGAACTAAATAAAGAACTCTATTAAATTCAAGTGATGTTCTACAATAAGCTGTGAGGAGTCAGACATTCACAGGTCATTCTGTGTGATGAAGCCATTATTATGATTATAAATGATGTTATTGTGATGAGAAGATATCACTCCCTCACTTAAATGATAATCGACACCAGGAAATGAGAACAGTCTCTCAAATGAGCTGTTGTTTGCTCATCATTACTCGTGTTCCACACTGGAATGATACCCAACCTCCACTTTCTTGTGGAGGTAGAGTACTATTAGTACTGTGATTTCAATGAAAGTTCTGTTGCTAGAACCAACGGAATGGGAAAAGATAGTTGCAAATGACATATCAGATAAAGGGTTGATATCCAGAATCTACAAGGAACTCACCAAACTACACGCCCGAAAAACAAACAACCCAGTGAAGAAATGGGCAGAAGATATGAACAGACACTTCTCCAAAGGGGACATCCAAATGGCCAACAGACACATGAAACGATGCTCAGCATCGCTCCTCATCAGGAAAATACAAATCAAAACCACACTGAGATACCACCTCACGCCAGTCAGAGTGGCTAAAATGAGCCAATCAGAGAACTCTAGATGCTGGTGAGGATGTGGAGAAACAGGCACCCTCCTACACTGTTGGTGGGAATGTAAACTGGTACAGCCCCTCTGGAAAACAGTGTGGAGGTTCCTAAGGAAACTAACAATAGAACTCCCCTAGGACCCAGCAATAGCACTGCTAGCAATTTACCCAAGGGATACAGAAATGCTGATACATAGGAGCACATGGACCCCAATGTTCATAGCAGCACTCTCCACAACAGCTAAAACATGGAAAGAGCCTTAGTGTCCATCAACAGATGAATGCATCAAGCAGATGTGGTTTATCTATACCATGGAATACTACATGGCAATGAGAAACAATGAAATCTGGCCATGTGTAGCAACATGGATGGACCTTGAGGGCGTTATGCTGAGCGAAATAAATCAGGCAGAGGACAAATATCATACGTGTGCACGTATGGGAGGATTGGGAGGAACTTAACAGAGGACCAAGGGGGAGAAGGAGGGCGGAAATGGTGGGGGAAAGGGAGAGAGGCAAACCATGAGAGACTCTTGAATGCTGACAAAAACTGAGGACTGGTGGATGTGGGGGGGAGGAGGGGTGGGCATGGAGGAGGACACTTGTGGGGATGAGCACTGGGTGTTATGTGGAAACTAATTTGACAATAAACTATTTGTAAAAAAAAAAAAAAAGAAAGAAAGAAAAAGGAAAGAAAGTTCTGTTGCTAGGAACATGTTCCTAAAAGGCTTACCAGTCAGTTACTGTGGAGAGTAAATTATATGTAATTATTTCCATAAACATTTATTGACCATCATTTATGTATAAGGTAATGTACCACATCCTACTGAATTTACCAACAATTAGGAAAGAAACAGTATTAAAGTAAGAGAAAATCAATCTATCTACGACAAAAATCACTCCATCTTCTTCAATACATTTTAGAATATCTGTATTCACATTCACTGTTCCAATAGTTCAAAAACTTGTATGAAAGAAAAAAAGACGCCAATCTTTGAAAACTTTACTGTTACTTAGAGGAAGTATGCCAGCATGTTTGCATTAATGCAGTAGCTACCTGTAGTTACAGCTAAGTTTAAACTACTCATCATGCTCTTATTTTAGCTCTTTCATTGCCTCCTAAGGGCTTGGATGTAACCATGTCCTGGAATGACTTTATACCCTAGCAGCAAACGTGGCCACATTTCTGACTGACACAAGAGTCCTTGCTGCTCCTTGCTTTTCATTGTCCTGCTTACCCTACAGAGGTTTTTCGCAGCCTGAGGTCCAGTTGTTTGTTGGCCCAAAGTTGACTGGACTTCCTTCAGACTGCATTGCATTACAGCCTGCCTCCCATGAGATCAGTTCCGTTCCAACAATGTAGAAATGATTTGCTTTAGGCACTTCTGGTCGCTGAGGCAGGGCTAGCTTCATGGGAGTGCAATCAATCTGAGCAGTCACACAGGGCCCCACACTCAGGCTTCTTGTCAGCATCTTGAAATCTTCCATTTACTGCTAAACTTTCATTTTCTAAGTACAGTTCAATGAGACAATGGAGCATGCACACAAGCAGGCGAGATATGCGGAAGAAAGAAAAAGGGGTCCTGCATTTTCATCTTGAAACAGGTTATGTAGTCGACTCTTGCTCTGAGGAGTAATATCTGAAAATGGGATCCATGCTACAATTTCTTTTTAAAAGAAACAACAACCACAACAACAAAAGACTAAACTCCAGAGAACTTGACTTTCAAGACGAGTCTTTGACTAGACTCAAAAAAGTTTTGCTATGGTGAATCTCAGTGATAAATACAGTACCTATCTAGTAGAGCAATTTAATTTTCACAGGCTGTATTAATTACCATAATAAACTCCACTCCGATAGGACTCTAGGTAGATGAGTCTTCCAGCCTAAGGCCACTCCTCATTAAACTGCAATTAGCATGATAAATAGGGAGTATGATTTTGCTGCAGCCAGTATTATTCCTACTTACTCATGAAGTGACAGGGAAGCCATCAGAGACAAGAAATAAAGATATTTAAATTTAAAAAGTGGTAGAGTTTCCTGTTATCTGCCATTAGGCCAACATCTGTGTGCAGGTAAACCTTCCACATTCCAGATGTCAATTATGAAGACCCCAACTAAATACCGATGTTAACATTGGTTAGTGCAATGTGGTAACTAAATGCAATCTGTCCTTGGAAGGTCATAAATTCTGTTAAGAAAGCAAGATGACTGGGGCGCCTGGGTGGCTTAGTCGGTTAAGCGTCCGACTTTCGCTTAGGTCATGATCTCGCGGTTCGTGGGTTTGGGCCCCGCGTCGGGCTCTGTGCTGGCTGTCATCTCAGAGCCTGGAGCCTGTTTCGGTCTGTGACTCCCTCTCTCTCTGACCCTCCCCTGCTCACGCTGTGTCTCTCTCTCCTAGAAATAAAAAAAAAAAAAAGCAAGATGACTATCATCTTAAAGCATTAACTGGAGACCTTTCTAAAGAAGATGGCTGCTACAGCTGGTTTCAGGAACATTCACTGTACACTCTTAATCAAGTGATGATATTTCACGCTAGCCAATGTTATAGCTTCAAAAGCATTGCAGTACTGCATGTATTAGCATGTATTTCATTTGAAATTCATCCTTTAAGAAGGCTTTCATGTATATGACTTTACTGAAGTCTAAGGCAAAAAGAAATTACAGTAGTTGAGTTTAATCTGTGACGATACGCTGTAACTTACAGCAACCAGATTCCTGGAGAGTCTCTGTACCCGTGTGACATAGTCACTTTTAACCTGAGTTTCTTTAAATGGGTTTCTGTTCCCTAACATAAAATACTACCCAAGATAAGATGTTTTGAAAATTGCCATTTTAATAAATGAATTCTCAGAGGAAGGCTACCTTACGCAAAATGCCATATCATGTTCTGCTAGCATTTTAATTATTGCAAAAGAAATACCATCTACTATATTTGATGATACCAGGTTAGCTCTAGAAAGGATGGTTATTTTTTTCTTTTCTCTTGTCATCCAAATACTCCATCACCTTTCATCAAAGATTTGAAGTACCTTCTGAAATTCACTGAAAACCCTAAAACATTGCGGAAAGAAACTGAAGAAGACACAAATGAAAAATAACCTGTGTTAATGGATCAGAAGAGTTAATATCATTAATTAAAGTATCCACACTACCCACCACCTATATATCCCATCATCTATAGGTCGAATGCATTCTCTATCAAAATTCCAATGGGATTTTTAACAGAACTGGAAAAACATAATCCTACAAGTCATATGGAACCACACTCAGAATGGTCAAGACAGTCTTGAGAAAGAAGAAAGCTGGTGGCAACACAAGTCCTGAATTTGAACCCTATTACCAAGCTAGAATGATCAAAACATTATAGCATTGACATAAAAGTAGGCACATAGAACAATGGAAGAGAATTGAGCATCTGGAGAGAAAGCTATGCCTATATGGCCAGCTAATATTTGACAAGGTACCCATGAATACTCAATGGAAAAAGGATGGTCTCTTCCGTAAACGGTATTGGGAAAACTGAAGAGCCACATGCAGAAGAATTACACTGTTGAGGGAGTGTGGGGTAAGCTGAGGGCAAAGTACACGCTAACAGCACCCCCTGTCCCTCCGCCTCCACCCTCACTATGGGACATATATGATATTAATGGACACTCCTGGCTGCTCAAAAGCAAGAAAGGACAAAAAAACATGGTTAGACTGATAAGAGTCTCCACCAGTTTACCAGAAAAAGGTAATTCCATCAAAGACCTGAAGTCCAGGAACTCCCTACTGTCTTAATGTTAATACTTTGCTAGAGGGAAAAACAACCTTGGCCTGACAATAGCTAGGCCTCCAGGAAGTCTTTGGCATGTCAAAGTCTCTTTGGAAACCTCCTCTTGACTTTCTCTCCCTTGACTCTCTACAGGGAACACTCACGCTTGTAGTGCAGCTCTTCATGCCATCAGGTCCTGTCCCTGTGCTGTAATAACATCATCTTTTTTGCACCAAAGACCTCTTCAAGAATTCTTTCTTGGCATTTGGCTCCAGATCCCACAAACTCCCATCACCCCAAAACTCCATCAATATCAGACCCTTATCTTACACCATTCACACAAATTAACTCAAGATAGGTTAAAGCCTTAAATGTAAGACCTGAAAACATAAAACCCCTAGGAAAAAAGGGCTTAGGATAAAAACTCCTTAACACTGGTCTTGGTAAGGTTGTGGGGTTTTTTTTTCTCTTTTTTTTTTACTTTTTTTTTGGGGGGGGGCCGGGTAGGGCGGGGCAGGACACCAAAAGCAGAAGCAGCAAAAGCAAAAATTAACGACTGTGCCTACACCAAACCAAAATACTTCCATAAAGCAAAAACAAAAACAAAAACACCCCACAATCAACAAAATGAAGAGGCAACCTATAGAATAGGAAAAAAATATGTGCAAACTGCCTACCAGATAAGGGGTTAATATATGAAAAATATAAGGAACCCCTGCAATTCAATACCAGAGAAACAAACAATATGATTTAAAAATGATCAGAGAACGTGAATAAGTATGTTTCCAAGGAAGACACACCAATGGTCAGTAAGTACTTGATAAGGTGCTCTACATCACTAAACCTTGGGGAAATAGAAGTCAAAACCACAATGTCTTATCATTTCCTACTTGTTAGGATGTCTATCATCAAAAAGACAAGAGATTATAAATGCTGGTAAGGATGTGGAGAAAATAGAACCCTGATATACTGTTGGTGGAAATGTAAATAGGTGCAGGCTCTCTGGAAAATAATATGTAAAGTCCTCAACAAGTTAAAAATACAACTGTCACATGGACCAGCATTCCCACTTCTGGGCATATATGGAAAGAAGATGAAATCACAGTCTCAAAGAGGTCTCTGAACTCCCATGTCCATTGCAGCATTATTCACAATTGCCAAGACAGAGAAGCAACCTAGTGTCCATTAGTGAATGAATGAATAAATAATATATGATACACACACAGAGTAATGTTATTCAGCCACAAAAAAAGAGAGAAGGAAATCCTGCAGTTCCTGGGTGGCTCAGTTGGTTAAGTGTCTGACTCTTGTTTTCTGCTCAGGTCATGATCTCATGGTCTTGAGATCAAACCCTGCGTTGAGCTCTGTGCTGACAGCATGGAGTCTGCTTGGGATTCTCTCTCTCCTTCTCTCTCTCTACCACTCCCCTAGTTTCTCTCTCTCTCTCTCTCTTAAAATACATAAACAAACATAAAAAAGGGAAATCCTGCCAGTTCCAACAACAGGCAGGGCATTATGCTAACTAAAATCAGACAGTAAATCACACAGAGAAAGACAAATATGGTACAATATCGCTTATATGTAGAATCTAAACACAGTGACCTCACAGAAACAGAGAGGAGAACAGTGGTTACGAGGCGCTAAGGAGTGGGGAAATGGGGAGAGGTTCGTTCAACGGTAGCAACTTTCCATTATAAGAGGAGTACGTTCCTAGGATCTAAGATATAGCATGGTGACTATAGTTGGCAATACTGTATTGCATTCCTGAAGGTTACTATCAGAGTAGAGCTCGAATGATCTTACCATAACAACAAAAACAAAATGGCAATGATGTGAGGTGATAGAGGTGCTCACCTAACCTTATTGTGCTAAACATTCCATGGTATAGATCTGTATCAAATCAACACACTGTACACCTTAAACTTACGTAATGTTATATGTCAATCATATCTCATTAAAGCTGGAAAAAATAATAAGGACAAAAAAAACATGCCAGCACTGAATGGAGAGGGCTGTCTCGATTTGGTTGTATTAATTAACCATGAAAGTTTATTCCAGATGTGATAAAGAGTATAGATAAATCGTTCAGATTGTTACGTTCTTTATTCTATATTTTTGGAATGTTTATGCTCTTGAAATTAAAACATGAAAACCTGAGTGTGAGGGACTGCCCTGTCTTGCAATAACTCCAAGTCTGCGTGTCTAGCCCTGACATATGTTTCTGACATCTTCACCCTGTTCCAAGCCCTCGCCCAGGGCGCCACGTGCATATGCTTAGAAGCGCCATCCAAGCAAGATTTTGTCCTCTCAGTTCATTAAACAGTTCATCTTAAAGCCTCCTTTTTAAAAGTTATCCTCACTTTGCCATTAAATCTTGTCAATTCTGCCTCTGTAAAATCTATCAAATTCTCATCTTTTCCACTCTCACAGCCATAGTGTGCACTTACCTCTACAGGTCTTGTTTGAGTTTATTGATATTTGCTCCCCTCATAGAACTGTCATCCTTAGTATTGTTATTAATCTCAATATTACCCCTGCCACTAGGTCCTTAGGAGATGTCCAACTATTTTAATTAAATACAACTTCAAGATTAATGTGTAGTTTCACTGCATGTTTACTTAGATTTTATCAATTACCACTTGAATATAAAATATATTTATCCAATTTGAAAGACCTCTGTACACAGTGATACTATTTCTTACTTTGAGCCTCAACTCCTGAAAGAAAACAGTAAAAAACAACAGTGGGATGAAGAATAACATGATATTTACTATCCATAAGGAACACTTGTTTTGTGCCAGGCACTGTGTTGACTTTAAATACAGTATTTCAGAGGGGTGCCTGAGTGCCTTAGTTGGTTAAACGTCTGACTTCAGCTCAGGTCATGATCTCACCATTTGTGAGTTTGAGCCCTGCGTCAGACTCTGTGCTAACACCTCAGAACCTGGAGCCTGCTTCGGATTCTCTGTCTCCCCCTCTCTCTGCCCCTACCCTGCTTGCTCTTGCTCTCGCGCACTCTCTCTCTGTCTGTCTGTCTGACTCGAAAATAAATAAACATTAAAAAATATATTATTTCATACAATCCTTATAAAAACTCAGTGAAGTAGCTTATCAATCAAATGCACATTTTAACTATACTCTTTCTTCTACACATGAAGAGACATAGTGGTGCTTCTAGCTGATATGAAACATCAGACTTTCTCTTGAAAGTTTGCCACTTCTGGTGCTTAATGTCTCTAATCACATACCTCCTAGGATTCTTCTAGGAGGGCCTTTTATCTTTTTATCCTGTCCAACTTACTTGGCAAATCTCCTGCCACAGATAAACTGGCTTTCTTTGTGTCTTCGCTCCATGAGCTCTCACATCCTGCCCTTACTCTGGTACCTAGCAACAGGGAGAAAAGGAAAGAAGGAAAGAAAGAAAGAAGGAAGGGAAGAAAGAAAGAAAGAAAGAAGAAAGAAAGAAAGAAAGAAAGAAAGAAAGAAAGAAGGGAAGGAAGGAAGGAAGGAAGGAAGGAAGGAAGGAAGAAGAAGGAGAGAAGAGAAGAGAAAGAAAGAAAGAAAGAAAGAAAGAAAGAAAGAAAGAAAGAAAGAAAGAAAGAAAGAAAGAAAGAAAGAAAGGGAGCATGGTGCCATGCACACAGTGTAACTCAGCCTCTGAGAGTACTGTTTTGCTAAGAGGAACACTTGGCATTAAAAGAAACTGGCTACTGTCACACGCTCCTCCCCTTCCACCTCCATAAAGACGATACTTCTACAGAGATGGGTCTCATGCTCTAGCAGACCCAGAGTGGATTTTTTTCTTTTTTTCCAATTTGCTTCTTAAATAATGTTTTCCTTTTTTCTTTTAGAATATGTTAGGACGCAATTTGAACGGAATAGTTTCAACTATGCTTTGCGGATGTTTCTTTATCATCTCAAATGTATCGTGCTCATCCAACTTCAATATCTTCAAACTGTCACTACATCATCAGGGAACAACAGTTAGTACTGACTCAGGAGCACAACCACACTGGGAAAGCCAATCGGGTGAAAAGAGAAGAAACTACGGACAGTGGCTGTCTGCTAGCCTTCCTTCTTAATGTTCTTCAAACAAACTTTGATCAGATTCTTTGAGCCCCTAGCGTAACGGAACACACTATACTTAACTTCCCACTCATTGCCCTTCACAATTTACCCACCAAGAACACTGAACTACTTGTAGTTTTACTAACATGCCAAGCTACTTTGCCTTTTGGAATTTCTGCATGGACTGCTTCCTCTTTCTAGAATTTTTGTATCCCCTTCCCCCAGCTGACAAGACCTTGAGGTAGGTTAAAGCCCTATTAATCTATGCCAACCTGGGAATTGAATCACTCTTTCAGTGGTTACCTTGTACATTTCGTACTAGTATCTACATTTACCACACAGGTCACAACTGTCCTTTTTTGTGTTTACATTTCTAACCCACACCTAGCATAATTTCTGAGTACTGGGTAGTTTCAAAATTTATTGAAATTTGGCTGTTGAATATTAACCAAGAAAGCGTCAGCTTGCATTACTTTTAAGTTGTAGGCTTTTCTTTTTCTGTGCTGGATAATATAGAAGGTTTTTCAATGCGTATGACCTAAGGGAACTAAAGGACTCCACAGGGGTGCCTGACTGGCTCAGTCAGGTAAGCATCTGACTCTTGCTTTCAGCTCCGGTCATGATCTCACAGTTCCTGGGCTCGAAGTGTGCCTCGGGCTCTGCTTGGGATTCTCTCTCTCTCCCTCTCTCTCTCTACCCCTAACCTGCTCATACTCCTCTCTCTCTCTCTGTCAAAATGGATTAAAAAATTTTTGTAAAAAAATTAATAAAGGATTCCATAAAAATGTGTGTTTTGCTTCTTTTCCTGCTTCTATTCTGGCCAGGCACTGCACCTCCAGCCCACTTTCCACATGTCTTATAATTCAAATAGCATATGACCCCTTTGTAAGGGACAAAGAGTTAATGATTTCTCTAGCATGGAGCACATCTAAGGAAAGACCTGGTGAGAATGACCCCATGAGACCATCATAAGTATATTCCAGACCACAAGGACTAGATGTCTCGATCCCAAAAACCCATGGCTCCAAGGAATAATACCTGGGCCCTTGTCTTTGTTCTGACCAGTTCATGGATGCCCGAGATGACATGTACACCAGACCTGGATCCCCATTAAAAACCCCAAGACCCTGAGCAAAATAAGACTCATGCTCTTTTCCTTTCTGTGTCTCCCAGATACTCCATCTTTATTCACTCTTTCTATAATTTCAGTAAACTCTGCTCTCACTTTCTGCTGGTTCCCATTTGATGTCCATGCTGTACGAAGCCAAGGGTCCTCTTGGCTGGTCCTGCAGGACCTCCTTCCAGTCCTCAGAGCAGGCCTGGACACATCACAGACACCGTTTCCCCTCCACAAGCTACGCACATCAGCACTCAAGTATGTGCAGTGTCCAAGAAGACTGGTGATGGGTAATTACTCTTGTCAAGTGCATTCACCTAGCTACAAAACCAGGCCCTTCAGAGCACATATTCCCATAAATGACAAGTGAAGTCAAACTCCCTATCTCCCTAAATAGATGGAAGCATTTCCCACCCTTCAAACATTCTTTTCTCTCCTCTAAGGTTATGTCAAAAATCATCATGATTAATAGTCAACATGTCCACTCTACTCAGTGAAACTTCTGAGGAATCTGTTAGATTTCTTTTAGAATTCTAGAGGAAATAAACTCCTTCCACAGTAACTGCATAGCTCCAAAGAAATCTTGGAGGAAGATGTATCTCTCTTTAGCAGATATCTACTAAAATTATCATTATTATAATCCCATATTAAGTCCTTTGTGATCAATGTCCTTTGTTTGAATACAAAATTACTCACTCCATTTTGAAGTCTGTCCTATAAAGTCTTTCTATGTGAGCAAAAAGACTTAACTAGGCCTCACTCAGGAGGTTGTATGTGTATATATTGATGTATTTCATTGTGGTTTTTTCCTTATTTATCATTGTTTATAAAATAAAAGATAATTTATATCAATTATATATGACATATGTACATCATATATTACATGTATACTATAAACATGTACATATTATCACAGTGCAACTGTTATTTGAAAAGAGGAAATAAAAATATGAAATCACCTTAGCTCCTATGGCCAACCCAGTAGTCTTGAAACTTGAGCAAATGCCGTTAGCCTTGGTGATTAATTAACCCTTATTCCCTTCCTAGAAAGAAGAGAACACTCCTGCACTTATGAAACAGAAACCAAACCCCCTTGAACAACACCTGAGCGTGGAGCTCATGTCTCTAGCTGGCACTATCAAGTCTGCACATAATCAAGAAGTGTTACAGACCACAGAGCTACCTGTACTGATTAACTGCCCTAAATCGATTTAAAAATCCCGGAACCAGGGATGTCTGGGTGGCTCAGTCAGTTAAGTGTCCAATTCTTGATTGTGGCTCAGTTCTTGATCACATGGCTCATGAATTCGAGCCCCAAGTTGGGCTCTGTGCTGACAGCTTAGAGCCTGCTTGGGATTATTTCTCTCTCTCTCTGCCCTACCCCAACTCGTATACATGCATGCACTTGTTTGCTCTCTCTCTTTCTCTCTCAAAAATAAACATAAAAAAATAAAATATAAATACCTGGGCCAGGCAGAAACCTCAGAGCTGCCTTTTGGACAAGAGTATATCTTCTCCCCAGGTGGCTGGCCTCCTGAATAAAGCTCTTTTCCCTGTCCAATCAGTACTTGTCTCTTGAGTATTGGCTTTTGGAGTGATGGGCAGTTAAGCCTGAGTTTTGGTGAAACATACACTTTATTGTTTTTTTAATTTTTTAAGTTTATTTATTTACTGAGAGAGAGCAAATGAGTGAGAGTGACCATGGATGGAGGGCAGAGAGAGAGGGAAACAGAGAGAGATCCCAAGCAGGCTGCACTGTCAGTGCAGAGCCCGATGCAGGGCTCAAACTCACCAACTGTTGAGATCATGACCCAAGCTGAAACCAAGAGTTGGCCATTTAAACGACTGAACCGCCCAGGCGCCCCGCAAATATACTTTAATATAAATAACTATTAAGTAGGTATAAAATTTGTTAACTTCCTGAGAGGACTTAAAGAAAATTTTAAGACATCACAGCAGCATAAACTTCCAGAAACTCTTAGCAGTCATAGAGCTGGAGGAACAAAGAGGTTAGAGGGGTCCTGGGTGGCTCAGTCAATTAAACATACAACTTTGGCTCAGGTCATGGTCTCACGGTTCCTAGGTTTGAACCTTGCATCACGCTCTGTGCTTGACAGTGCAGAGCCTGGAGCCTGCTTCGGATTCTGTGTCTCCCTCTCTCTCTGTCTCCCCCTATTCCCCCCGCCCCCCCGCCTACTCACACTCTATCTCTCTCAAAAGTAAACTTTTTTTTTTTTAAGAGAAGTTAGAACAGTGAAAGCAGGTACGTAGCTGAGGGAGCCCGCAGGAGGCAGAGGACTGGAATGGCCCAGTTGGTGTTGACGTCTCCAACAGCTGTGTGATGAGGCTGGCTGTATGCAAGTGGTAGAAAAACCGAAAAATGCTCTGGGCTGTTCCCATATGAAGGAACCGCTTGCTGTGCTTGGGTTGTTGTGCTGATGCTGACACTTTGCTCTCTACCTCCTCCTCCATCACTCTTTCCCTTGTCTCCTCCCCCTCCCTCTCTCATATCCCTGAGAGCAGAGAAAAACTAGGAGCAAGTGGCAAAGTAGCACTGTTTTGCAGAGGCCCAGCCCTGGGTAGGAGAGGAGAGCACAGAAGAGGCGGGTTTGTGACTGATGGTAACTTGATTATGGGTATGATTCCTCTTCTCAGGCAGGCAGTGAAGTTCCACACACAATTTTGGTAAAACACTTCTATACATCAAAGACTTTCAATAGAGTCAACATTAATATAAGATCTCCTTTTCCATATTTAACCTAGAATGTTCTTCCTGAAAAGGAAATATTATATGCCTTGGGAAATCATATATATATAATATATGATTTATTATATTTATAGTACATAATTATATTATTTTAATACATGTAACTATTATATTATATATATATATGTTATATATATATATATAAAAGAAGACTTTCAATAGGCCATATTTAAAGTAAAGGATGTCATTTTCTTACATATTTCAATTTCCACTTCCTTTCTCCTTCTTTTCCCTTTCTTTCCTTCTCTCTGATTCATTGCATGAAGGGGGGACTGCTTGCTATATGTCCCAGGTATAAATGTTATCCGTCTCTCAGGTGAGAATGAGCAGGAGGACTTTGCAAAAAGAAGAATGAATAGCAAGTTGGGAAAGAGGTGATAGACAGATACCATGTTAAATTTAAATTCTGCTGAAAAGCAAGTCTTTAGACTATGAAATGCTTTCTAGAATTCTCTAAAGTCTCTGTAAGATATGTCATAGACACGCGTGGGTGGCTCAGTTGGTTAAGCATCCCACTTTGGCTCAGGTCATGATCTCACCATTCTTGAGTATGAGTCCAGTGCCATGCTCTGTGCTGACAGCTCAGAGCTGGAGCCTCCTTCCAATTCTGTATCTCTCTCTCCTGACCCTCCCCTCCTTACGCTCTGTCTCTTGCTCTCTCTCAAAAATAAATTAAAAGATTAAAAAGGTGTGGCATAATTAAGGGAAAAGGAAAGATTTGTCTTTATAAAATGGGAAGACTGATATTTGGTCTACGAATTAAAGAGTACTTCCTGCTGTAAGAGCAGATGCTACTATACGAGAAATAAATGAAAATTAACATTCACCTTTACAACATCAACAAACTAGTATTTATATGGAGCAGAAAAATATTTCCTTACATTCTCCCAATCAATTTCACACAGGAGTGTTTCAACTATACAGAAGTAGTATACTTTAAAAGGCAAATTGAATAAGGGCTGAAAATCAACATGTTGTGGTTACTGTGATTTCTCAAATCTGCAATCATGTGCAGAAGATAGTGCTAAATGTGAACCCTTCTCTCCTGCCTGTCATCATCCATTCCTCTACTATTAAGAAGCTGACAGACAGGAAGTATCTACTCAACAAAGCAACAGCAAATGACAGATTGACTAGAAATGAGTTTCTCTCATTTGCCAAAAAAGGTTTAGAAAATGCACCATATTTCCATGTAATGTCAGAGCAGCAGGTGAGTCTAGAAAATAATTGTGTATTTTGATTCCAGACATAATTCCATTTTATACTAGATTACCACCCTTCCAAAGATGACCCCCCAAAAGTATATAAGTAATCATCTTTCTTCTTCCCCTCTTTTCCTGTCTTGCTAAATTTTATGATTGCTCCTTAACATTCCACTACAAGTATTGCCAATTTTGTAGGTCTATAAATCCACAAGAAAAAGATGCACCATCCAATAACAAAATGGGCAAATATTTAAACAGACATGAAAAGACATATCTAAAGAGCCAATAAATACATGGAAAAGTGTTTCACCTCATTAGTCATCAGAGAAATGCAAATTAAAACCATACTAAAATATCACTATATAAGCAACAGAATGACATATTTAAAAATGAAATATAATATAAAATACTACGGGATATAGAGCAGGTAAGATTTCCATTAACTCTTGGTAAGAGTATGTGTAAATACACTCAACTACTCAGTAAAACTGATTGTCATTGTCTATGCAAGACACAGGCATATATAACGATACTTCCAACTGAAATACATGCCAAAAAATCCATGTACAAGAGCAGCTTCATTTTTAACAATAAAAACTGGAAACTTAAATATCATGCCACAGGGTTGCCTGGGTAGCTCAGTAGGTTGGGCGTCCAACTTCGGCTCAGGTCACAATCTCTTGGTTTGTGGGTTCAAACCCCGTGTCAGGCTCTATGCTGACAGCTAGCTTAGAGCCTGGAGCCTGCTTCAGATTGTTCTCCCTCTCTCTCTGATCCTCCTCTGCTCATGCCGTCTCTCTCCCTGTCTCAGAAATAAATAAAACATTTTAAAAAATTTAAATGTCCTGCTACAGCAGAATGCATAAATAATTGCTCGGGGATCAAACAACGGAGTATAAAACTGAAATGGAAATTAATGGTATACTGCCATACATACCAAAATACATGAATCTCAGAATATAATGTTGTGGGGAAAAGCCAGATGCAAATAATATATACTCAATCCATTTATATAAAATCCAAAACAGCAAAACTATCCCTTGATATTATGAGTCAGAATAGTGGTTATCTTTGGTCAGGAAGTGGTGGTGATCAAAAGGAGCAATGTGGGACACCTGGGTGGCTCAGTTGATTGAGTGTCAGACTCCTGATTTCAGCTAAGACCATGATCCCATGGGTGTGGGGGTGGAGCATGCCATCAGGCTCTGGGCTGAGTGTGGAACCTGCTCAAAGATTACCTCTCTCTCTCTGCTTCCACCCCTCCTTCTCTCCCTCTGCCCCTCCCCTACTTGCACTCCTTCTCTTTCTCTCTCAAAAAAATGAGGGGAGCAACAGAGGAGACATCTAGAGGACTATTCAGAGTCTGTTTCTTATTCTGGGTGACCTGGTTACACAGGTTTGTTCACTTTGTAAAACTTATTGAGTTGAACATTTACATTTCATTCTATATGTATGTTATACATCAATTTAAAAGTTTATATCTGTAGCCTTGTTATTTAAGAAAATAAGAAGGACTTGTGATACTGGGCTCTAATCTAGAAAAAATAGCAGATGGCCACTAAAGATAAAAAGCTTGTAACATGTAATATTATGATCACTGTTTTACAGATGTGGAAATTGTGATGATAAGGCCACATAGCTAATAAGTGGAAAAATTGAGCCCAGATATGCCTGCCTCCTAACAACTATGCAATCATACCACCTCCTAGGCCAATCTTCAGGAACATTCTCTGGAAATCAAGACTAGATCTTTACTAGCCAATGCATGTTCCTGATAACAGATAAGGTAACAGCATTTCAGGAAAAGGCTCCAATTTTTTCGGGAGTTATCATGATTTCAATCCTCTCTTCCCCTACAAAGATCAGAGCAGAAATAAATGAAATAGAGAGCAGACACACAACAAAAAAGACTAACAAAACCAAGAACTCTTCTTTTCAAAAAGACAAATAAAACTGACCAATTTTTCACTAAACAAAAGAAAAACAGACAGAGGACTCAAATATATGAAATCATAAATGAAAGAGGAAACGTTATAGCTGGAATAAATGTATGTGTCTGTGACTTACCAAGAACAAAAGGCTACGGATATTACATTTTCAAGACAGCAGAACCAGGGAACTGTAGCTAACATTATACATCTTATTTACATAAGTTGTACATCTATGTGTCTATCCAGGGAGATTTCTCTAAACATATTGAATATGTTTACTCAATAAAGTTTATTGACACTACAAAACGTTTATTAAATTCCACCAACAATGTACAAGGGTTCTAATTTCTCCATGTCCTCACAAATACTCATCTCTCCTCCTTTTTCTATTTTTTATATAACAGCCACCCTAACAGGCATGAAGTGATATCTAACTGTAACCTCAACTTGCATTTCCTTGATGAGTAGTGATACTGAGCACCTTTTCTTAAACTTGTTGGCCATTTCTAAGTCTTCTTTGGAGAAATATCTAATCAAGTCTTTTGCTCATTTTATAATCAGATAATGAAGTTTTCTTACTGAGTTGCAGAAGTCCCTTACATACCTTGGCTATTAACCATTTATTATTGTTTTTTAAATATTTCCTCCCATTCCATTGGTTTTTTTTTTTTTTTTCCATTCTGTTGATTATATCCTCTGATGTGCAAGTTTTTTAGTTTGGTATAGATGGTATAGTCGTTATCAAAAATAGTATGAAAGTTCCGCCAAAACTTAAAAAAAAGAATGATTTTTTAACCATATGATCCAGCAACTCTAATTCTGAGTATTTATCCAAAAAGAATTAAAAGCAGGATTCGGAAGTGCTATCTACACTCCTATGTTCAATGCCACGTTATTTGCAATAGTCAAGCTATGGAAACCTCTATGTCAACCGACAGGTGAATGGATAAAGAAAACATAGTACATACATACAATAAAATATTATCAGACTTAGAAAAGAAGGAAATCTTGGGGCGCCTGGGTGGCTTAGTCGCTTTAGCGTCCGACTTTTGCTTAGGTCATGATCTCGCGGTTCGTGGGTTCGAGCCCCGCATCGGGTTCTGTGCTGACTGCCAGCTCAGAGCCTGGAGCCTGTTTCCGTCTGTGACTCCCTCTCTCGCTGACCCTCCCCTGCTCACGCTGTCTCTCTCTCTGTCTCCTAGAAATAAATAAGCATTTAAAAAGAAGAAGAAGAAGAAAAGAGAAGAAGGAAATCTTGCCATAGTCACTACCATGGACTAACCTGGAGGACACCATGCTTAAGCGTCACACATAAGCCAGTCACAGAAGGGCAAATACTGCATGATTCCACTTACATGAGGGATCTAAACTACTCAAAATCATAGAAATATAAAGTAGAATGGTAGTTGTCAAGGGGTTGGAGGGGAAAATGAGGAACTGTTCAGTGAATATAAATTTTATCAATTACACTTCAATATACTTATTTTAAAAATATTTAAAAAAAAGAGAGGTGAGAGACCATGACAAGTACATTTTGCATATTCTTGGAAAAATTTTTTAACTATAAATCTCAAAGCAATTACTTGAGATCTTCTTTCTTCTCCCGCATGACCTTCTCAGTCCCTCATTAAGTGCCACAGTCAGTCATCACTTCCGCGCTCGCAGGTGTCTATAGCCCAGCCAGTCTTCCTGTGTCCAGCCTCGTATCACTTCCATTCCTTCTCACACCACTTTTTTCATAGCTTATCTGAAATAGATCATACATTCAAAATACCATAATAAAAAAAATAGCATAATAAATGTACACTTTAGGGGATAAGAATAAACACACACAAAAAAACAACAAAATGAATGCCTATATACTTGCACTACTGCCCTGATTAAAAAAGGGACATTATTTTGAATTCTTTCATAGTTTCTCATCAATCCCAACCCCATCTCCATCAGAGATATTCAATATCCTGAGTTTTATATTAAACATTGTCTTTGCTTGTATTTATAATTTTACATCGTAATGTAGTTATAAACTAAACATAAACACTAAAACTAATTTAAGCAATATTTTGTTTCTGGTTTTAACATGTAAATTAAGATAACCATACCAATTTATTCTGCTGTAGTTTTTCAGTCTGCTATGTCATTAAGATACATCTAACAGATGCCTGTGCCTTTACTCCATTTTCTTTTTCACTGCTCATCAATATCCATTATGTAAGTATATCACAAATTATTGTTTTTGACAGATATTTGTATTGTTTACAGTCTTTTTTGTCAGTACAAACAGCAGTCTTACAATTACTTTTTTGGAAGTGCCTGGGTGGCTCAGTCAGTTAAGTGTCTGACTTCAGCTCAGGTCATGATATCACAGTCTATGAGTTCGAGCCCCACAACCTCTCTGCTGTCAGTGCAAAGCCAGCTTTGGATTCTCTGTCTCCCCCCCCTCTCTGCCCCTCCTCTGCTCTCTCTCTCTCTTCTCAAAAGTAAACATTTAAAAAATAGAGGGAGGCAAACTATGAGAGACTCTTGAATGTTGAGAACAAACTGAGGGTTGATGGGGGTGGGAGAGAAGGGAAGTGGGGTGATGGGCATGGAGGAGGGCACTTGTTGGGATGAGCACTGGGTGTTATATGGAAACCAACTTGACAAAAAACTATTTAAGGAAGAAAACAAATTAAAAAAATAAAAAATTACTTTTTTGCACATCTCTTGAATACACAAAAAATTTTATAGGGAATGTATCTAGGAGTGGAGCCACACGGTCATCAGATACACATTTTCAAATTCACTGGCTAATACCAAAATATTTTCCAAAGTAATCAAACGAAAACAATTTCCTTTTGTCCCACATCTTTGCTTACTATTGTCATTATTTTAATTTTAGTCATTAAAGTTAGTGTATTGTAGTTAACGTTTTCATACTTTGATTGGACATTTGTATTACCTCTTTCATGAAATTATAGATCATGTCATTGTACATTTTTATTTTGGGAGGCATGTCCTTTATGATTCTTTTTTTTTTTATGTTTTATTTATTTCTAGGAGAGAGAGAGAGACAGCGTGAGCAGGGGAGGGTCAGAGAGAGAGAGAGGGAGATACAGACTCTGAAGTAGGCTCCAGGCTCTGAGCCGGCAGTCAGCACAGAGCCCGACTCGGGGCTTGAACCCACGAACCGCGAGATCATGACCTAAGCGAAAGTCAGACGCTTAACCGACTAAGCCACCCAGGCACCCTTCTTTACTGATTTCTAATGGTGCTTGTATACTCTGATTGCTACTGGGTTGTTTCTTGTTTTGCTTTTAGTAATCAGTGTCAGAAATATCATTTCCCACTAGAGCTTGTCTTTTCATTCTCTTTATCTTTTGATAAAGAATAGTTCACAAATTTTATGTAGATTTTATCAATATTTTCCTTTGTGGTTTCTGCTTTTTAAATCTTAAGACCTTCTTAAGGTTTTAAGGTCATAAAGATTTCTCTTCTATTTCTTTAAAGAACTTAAGAAATTCTTTCACATTTAAGATCTTAATCGGGACACCTGGGTGGCTCAGTCGGTCAAGCATCCAACCTCAGCTCAGGTCATGACCTCATGGTTCGTGGGTTTGAGCTCCATGCCGGGCTCTGTGCTGATGGCTAAATCAGAGCCTGGAGCCTGCTTCAGAGTCTGTATCTCCCTCTCCCTCTGGCACTTCCCTGCTCATGCTGTCTCTCATGTCTGTCAATCTCTCTCTCTCTCAGAAGTAAATAAAACATTTTTAAAAATCTTAATCAATCTGGAATTTATTTTTGTGTATCGATGAAGTCTTTTTCATGTGTCTCTCATGTAGATAATGGAGTCCCTTCACCATTGAATCAATAAGTCATCCTTGTCCCAGTGACTTACAATGCCTGTCATATATCAAATGACAGATCACATTTATAACTATTTTCGGTTCATTTATCACTGAACCAATGTCATAATAATATTTTAAGACACTACTTTATTTACTTTTTTTAAAATTGTTTTTTATTTATTCATTTTTGAGAGACACAGAGACAATGTGAGAGGAAGAAGAGCAGAGAGAGGAAGAGAGAGAAAATCCCAAGCAGGCTCTGCACTGTCAGTGCAGAGTCTGATGCAGGGCCCAAACCCACGAAACCACGAGATCACAACCTGAGCCAAAGTTGGACACTTAACCCAGGCACTCCCATCAAATTAATTTAGTAAAATGTGTTTTCCCTTGGCTGTGATTCCACAAAGAAATATTACAAATATTAATCATTATTTTCATTAATGAATTATTTTTCTCTTCCTTGAAATACACTCAAAATTCTTCTACTCATATTTCCTAACTCCTGAGACATCTCAGGCATATGATTTGCCTTGTCATACTGGGAGGTGATAAGTGGTTCTCAACCTTGGTTTCACCTTAACATTGCCCTACACTTTTCAGATCAGAATCTCTGAGGGTGAGATACAGATAGAGAGAGTTATGAAAGTCCTCCAGTAGATTCCACTGTAGAAGCAGGGCTGAGAATCATTGGCCTACAGTAAAATATTCATTAGCCAAACCTCACTGAAAATGTTTCACTCATTAATATCCTCCTACATAACAGGCACTGTGTAGAGTGTTAACTGTTAATGAACACAATCCCTCCTTTCAAGAAGTTTACAGTCCAACGTAGGAAGTTGACATTAATGAAGTAATTACTGACTAATGTGCAGTGGCAAACAGATTAGTGTGCTAAAGGAGATGTAAGATTCTTCCAAAGGCTAAACAAAGGAACCCCAACAGATGAGGGTATCAAGGAGGCTTCCTGGAAGAAGTGATCCTAAAGCTAGGAGCTGACAGATGAGTAGGGTTACTGAGCAAAATGGGAAGAAATGAGAAGAGCACTCCAGGCTGAAGGGGCAGCAAGCACAAAGGCCTTCTGCAAAATAAACCAGGATCTTCTTAAGGGATGAAAGCAGTCTTAAGGCTGGAGGGGAGAAAGCTAGGGATGAGCAGTATGAGAAGAAAACACAGAGGTAGCAGCGCCAGACCATGTCAGATATTATAGGAGTAAGATTTATTTTTCATATTTAAATACTTCATTTTTTAGAGTATTTTGGGCCACAGGAGAATTGAGAGGAAGGTAAGAGAGTTCCTATGGACCCCCCTGCCTTACACATGCATAGCCTCCCATCTGATCAACACCCTCACAACAGTGGCACATTTGTCACCAACAATGAACCTACATCGACACATTATAATGAACCAAAGTCCATAGTTTACTTTAAGGTCCTACTTGGCGGTGTACATTCTAAGGGTTTGGACACACGTATAACACATAGTCATCATTATAGTATCCTACAGGACAGTTTCACAACCCTCAAAGTCCTCTGTGCTTTGCCTATTCAGCCCCCTACCCCAAACTACTAACAGGAATTCATTCTTCTTACTGTCTCCACAGCTTGGCTTTTCCCAGAATGTCACATAATTGGAATCATACAGTATACAACCTTTTCCATTGCCTTCTTTCACTTAATAATATGCACTTAAGGTTCCTCCATGTCTTTTTATGGCTTGATAGCTCATTTCTTTTTAATGCTGAATGATACTCCATTGTCTTGGATATACAACAATTGATCCATTCACCTACTCAAGAACATCTTGGTTTCTTCCAAGTGTTGGCAGTTACAAATAAAACTGCTATACATATCTGCATGTAAAGTTTTATTTTTTGTGAACCTAAGTTTTTCAACTTTTGGGGGTCAATACCAAGGAAAATAATTGCAAGATCGTGTGGTACAGATGATATGATCTTAAGGATAATATCAATTCCTTTCCCTACATATTCTCATGGCTTTGAAATCTAGTTGCCTCAAAATTTTCATTTTGCAGTGGACAATGAATACGAGGAATGAACAAAGGACCTCAAACAGTATGAAATCAGTAAACCCAAAATACTCACCAGTATAACATCTCATACTCTACTGTCTTTTCTAGTTAACAGTAAGGCTGTGAGCAAGGACAACATTTAGTTTAACTTTGTATCTCCAAAATCTAGTATGATGACTTGGATATAGATGTCATTTCAAAAAGATGTGTGAATTATTAAGTTATTCAACATTTATTTCCAGTAATGGGGGGACAGATTATTCAGACCACCCTCCTACTTAAAACAAATACAAATATGGCATAAAGTATTTAAAGAAAATCATTCAGGAGCAGCTGTGTGGCTGAATCAGTTTAGCGTTCAACTTTGGCTCAGGTCATTATCTCATAGTTCGTGGGCTTGAGGCCTGCACTGGGCTCTGTGCTGACTGCTTTGGATTCTGTGTCCCCCTCTCTCTCTGCCCTTCCCCCCTCCCTCACATGCTCTCTCTCTTTCAAAAAATGAATAAACACTAAAAAAAAGAAAACCATTCAAAGCATCACAATGCAAGAAAAATACCAATACCAATAAATTTTAAGGCCAAATTTGAAGGGCAAAGCCAAACCTTTTTCCACATGTCTTTAATGAACATGAACTTTCTGTTTCAATTAATTAACCTTTTCAATCATTGGAAAAGTGTTTGTACTTTCTCCAAGTCTTGAATGCTCGTCTCACTTTCCACCTTCCATTCACTTCCTCTGACCAATCTTCCTTAATCCTATCCAAAGGAAGTTATCTTTCCTTTCTCTGGAACTGCATTAGTAATATTCAACTCCATTAAATTGGCAGTTAATTTAAACCTAACTGTTCTATGCTACCTTTATTGTCATGCTGGATTTTTAAAATATCTGTCAGTTATGTTTTGTTTCTTAATGAAGTTTTGTGACCCTGAAAGGAATGGATTTTGCTGTATGTCTCTTTTATCCCTATAGATTCTTGAACCTAGACATTTAGCCAATGTTTGCTTGTAAATTTGTTTATAAATTGTCTCTAAATCAGTGGTTCTCAAACTTAAGCATGCACCAGAATTACAAGGAAGGTGATTATCACAAATTAAATATGGATTGCTGGGCCCTAACCCTGGAGTTTCTGATTCACTAGGTCTGGGGAAGAGTGTCATAGCTTGTTGATCTAACAAATTCTCAGGTGATAGTGATGCTGTTGCGTTCAGGCCTCTATTTTGAGAATCGCTGCTCTAAATACTTGTGTCTGAAGAATAGTTGATATAACGTAGTTATGTTCCTACATTTCTACATGGTATCGTAATCGATGGGCAGGTTTATAGACGATATTACTCGTGCAGAACTAATACATACTTCGCTAGTCATTCAGCTGTGATCAGTGTTGTTTCAAACCCACTTTGGTTTCTTTCTTTCAACCATTTGTTTCCCAGACTATAGTATTATATATCAGAAACATCCTGCAGTCATAACAACAGGTACATCTCTTTATCTTGGGATGCTCTGTTATCTTCTTTTGTTATTAAGATTGTAAAACTTAGCTGGAATTCTTTACCATCACCAAATTTCCTCAAAATATGAAAGCTCATCTAACCTATTGATAATATGTTTTTAAGAGAACATTTTGTGGAGGAAGGTCATATTTACAGTGTCTCCTGTTGCCATGATAGTGGGAATACAAGCATGACTAAAATATGGATTGCTAAGGGTATGAATGTGGAGGGAGGTGAACTTGGATAGGGTTGGAGGAAATGTTTTAATATAGGGATTTAACCTACGTGAGCTTTCATGAGAATTGACTCCTCTGGAAAAAAATAAAAACACCTACTCACATGATGTTAAGAAGGACCATGCATTCAGAAAGGCTTCTAAGAATGGATAAGCCTTGTTGATCTCTGAACTTACTACATTTTCAGTTGTTTTATGATTGTTTTGGCTATGTTGTGTTATCTATCAAGTTTTAAATGAAAGTCATATACTGATATATTTGAGCTCTAAACTGATAAAGTTGGCTTTGAGGAAAAAGCAAAGTATGAAGTGGTATTAAACATACATTGAGCCTGGGGTGCCTGGGTGGCTTAGTCGGTTAAGAGTCCAACTTTCGCTTAGGTCATGATCTCGCGGTTCGTGGGTTCGAGCCCCGCATCGAGCTCTGTGCTGACTGCCAGCTCAGAGCCTGGAGCCTGTTTCAGTCTGTGACTCCCTCTCTCTCTGACCCTCCCCTGTTCACGCTGTCTCTCTCTCTGTTTCCTAGAAATAAATAAAACATTAAAAAAAAAAACCATACATTGAGCATGAGAGAAAGGTAGAAAAGAGAAATACCTTGTTAACATATCTCATTAACAGTGGGTGGGGCTACTAAATATTAATTTGGTTTATTTGTGGGGCACCTGGGTGGCTCAGTCAGTTAAGCTTCTGACTCTTAATTGTGGCTCAGGTCATGATCTCACAGTTCATGAGATAGAGACTTGCATTGGGCTCTGTGCTAACAGTGTGGAACCTGCTTGAGATTCTCTCCCTCACTTGCACTCATACTTTCTCTCCCTCTCAAATTAAATAAACATTTTTAAAAAATGGTTTATTTATATGAAACATTTTGGCTCAAGTTATGGAGTTTGCTGTGGGGCAGATTGCTCACCATACTGGGTTTAGAGGAAGTGAGATGGTAAAAGGCAGATGGTATTTTGCCTAAAATGTTAATTTCAGGGGCACATGGGTAGCTCAGTCAGTTGGGCAGCCGACTTCACCTAGGGCCATGATCACACAATTGGTGAGTTCACACCCTGCATGGGGCTCTCCGCTGTCAGCACAGAGCCCGGCCCGCTTTGGATCCTCTGTCCCCCTCTCTCTCTCTGCTCCTTCCCCACTCTCTTTCTCTCTCAAAAACTGAACAGATATTGGGGCGCCTGGGTGGCTTAGTCGGTTAAGCGTCCGACTTTCGCTTAGGTCATGATCTCGCGGTTCGTGGGTTCGAGCCCCGCGTCGGGTTCTGTGCTGACTGCCAGCTCAGAGTCTGGAGCCTGTTTCAGTCTGTGACTCCCTCTCTCTCTGACCCTCCCCTGCTCATGCTGTCTCTCTCTCTCCTAGAAATAAATAAAACGTTAAAAAAATGAACAGATATTTACAAAAATAAATAAAGTAATTAAAATAAATAAAATATAAATTTCCAAGCCAATGTGCTTAGTGGTAGGTCAGCTCTTATAGATGGGATGGGGACACAGAAAGTGATTTAACTTGTTTTTATGAAGGATTCTGAGTGACAATGTTGCCACAAGAAACAGTGCTTTGGTGCCTTATGACAAAGAAAGTATAATAATCATTCTCCACATCTCAGTTTCCACAGTGTTGAAGGGCAACCCGACTTCTTCCAGGGGTCCCTGAAGAATGGAAGGTGTTGGCAAGAGAGAGAGTGAGAGAGCCCCGAGATTCTTTCCGATCACCAGGCAGGCATCTCTGTCCTGTCGGTTTGGGTGTCTTTATTTAAAGGTTCGGCAACAACATGAAGTCAGAGAAAGGAATTTCTACAATGGGAGGCCTTTTGCAATAACAAGTTCTTGATATTCTGCAGAATTATCTCAGTCATAGTGAATTTACAACCAAGGAATCAACAGGATGCTCTTAGTGAAAGACAGGATAATATATAGGTTAAGTTGTATATAGATAAGCTAGGAGTCATTCTGTCTGGCTCTTAAGAGGATGAATCTTTCTGAATTGGTTTGTTTGTGGAAGTATCATGGGGGCCCTAAATGTGTCAGTCTTAGCACCTGCGTTTATGTTTTAGCTACTCTTATCTATCCTCATCCCAGTTGCCAGCATACGGGAGGGTGTTTGTGGAATGTAGGCCTTGAGGAAGGGACTGCTATGCTTCACCAATTAGCAAAGATATGTGTAGTAACTATGTTCTGCTCTTATCTGTACCTTAACCCCAAAATAGGCTCTTTGTCTCGGGGCCAGGCTCAGTTGTAACATTTGTGTTCTGAAGCCCTTTATTATCTAAGTCTTGGGTCTGCAAGGCCCATAGGAAGAGCCTTTTGACAATCACTCACAGAGCTTTCATCTAAAGTCTCTTTTGTAAAGGCAGGAATATGCTTTTTCTTATGAAGTATCTGTGTTCATTCTGTGTTCACTGTATGGGTCTGATATGGAATATTGTGAGGCCTGGTCAATACCGGCAGCCTCATTTCCAACATGAGCCAGGAGTAGCAGAAGGAGATACCAGTTTTCATTTCTCATGGCTGGAGCTGTGCAAACGCTACCGTATCCTTGCTGTGACTGCCATCCAGATAGGCCAGTGCGGCTCCCGGCACCACAGGACCCTCAGGATCATGAAATCTCTTTGGCACCTGAAGATTCCTCATTGTGAATCCTGGGTGACAACCTTCTTGGTCCTTCTCCAGATATCAGGGTTCTTCTGGAAGGTACTGAAAACCATGGCAGTGATGAGGTGCTACCTTCGAGAGACTTTACAGACAACCGCTAACTATAGGAAAGAAAGTAGCTGAGAAAGGATGAGAGAAGCCGAAGGCATGCTCCTAAATCTATAGTTGCTGGGCTTCCACAGAAGTCTTGGGGAGTTCCAGAAAACACGTAAATAAGAAAATGAGGCAGTGAGGTAAAGGGTGCGGCTTGTGACTATAGATGCTGCATTATCATGGGCAGGCCATCAACAATCACTGATGGCCATTCGCCTACAGTCACAGACTGGTTAGACTTAGAGAAGCTCACATCCGATTATATAGGGGAACATCAGGAGAAGAATCTAGAAGCCAGCTGAAGATACGAAATATGTTTGCTTACTTTCTTTACTTTGCAATGAAGTCTCAAGACCTCAAGTAACAAAAATGAACATCAATTTTCTAAAATGAATTGGATCAGGACAATCAAAATCAAAAGGATTACTAAGTGACAGTAACAGAACATTATGTGTTATTTAACATGAGACAAGCTTAAACATATATATCATATTTTCAAGTTCAGAGGTATCAAATGCTCCTCAGAAAAGAACTTGAAATAGTATGAAAGAAATGGGGCTTGAATGGTTGATTAAATATCTCCTCATAACTTCGTTTGTAATCATCAGATACTGTTTTACTGCTTGAAATGTATCCATTGTTTTAACAGCAAGAATGATGACACTTAGGCAAAAAAAAGTAAAGCAAAAATAGATAACCAATGAATTTAAATTTTGATAAAAAAACAGTCAATGAATAAACTCAGAATAAATCATCAGGAGACCACATGATCTTGGATTTGCAACTTGGTTATCTGGGCCTTTTTCTCTTAACTCTATTTTTCTTTTCTTTTCCTTCCTTCTTCCTTCCTTCCTTCCATCCATCCTTCCTTCCTTCCTTCCTTCCTTCCTTCCTTCCTTCCTTCCTTCCTTTCTTTCTTTCTTTCTTTTTTTAAGTAATCTCTACCTCTAATGTGGGCTAGAACTCACAACCCAGAGATCAAGAGTCATGTGCTTTACTGACTGAGCCAGCCAAGTACCCCTTAACCCTACAACTCTATTTCTGAGAAATCTATAACTGTTTTAGGTAAGTATCCTATGAAGTGGACTTTTTGAGTATCTGGAAAGTCAGTGATTAAAAAGTATTTATTTTAGGATGGGGGGCGGTGTTTGATGTTGAAAGTAGAATAATGTAAAACTTCCCCGCTTGTGTTAAAGCATTTCAGCCATGCATTACATTTAAATAAAAAATAAACATGAAGACAAGATAAGAGTTCATTATTCAAAAATAACAATGAACCAATTAAAAACTAAGTCAACTAATTGGCAAATTAAGGACTGTCAATTAAGGACAAACGATGGAAATAAATATCTTGTAGCTATAGCAACAAAACTTTCAGAATAATACAAACAGAAATGTTTAAAAAGAGAAATTTTCTTAGCATCAGATATGCTGGACTATTATTATAAATATACCTCTTTGACATACATAAAAGAAATAAAAGAACATTGAGTTTAATAATAAAGTTTAATTGTGTGGCATTTTTCATTGCAGTTTATTTTAAAAATACGATTGTAAGGTTATAATATCCAAAGCATTTCCAATTCCATTTATACAAGGAAGTCAACTATTTGCACTTTGTTTTACAGCATCAGGCTTATACTAATTACTTTGGGGAAACTTAAAGAAAAAAATTTTTAATGTTTATTTTTTCTTGAGAGACAGACAGACAGAGAGCAAGGGAGGGGCCGAGACAGAGAGAGACACAGAATCTGAAGTAGGCTCCAGGCTCTGAGCTGTCAGCACAGGGCCCGTCGCGGGGCACAAACCCGTGAACCATGAGATCATGACCTCAGCGGAAGTCAGACGCTTAACCAACTGAGCCACCCAGGCGCCCCTAGGGAAAAAAATTTTTTTTAATGTTTTTTTTTCTTATTTATTTCTAGGAGAGAGAGAGAGCGTGAACAGGGGAGGGTCAGAGAGAGAGGGAGTCACAGACTGAAACAGGCTCCAGGCTCCGAGCTGGCAGTCAGCACAGAGCTCGACGCGGGGCTCGAACCCACGAACCGTGAGATCATGACCTAAGCGAAAGTCGGACGCTTAACCGACTAAGCCACCCAGGCGCCCCATAGGGGAAAATTTTTAAATGGTCATCCCCCTTGCCATATTTAAGATTTCATGAGGGAAGAGGCCGTGTCTCTCATTTTGTTCAGGGCACTGTCCCTTGGGGCTGGATCATTGTAAATCCTCAATAAGAAATTTTTTTTAAGTTTTAAAAATATTTATTTAGTTATTTATTTTTTGCGGGGGGGGAGCGGAGAGTGCAAGCAGGAGAGGGGTGGAGAGAGGGAGACAGAGAGTCTGAGGTGGGCTCCACTGACAGGTTGAGAGCAGGGAACCCTATCCAGGGATAGGAATCCCTATCCAGGGAACTCATAAACCACGAGATCATGACCTGAGTAGAAGTCAGAAGCTCAACTGGACTGATCCACCCAGGAGCCCCAGGAAATCTTTTTAATGACTAAGTTCCTGAACATTCTATTTAATACAGTTTCAACAATAGTCATAATTCTTTGTTTTTATGTACTCAACAATTTATTCTTAAAATATATCAATTTATATGTAAGTATTTACAAGAATTAGAGCTTCTGGTCTATATTAAAACTCCACCAAGCAAAGAAAGGGTTAATCTATAGAAAAGCAGAAGTCTTTATCTGAAAACAAAACGAACCCTAAACATCTTCCTTCCTAGTGCCTCATATTCTATAATTTAAGAATTTCTTTCTGTTTTTCTGCATTGCTTTTCCCAATGGTCTTATTTTAGAAAGCCGATTCTCTAGGGAGTGGACATTCAGAGTCTGGAATACTCTGTTTGTTAGCTGCCTATATGGCTCCTAAGCATTCTCAACACATGTTTTGGGTGTTTTTTTTTTAAGTTTATTTCTTTATTTTGAGAGGAGAGGGCAGAGAGATGGAGAGAGAGAGAGAATTTGACTGACAGTGCAGAGTGTGATGCTGGGTTCTAACTCACAAACCATGAGATCGTGATCTAGCCAAAAATCAAGAGCCGGCCACTTACTCTGCTAAGCCACCCAGGTGCCCCACAACGTATCCTTCTGTAGTTTACATTCATATTAGTCTCTAAGGTAAATATTATCTCCATTTTATTGAAAAGGAATATAGGCTGAAAATAAATTAATACCCAAGGTCATGGAGCTGGTATGACAAGAAGCAGAACTTCAATCCAAAGGTCTTTTTATTTAAAAAAAAAAAAAAAGGCTTATTATAGACCCATCACACTATCATAAAAATCACTTAATACTTACAGGATTATATATATTACGTAATGTATATAATACATGAAAAGTAGAGATGTGGTCATTTAGCTTGTGATCATCACATATTTTGTATTCTCAAATGTAGTTTCACTAGGCAAAATCAAAGGGTGAAAGATTCTGAAAGGTATAAAGAAATAATTTAATACATCCTTCTGCTACTAGACAAGTCTTCACGTAATGCCCAGGATAAAGTTATGTAAACAAAAAAGAAATAATTAGTATAAGAGAAGGAACAAGAAACAATTAACAACTTAATTGGATTTTGTTAAAGAAATGACAGACTAAACAATAAATAGGGAAACAGTACATTTATCTGGGTAGAATAGAAATAATAACTGATCAGGGACATAGATGCTGGGATTTCAATTCCCATTTTGCCACTAACTCACTTGCCAACATCTAACTGCCTGTTTTTCACTTCTCCCAAAAGAAAACAGAGGGAAGATGATATGATAGCAGTGCTTTATATCACTGGATCATTGTGAGAAATAACTATCCAAAGAAATTATTATCAAGTACTTAAACAATATCAAATACTACATAGTACAGCTTATTATATAAAATGATTCAAATTTCCAGGGTACTGTGATGACTAAGCTTTAAAGTGATCCTTTGAAAACAGGACAAAATGCCATGTATAAAATTATGTGAGGAATTTATTTCTATTTGAATTTTGGTTGTTCTAATAGCAAAGTCTTGCTTACATAGATGGAAATAAACAGGAATTGTACAAGCATTCAGTTGTTCCAGTTCTTCAGAGGCTACTGAGCTAAGCTTTATTGAATCAGATGCCCTGAGTGTTAAGTTTTGTCCAACTCGGCCACATCTCTACAAACAAAGCCAAAGGCTCTCTGAAGACACTCAGAACATAGTGTCTGTGAACCTTTTACAGGAGGGCTCCATGATACCTCAGAAGGCACACAGCAGGCTGGTAGGAGAGAAGCCCCAAACTAGAAGGAATAAATTAGCAGGCATACAGGCAAGTCTTTGACCAAAACAGTAGCTCCCAAGTAATGAATAATAGTAATCTGAACCAGAATATGAACAAGTCTTAACTGAAATGAAAACCTGAAACAAAATCTAAGACCCAACACTTAATACAACTCACTGAACTCAGAATCTAGTATAAGTTTAGACAGATGCTGAAATCAAATATTTGGTATCATCTGAGAGGATGAGCCGCTGGCAGGAATTTAGGTATAACAGTAGCATATCATGAGAAGTAGGGTTCCACCTCAGGAGACTTATCTAAGATAGAAAGTTGTGGATCTAAGGCCTCAGTTCTGGGAAGTAAAGCCAGTTTTGTAAAGAAGAATATCGGCTCTGATCAATAAGCCAGGATAGAGGGTTTTGTCCCTCCAATGTAGATAAACCTCTAATCCCTCAATGGGAGACAGAAAGAAAGATTTCACAAGTGCTACCAAAGTAGTTAGAATGCCTAGGCTCAGTTGCTTTTATGGTCACCTGAACCCCCTTCCCCCTATTTGTGATGGCCATTACAAGCCTCCTCTTTGCCCTCCCATTAGGTAATTGGAGGAATGGCGTAATGCTACCTCAGTCTGGACCGCACTTATTCCAAGGTCAACGAGAGGAAGCCTGCAGATTACTGAAAGGATTATTTGTTCAGTTGAGCTGGAACCCGCAATGAAAAGGAGATTGACACAGGATTCTTTTTTAAGTGAAGTATATTTTTATAACATTATTTAAGTATCCCATTGAGTACTGCATTTTAAAATACAAGAAACAAGTATTATCTTTAATTTAGCAGATATTTTTAAATAAAGAATTAACATAATTGACCTAGCAAGTGGCCAAGAGAAAGAAATATATACACGTGGGAAACAAATGCACACAAATTCATTAACCAGAGAAGAATTACTAGATGAAAACATTTCAGCAAGTTTCGTGAAAAGTTTGGAAAAAAGTAGGCTAGAGAGGGCTCACTCTTAGCCACTAGAGAGGCTATGGCACATAAACAAAGAAGGCCAGCGTCTCTTAATGAAACAGTGTCACGGTGAAGTCTTAATGAAACACTTCACATTGACTGGGTGCCAAAGTACTTTCTAAATTTTTCACAGACACTCATTTAATACATCTTCAAAACCAGCCTATGAGAGATGGGTACCATTTTTATCCCCACTTTACAGATGAGCAAGCTTAATCATAGAAAGGTTAAGTAAATGGCCCAAGATAACACAGATACAAAACTGTGGTACTTAAGTTCCAACTCAGACAGCCCGATTCCAGAGTCCACGTAATTAACCAATACATTCTTCAGCCTATTCAAAAGCTGACACTACACTGGCAATTCTACTTAGGCAAGTTTCTTCAATATCTGACTCCATAATGATGATTCTTACGGTAGGGACAGTTAAAACATATCTATTCGGATAATCTTGGGAAAAACCGTGGTTTAGTCAATAATTAAATTTAATTACCAGATGCTTCCTCTTTCAAAACATAATGAAGCTTCAGATTGACGCTGATATGTGAGATCACAAATGACATTCAAATGGCAGGCAAGCCCTATTCAACTGTGACTTTTATGTGTTTCATTAGTAGATGCTGTGAAGCAAACTTTGATTTGTCTTATATTCAAATCATGGAGGACTGGAACTCAAATCCAATATCTCAGGAGGTCAGATGGAAACAAAATATTGCCTAAATATCTGTAGCCACGGTAGGAGGAGGGGCAAGATGGCGGAGAAGTAGGGAGCTCCGTACCTGCACTCGCGCCCATGCATCACACGGAAAAGATCTGAAGCCATAGGAAGACGTACCAAACCCAAGAGATTGGGAGAAAAGGACGCAGATTCCACTGAGAAAGACTTCTAACGTGAGTGCGAACTGGGGGAAGTAAAAATCAGGCCTGGATTGGAGACTGGAGAGACGGGCCACGCCCCTCTGTGGGGACTGAGAGGGGAAAAGGAGAGTTCGAAACAGAAAAACCTCCGCTCGGGGGGACCTCCACTCAGGGTGTAGAAAATCTTTGCGCATGAAATACCTGCGCGTCACGCCCCTCCACGCTCCAAGTCGCCCAGGAGGGGCTGCGCTCGCGATTTGCTTCTTTCTGCTGGCTCCTGGCTGGCTGGGAGAGGTTGCGCGCCTGCAGCCATTACCCTCAAGGTGGGCTTGGACCCCTGGAGGAGGCGCGCAGAGGCACCGGCGTCTGCGCTCCTGGCTGGCTGGAACTCTAGAGCGAAGGCAAAGTGCTAAAAACTGGCAGATGTGACCTCGAGTTCGTGTTTTGGGTGACACAAAGGGAACTTGGTTTCCTCACTCCAGCGGGCTCAGCGCGCTGGCAGACAAAGCCCCCCGCCCCGCCCAGGCTCCCCAGCCCCCAGAAGGGAGAAGGGAGCAGTGGCTTCTGGCTCCACCCCCAGAGCTAGCCTGGAAGATTGGAATTGCCCTGAGGGGGAAGCCAGGGATAGTCTGAGGCAATTTCAGTGGGATGCTTGGCCTGGGATTTGGAGGCTGGGACTGGCCTGGGTTGAAAAGCGCAACAAACTTTGGCTGAACCCCTGGCCCAGGAAGGTTACACGCCTATAAAAGCGAGGTGTAGAGCTGCCACTCTCCTCTCTACAACCTCCAGGCAGAACTCCCTCCTGACTCACTGGATCACACCACGCCCATCCCTGCTTGAAAGCTGCCCTCCTCCCTTTCCCCCTTTTTTTTGGTTTCGGTTTCGGTTTTGGTTTTGGTTTTGATTTTGGTTCTTTTCTTCTTTTTTCTTTTCTTTTCTTTTCTTTTCTTTTCTTTTCTTTTCTTTTCTTTTCTTTCCTTTTCTTTCCTTTCCTTTTCTTTTCTTTCTTTCTTTTTTCCGCAGAACACTGACCTGATTATCTCTGGTTACCGGCGTGCTTAAACAATCAAATTTAGTCCATTCGGTAGATGTAAACTCTATACCTCCCGACCTTTTCATCTCTTTCTCTCAGGAATCATTAGACTATGTAGTTTCTCTGGATAATACCAGGTTCCTTCTCTCACCTTGTTGCAGGATTCTCGCTCAGAGAGTCATGACACCGAGACTTTTCTTTCCAGGAAGCAACTTTATTCTGCCGGCACCGCTCAGTTGGGTTCATACCCAAAAGAACTGAGCGGCCCACATCATATGGCATAGGTTTTTTTATACATTTTCTATTTCTTTGTCTCCCATATATGGTAACACACATAAACATGCAGTCTGATTAAGTTCTTTCAGTTTACAAGAACATGGGGGATGTAAGTAGCTGGACCCATATCTAGGTGAACTTGAAGTCTTCTCTCTTCATTTTTTTTCTTTCTCTTTTGGTAGGGGTTCCTACCACATTCCCCCCCTTTGGTGCTCGGACCCCTCTATTTTGGGTCAAAGAGCATCATCCTGGCTTAGGGGTTTATATTTCCATAACATCATTACATGAGCAGCTGTTTTTCTCTCAACCATAGTCCCAATGAGACTGGAGACTGATCGTATAATCAAGGGAGCCAAGCAGGGTACGATCAAACATCCTCCCAGAATTAGGAGGACAATACATATGAGGGTTTTGAATCCCCTGAAAGATGAAAAACATCCTCCAAATAATTCCCTGGGGTTCCAACCATTCCAGGTTTGGACTGGGACATGAGCAACTTTTCTTATTCGATCTGTGATCTCCTCTATGACTTTTCCCTCATCATCTATGTGTAGGCAGCAGTTGCTCAGGTTGAATTTTCCACAAACACCACCCTCAGAAGCAAGCAGGTAATCTAAGGTCAGGCGATTTTGGTAGATTGCATTGTGCATTTTGGTTTGCTGCTTAGCAAGTAAATTAAGAGCCCTAGCAGTTTCATTGGTTATAATTTCTACAACTGCTTGTAGCCTAGTTATGCGGTTTAGCGTATAAATGGGGGTGCCGTAGCCCCAAGACCCATCCTCGGCCCACGTAGCAGGGCCGTAATAATGAATTATTCGTTCGGGAGGCCATTCATTTTCCTTCCAGTTGCCAATTTGCAAGGCACGCTGCTTTCTTTGAACTTTCCTATCTCCATATATTTGAACTCCCAGGTGTTCTCCTTCTGCAAGTGGGAGTAGGAAGAAGGATGGGCGGATAGTTCCCAGCACACATGACCCTGACCAGCCTGAAGGGAGTACTGTATAGGCTGTTCTCCCACATATCCAAAATAGTCCCCCTGGGGCCCGCCATTCAATGGCAGCATCTATGTTGTCCCAGGCCTCCCGGAGATGAGAGAAGTGAAACAAGGGGTGAGGATTTGGCTCATGGTGACCTGCGGACCCCCACCATTGGGTCTCCCAGGTGGTTGAACTATAAAACCTTTGGCCCAGGCATGCTAAGTTTCTGACAGGGTTGGTGAACTTTTTCCCCCATCGGGCAAGACAGTTCTTCTCAATGATTGAGGTTTTTAGGAGCCAAACCCCAGCTCCTGGGAACGAACTGGGGTAATTCGTTCCATCATAATGCTCGAGGGGATCTAATTCTCTGGCCTCCCATGGCCATTGACCCCCCCATGTTGGTCCCCCCACATACATAGCATGAAGAGATATTCAGAGTCTGGGGTATAGTCTCTGCCAGGGCCAGAAACAAATTCCTTGCTGTGACTGAAATGGGAGGGGGACTACTTCTTATTTCCTCATAGAAGGAGTGAAAAACTTGGTGGGATGTGGCTGAATGGGTGGCAGTGATCCTCTTAAAATACAGTACAGTCCCTGGGTCTCTGTCTTTCCATAAATCCGAATACCAATTCGAATGCCCCATTGCCATTTGTAGTCTTTTAAATCAATGATAGTGAAATTTACAGGGTTACAGGTTTTTGACTGACAATCTGATCTAGCAGCCCCCTTTTGAAGGAGAGCTGTTGCATCCTTTTTTTTTTTTTTCCCAAGTGGCCCATGAAATACAGTCCAACTAGGATATAGACGATATCTTCGCTCCCAATCTAAGCCTCCACATGGTATATCAAGAGTTTTTGGACCTTCCATGACAAGTGCCCGTTTTTTCCGTATAACGGATGCTTATGGGCCTAGACTAATAACCGCACATACATCAAACAGTACTGACACCGGACGTTTGGGGTTTGTAATTCGTGTCTGTCTAATTAAGGCCCCCTCTTCCTGGTAAGATCGGACTTCTAACCAATCTTTATTTGGGGAGTACTGTGGGTCAAAGCAAGTGTATTGACTTCTGCAATGGCAGACGAAATAGGTGGTTTCGTTATGTATGCATGTCTCTTGGACCTTTCCCTGGCATGAGAAATGGGTATGGTACGACAGGGTCCAGGTGATTCCTTGGCCTGACCTGGTTATGCAAATGCACGGATCTCATGATGAGAGATTCAGGTTTACAAGCTGAGTCTAAATTAAAAACAACCAATACCAACAAAACATCCTACCCACAAGAGAAAAGTGAGTGCTAACAGAAACTTCTCGCCACATTTCCAGCTGGCTGGGGCAACCTCTGCCAATCCAATAGCAAGAAGTAAAGCAAAAACTGCAATAATCAGTGAGAGACAAGGGGTGACAGTGCATTACAGCAAGAGGCAGGTGTAAGAAATAAGGACAGTCTAGTTATTTCTTCGGACCGGCGATTCCTCAAGCTTCCGCCGTGCATAGATGAGTCAGCTTCCGGAGTGGAGTGACTAAAGCAGGGCTGTCGTCTCCCGTTGGAGTCTCGCTTCTTCTGTATGGTCAGCTTACACAGCGTGGATGGATCAGGAATGCACTCCCAGTCCCCGGATGCCGGCTTCACTCTGCTGTGGTGAATCCAGGGGCCTACCTCGGCTACTTTTATTGCAGTATGGGTGGACAAAATGACAGTAAATGGGCCCCTCCAAAGGGGTTTGAGTGGTTGCACATTCCAGTCTTTTACCCATACAGCATCTCCTGGCTCAAAGGAGTGAGTATCTGTGGTCAGACTCACAGGCAATCGTTCTTTAACCCATCGGTGTAGAGTGGCTAGAGTAGAGCCCAGAGCCTGCATTCCTGCCTTAGGGTTGAATTGCCTATCTCATTTAAGTCTCCCCTTATCCCCTTAACAATTGGGGGAGGCGCCCATAGAGGATTCCATAAGGGGAAAGCCCCGTTTGCTTATTGGGGCTGCACCTGATTCTTAACAAGGCTTTTGGCAACACCTGGTCCCAGTGCAGGTGGGTCTCCTGGCACAGTTTACTTAATTGCAGCTTCAGGGTTCTGTTCATTCGTCCCACCTTTCCGGAGCTCTGAGGTTGGTGTGCCGTGTGCACACTACTTAACAAAGGCTGGAGCTAAGGCCTCAGGAATTGCTATTTGGCCAGCTTCAAATTTCCACCATCCACCTGGGAGGTAGTTGCCACTCTCAGTCTTAAACCAAGTACTTTCATGGTGTGAGTAATTAGAGTCCCACTCTGTCAGTGGGTTAGGGAACAGTGCAGCAGTTAAAGCCGCTGATTTTATTGCTCCTTTGGAAGCTGCTAGCTTTGCCTCTCGGTCAGCCTTTCGGTTTCCCAGCGCAGCCGTGGTGTCCCCCCTTTGATGTCCCCGGCATTGCATGACTGCTATACTTTTAGGGGCCCACACGGCATCTAAGAGTTCAAGGATCTCTTTACCATATTTTGTCTTTCCTCCTGAGTTTATTAGACCCTTCTCCTTACATAAGGCCTCATGTACGTGGAGAGTGGTGAAGGCGTATTTAGAGTCTGTGTATATATTAATACGTATCCCTGCCACCAGAGGAGGGCTCGGGTTAAAGCAATTAGCTCTGCCTTTTGTGCCGAAGTCCCCTTCTGCAGGGCCTCTGTTTCAATGACAGAGTTTAGAGTCACCACGGAATATCCTGCAAGACGTTCCCCCCTTTCTATAAAACTGCTACCATCAGTGAAATATTCAGCATCGGGGTCTTTGAGAGGCTGGTCCCGCAAGTCTGGTCTGCTGGAGAACACCTCATCTGTGACTTCAATGCAGTAATGGTCTGGATGGCCTGGCTAGGGTTGCAGAGTTTAGGGTCCGTATTACTTCTAGGTGAATGCGCGGATTCTCACATAGCATTCTC
The DNA here is from genome assembly GCA_017311185.1 of Proteles cristata cristata. Lineage (NCBI taxonomy): Eukaryota > Metazoa > Chordata > Mammalia > Carnivora > Hyaenidae > Proteles > Proteles cristata. The sequence goes on along the minus strand of JAESUZ010003114.1, from coordinate 22,143 downwards.
TGATACCTGACCATCCTGGCGTTGGTGAGCCAGTATTGTCCTTTGTATTCCATTAATGTTAATACTGAATGTGGCACTCGAACTGTTAATTCCTGTCCCAGAGTTAACTTGTCCGCCTCAGACACTAAAAGTGCGGTGGCTGCTAGTGCCCATAGCCAGGGAGGCCAGCCTTGGGCCGCAGAGTCAAGTTGCTTGGAGAGATACGCCACCGGCCGATGCCATGTTCCCAACATCTGAGTCAGTACTCCCATTACAATACCAGTGCGCTCATGGACATACAGAAAAAAGGGCTTGGCCATATCTGCGAGCCCTAAACCAGACGCATTAGTGCATGTTCTACTTCCTCAAAAGCCTTTTGCTGTACTGACTCCCATATCAGGGGTTCCCTTTCTCTCCCCTTTGTAGCCTCATAGAGGGGTTTGGCCAGGACTGAAAAGTTAGGTATCCAGATCCTACAGAAACCTGCAGCCCTGAGAAACTCTGGAACCTGGCGACGGGTTGTGGGAGTCGGGATAGAGCAAACGGCCTGCTTGCTTTTTCTCTGGGCGTCGGGATAGAGCAAACGGCCTGCTTGCTTTTTCTCTGGGCCGAGCAGACGCTGCCCCTGAGATAAATGGAAGCCAAGATATTTAACCCTTTCTTGACAGATCTGGGCCTTTTTTCTTGAGACCTTGTAGCCGGCTTTCCATAGGAGGGTAAGGAGCTGCCAAGTCCCTTCCATGCAACCCTCCCAGGACTTCCCAACTAATAGCAAGTCATCCACGTACTGAAGCAGGACACAGTCATATTGATTTTGTTGGGAAGGCTTCTAAGTCAGAGGCTAATGCAGTGCCAAAAATGGTTGGGGAGTTTTTGAACCCTTGAGGTAACCTAGTCCAGGTTAATTGGCCCCTGTCACCATTTTTAGGGTCCTCCCATTGGAAGGCAAAAATCAATTGGCTCTGAGAGGCCAGGCGGATGCAGAAAAAGGCATCCTTAAAAGTCCAAACAGGTGAAGAAAGTGGCTTCAGCAGGAATGAGCCCCAAAAGTGTATAGGGGTTCGGGACCACTGGGTGTATGGTGACAGTGACCTGGTTTACTGCTCTCAGGTCCTGAACTGACCGGTAATCATCTGTGCCTGGTTTTTGAACAGGCAAGAGGGGTGTGTTCCAGGGCGACTGACACAGCCTGAGGATCCCATACTCTAATAAAAGTCTTTCCAGGTGCTTTTGGATCCCGACCGGTGCTTTTTGAGGGATGAAGTCCTGTCTCTGGCGGGTGGGCTTTGCCCCAGGCTTTAGTTCAACAGCCACAGGGGGTATGTTTGGTGCCATTCCTGGTGGGTTATCTTCAGCCCACACCCCTGGGACCTTAAAAGGAAGCTCAGGCACCAATTGTGGTTTTTTCTTGAGGCTATAGAGACGCCATTCCTCCCCCCGAGGAATGGTGAGAGTCATAATCTTTGCCTCTGATTTTTTTGGAGGGTCAGAGCAGCCCGTTCCTGGGACTTGAAAGTGATTTGGGCCTGTAGTTTTCCCAGTAGGTCACAGCCCATTAGAGCCACAGGGCTGTCGGGGAGGTACAGAAATTCACGGATAACTTCGTGGCCACCTAAACTGCATCGTCGAGGTAACAGGAAGGGACCACGTATCTGATCGCCTGTGGCCCCCACAATGGTGGCTTGTCTCCGTGAGAGGAGGCCCACGGGTTGGGTCACTGCTGAGTGTTGTGCTCCCATATCTACCATAAAGTCAATGGGTCGGCCTCCCCACCTTCATTCTGACCATGGGCTCCCAGGGGCCTAGCAAAATAGAGCCTGGTCTGTCCTAGTCCTCCTTATAGTCCTCCATGGCGGCTAGCCCCACAAAATCATTCTTGGGGACCCCGTGAGGCTGCGGGGGATGTTGGTACCGGCCCTGGACCACATGGCCCCTTTTTTTTTTTTTTTGCTTAGGACCTTGCTGAGAATCATCTGGTCGCTGGGGGCACTCACCTTTCCGGTGGCCCTCCTGACGGCACGAAGCACATTGATTCCAGCCTACTTTCCATCTAGGGCGAGACCCCCCTCCCCGCTGCTCTCCTTTCTGGATTTGGCCCTTTCCCTGTGGGGCTTTCTTCTGGGGAAGTCTTGACTGCTCCGCCAAAGCGGCGGCTAACAAATCTGCCTGATTTTGCATCTTTCGGCGTTCTTCCTTCCGTGCTGCCTGGTCACGGTTAATGAACACCTGGGTCTCTACTTCTAGCAACTGACTGATAGTCATGCCAGTGAAACCTCCTAGTTTTTGCAGCTTGCGCCGAATATCTTCCTGGGCCTGGCCTACGAAAGCCACATTAATCATCTACTCATCTGCTGGTTGGCTGGGTTTCTTCAGGTTCTCCTGACTGTATGGGCTTTTTAACCTCTGGCTGGTATTTGGAGGAAGCCATGAGGCGAGCCAGGATTACTTTACAGCTCTCTTCAGTACAGACTTTTAGCCAAGGAGGCCGGGACAGGACCAGGTCTTGCCAACAGTCAATATAAGGAAATTGGTCAGGGTAGCCTGGGTCCCCTGCAATGACTCTGAACACTCGGCCAACTAGTTCCTTATCAAGTGAGCCCTCAGAGGGCCAGCCCACCCCAAAAGATGGCCAGTCAATTTCAAAGAATGTCCGGAGCTTTTCAGGAGTTAATTTTACACCATAATTTCCTGAATATCCCTTTTTGATATTCCTCAACATACACTCTAGGGGAGTCAGTTTACTCTGCTTTCCACCCATTTCCTCCCCCTAACAGACGACTTTCACGCACAAGAAGGGGAAGACCCGGAAAGGAGGGGGACCAGGTTGGAAAGGACCCACACCCGATTTGTCCATTTCCGGCCGCTCTCCTCTCGGAGATATTTCAGGCTCCTCTTAGCATTGGCGGGTTCAGTTTCAATCTGACTCGGATCAGACTCCCAAGGAAGTCTGACGCCGCCTTAAGCCGTATGAGGTCGCCACGGAACCGCGGATCGGGACTCAACACTCGCTTCGGCCCTTGGTCAGGTCGGAACCTTCCCGTTGTCCATCTCAGTCACACACACTCACACAAGGACTCCAGCCCACCGCCCTACATTGAACACCTTAGAGTTGCAGCTCCGTTCCTCTTCCCTTGTGGACTTACTAGTGCAACTCTGGGAGGTGACCAGGCTCCCCTTCTGCCTCTTAGGGGCAGGTCCACCAAAATGAACCCGGGTATTTACCAGTCAGATGGGCGGCGCTCCTTAAGCTGTTTCCTAGGCCTCGGGTTCGGTTAGCGCACACAGGGCCCTCGCCCTGGCTCGCCGGGATAGGCTAGTCCCCTACGGATCAAGAGGTCCACTGGTGCCAGGTGAGGTCGCTTCCCCCGGTGCTCCGAGGTTCGTACCCCGGTGGCAAGGGAGGTGGCAATGCACCGTCTCCGAGTCCTGGAGATGTTGCAGATTCTCGCACAGAGAGTCATGACACGGAGCCTTTTCTTTCCAGGAAGCAACTTTATTCTGCCAGCACCGCTCAGTTGGGTTCATACTAAGAAAAAACTGAGCGGCCCACATCATATGGCATAGGTTTTTTATACATTTTCTATTTCTTTGTCTGCCATATATGGTAACACACATAAACATGCAGTCTGATTAAGTTGTTTCAGTTTACAAGAACATGGGGGATGTAGGCAGCTGGACCCATATCTAGGTGACCTTGAAGTCTTCTCTCCTCTCTTCTTCATTTTTTTTTCTTTCTCCTTCGGGAGGGGTTCCTACCACAACCTAACCAACCATACTCCACCTTTCAACTCTTTGATAAAAGCTTCTTATCCCTCTGCCTGTTCATTCTATATCTAATCTTGCTTCATCCTCCTCCCCCCCGCCCTGTCTTCTCTCTCTGTCTCTATGCTCTTCAACCAGCACTTCATACATCCGGGTATTTAATTATAGCTGGGAAATCTGGTTATATGCTATAAACCGTTCTTTGTCCATTGGTATTCTTCTTTTTTCCTTTTCTTTTCTTCCTTTTGACCTTTTTATGTATTCTTTGATTTACTATTATTTGTCCTCCCTCCTCTGTCTTTTCCCTCTACTTTTTCACTGTCCCTCTCGGTTTGCATTTTAGTCAGATTTGTCTGTGCGTTTGTGTGCCCTTGCTCCTGTGTGTTTGTCAGTCTGTTTTCCTCTCCAGGGATACCTCAAGAAACAAGCCAAAGTACACATGGTGGAGAAGCCCAGATATCACTACGAGTAGGAAAACAAAATAACCAAGGTTTCAAGAGAGAAAAAGAGATACCATTCAAAAAACACTCTCTGAAAGGATAGGCCCTGGACAGTCAAAGACTCTTCCTGGTACAGCAGCGCACACAGGCGCAGAGATCATAACAGGTCTTAAAAACTAACAAAAGACAGGAAACTAACTAAAATGATGAAACGAAAAAGCTCTCCCCCAAAGAAACTCCCAGAAGAATTGACAGCTAATGAACTGCTCAAAACAGATATAAGCAGCATAACTGAACAAGATTTTAGATTAATAATCAAAAAATTAACACCTGGCCTTGAAAACAAAAACATAAGGGACATCAAAGAAACTATGGATACAGACAAAATGGAGAATATAAATAGGCATGAAGAATTTAAAAAAGCGATAAATGAGATACATAATAAATTAGAGGCCTCCAATGCACGGATTGAAGAGGCAGAAAGGAGAATAAGTAATTTAGAAGAAACCATTATAGAAAAGCAAGAAGCTGACAAAAAAAAGAGACAAACTAATGCAGGAACATGAAAGAAGAGTTCGAGAGCTCAGCGACACGGTCAAATGCAACAATATCCGTTACCATAAGAATCCCAGAAGAGGAAGAGAGGGGGAAACGTGCTGAAGGAGTCCTGGAACAAATTATAGCAGAGAACCTCCCCGACCTGGGAAAAGAAGTAAACGTTGAAATGCAAGAGGCTCAGAGGACTCCATCAGACGTAATCTGAACCGACCTTCTGCAAGGCATATCATAGTAGAAATGGCAAAATATAAGGACAAAGAGAAAATTTTGAAAGCAACTAAGGAGAAAAGGGCCCTAACATGCAAAGGCAAACCTATTACAGTGGTAACAGACCTGTCTACTGGAACGTGGCAGGCCAGAAAGGAATGGCAGGCGATCTTCAATGTGATGAACAGGAAAAATATGCAGCCAAGAATCCTCTGCCCACCAAGCCTGTCACTCAAAATAGAAGGAGAGATTAAAAAAATCTTTCCAAATAAGCAGAAATTGAGAGAATTTGTCACCCCTAAGCCAGCCCTACAAGAAATCCTGAGGGGGACGCTCTGAAGGAAATGTTGCAAGGAAAAACGATACCAGAGACACCACCACAAGCATGAACTCCACAAAGGACACAAAGACTCTAAACCCACATGTCTCAATAATAACACTGAATGTAAATGGGCTGAATGGTCCAATCGAAAGACATAGGGCAGTAGAATGGATAAAAAAACAAAATCCATCTACGTGCTGTCTACAAGAAACTCATTTTAGACTGGAAGATACCTTCAGATTAAAAGTAAGGGGATGGAGAAATATATATCATGCTCCTGGAAATCAAAAGAAAGCCGGAGTAGCTATACTTATATCAGAAAAACTGGACTTCAAATTAAAGACAATAACAAGAGATGAAGAAGAGCATTACATAATAGTTACAGGGTCTATCCATCCGGAAGAACAAACAATCATAAGTATCTATGCAGCGAATACGGGAGCACTTAAATATCTAAAACAATTAATCACAAAGAGAAACAGGCTCATAGATTAGAATGTGCTAATAGCAGGGGACTTCAATACTCCACTTACAGCAATGGATAGGTCAACCAGACAGAAAAATCACTAAAGAAATAATGGACTTGAAAGACACTTTGGACCAGATGGATCTGACAGATATATTTAGAACTCTACATCCTGAGGCCAGGGAATTTACTTTCTTCTCAAGTGCGCATGGCACATTCTCCAAGATAGATCACATACTGGGACATAAAGCGGCCCACAACCAATATAAAAGAATCAAGATCATACCATGCACACTCTCAGATCATAATGCTTTGAAACTTGAAATCAATCACAGGAAGAAGCTTGGAAAACCCCCAAAAACATGGAGGTTAAAGAGCACCCTCGTAAAGAATGAATGGGCCAATCAGGCAACTAGAGATGAAATTTTAAAATATATGGAAACAAACGAAAATGAAAACACAACAATCTAAAATCTATGGGATGCGGCAAAGGCAGTCCTAAGAGGAAAGTACATTGCACTCCAGGCTTATTTCAAGAAACTAGAAAAAGCACAAGTCCAAAATCTAACAGCTCACCTAAAGGAACTAGAGGCAGAGCAACAAGAACGCCCTAAACCGAGTAGAAGAAGAGAAATAGTAAAAATCAGAGCAGAAATAAACAACAAAGAGACCAAAGAAATTGAAGAGATCAATGAAACCAAGAGTTGGTTTTTCGACAAATATCTGTAGCCATGGAAACCTCCTGAATATTAATCAGTGCACATCTCAGAGGGGTTCAGAACTCTCATGACAGGTTAACCAGCGACCACAGTGTGAGGTTCACATAGGATTCTGTGCCACATGCTGCAAGAATATCAATGTTCTGATTATTCAGAAAAAATAACGGCCTCAGAATGAGGAACTAAGGACACAGAACGGTTAGAAGCTGAGATGTAGACTTCAAGCCCATCAACTGATCTCTGGTTGTGTTTACTCTAGCGCCTGCTTCCCTACTCACTTCAGTTTAATGTCAGCCAAAAATGATCTCAAAAGAGGGAATGAAGATAAAAAAAAAAAATCATCACAGGACTCTCTCCTTAGAACAAGCTTCAGCACTAAAAGCTAGATGGCAACAATACTTTTTAAGTCATGATTTAAAGACAGACTCTACTTAATACCATCTTTGGCAATACTAACAATTTATAACTAGGTAGTTGCAGTTATTCAGTGCAAAGAATTCACTGATGTAAGATTTACCTTTTAAACTTCAGAGATGATCTGGGGGAAAAAAATGCTGCAACAAGTATTTATAATGTGTTTGTGTGAGTCAAGATTCCTGGCAGGAAACAAAAATCATTTTAATTATTTTAAGAAAGAAAAGATTCGGGGCGCCTGGGTGGCTTAGTCGGTTAAGCGTCCGACTTTCGCTTAGGTCATGATCTCGCGGTTCGTGGGTTCGAGCCCCGTGTCGGGCTCTGTGCTGACTGCCGGCACAGAGCCTGGAGCCTGTTTCAGAGTCTGTGTCTCCCTCTCTCTCTGACCCTCCCCTGCTCATGCTGTCTCTCTCTCTCCTAGAAATAAATAAAAAAAATATTTAAAAAAGAAAGAAAGAAAGAAAAGATTCAAATCAGAAACTTATGTTATGAAATCATAGGAAGCTCTGGAGCAGCAGGAATCAAGGGCCATCACTAAAACTCTTGGGTTTAAAAACAGGTCACTATAGATGTGACCCAAGAGTGAGTAGCCTGTCTCTGAACAACTGCCTCTGGATACCCACAAAGTTGGTTAATTCAATTCAAAACCCTAATTTTGACTGCCACAACTTTTTCTAGACATTCTCCTGGCTTCACAACCTCTGCAGACCAGCAGAAACAGCATATAGAAGGGCGCCTGTGTGGCTTAGTCGGTTAAGCGTCCGACTTTCGCTTAGGTCATGATCTCGCGGTTCGTGGGTTCGAGCCCCGCGTCGGGCTCTGGGCTGACTGCCAGCTCAGAGCCTGGAGCCTGTTTCAGTCTGTGACTCCCTCTCTCTCTGACAACCCCCCCCTCCCGGCTCATGCTGTCTCTCTCTCTGTCCTAGAAATAAATTAAAAACATTAAGAAAAAAGAAAAAAGAAAAAGAAGCAGCATCTAGAATTTGGCCCCTGCCTGGAGTCTGCATTCTAAATCTCTTATGAGTTAATCCAGTTGAAGATTAGATAATTCATAGTTAGAATCCTAGCTGCAAGGGAATCTTAGAAATGCAGTTTGCCATTTTTATTGTTTGCCGAATTGGATGGTATATATATATTTTTTTAGAAAAATTTAAATTTATATAAATATAAAAGATACTCCCTCTTTCTACAAAGTCCTTCTGCCAGTACTACTGAAACGCCCAGAATTCGAGAGAACCCCAAAATCAGAGCACCAGAGAACAGAGTCAAAGCCAAGCGGCAAGGGTTGTTTATTCGCAGGTTCGAACCCGGTCCTCCGCGCACTCACTCGTTGCCGGTGACGCTAGGAGGCCCTGAACAAAGCCTCTGCAGCCTTTTTATAGACAAAAGTAAACAAGTCATGGGGAGGGACAGATTTCCATGGTTACAAGTTTGCCATTGGTTAACATTCAAATATGAACATTTACCGTATTTGATTGGTTCCCGCCATCAGGTTTTTTGCAGGATCCAATTACAACATTTGGGATACCTTTGAATTCAGTCTATCATAGAGCGAGTTTAAAGTCTTGTTTGGTGACTAACAGGTTAACAGCTCTCTCTCCAGGCCCTTCCCTCAGCAAGGTGGGGGGTAGCCGCTGGCCTTTTGGGAGGGGCTGCCGCCCTGAGGCTAGTCCCCTGGGCAATCCGGCGGCGGGGAAGCGAGCCTTAAGCTTTGTTACAGAAGCAGAAAGAGCTGGTTAGGTAATGGCTTCCCTGTAGCGCAGGCATTTGCCCAGGAGCGGAAAAGCTGGTTAAGTTTATTTAGGCCTCTCACTACTACCTAACAAACCCCATCTTCAGTCCCATCCGCTCAGTGATGGCCCCAACTTCTTCTAGTTCCTGGAATTTCTTAGAACTTTGAGTTACTACTATATTTGTTATCTTCACCCTGTCATTTAGCGTTTATATCGGGAACATTATAAAACTAGTTAATTTAATCACCAGAAAACCCCAGAAGTGTGGTATTGTCATTCTTACCATGCAAGATTATTGGGGCATTTGAAGTCCAAGCAACTTGTTTAAGATCACAAAAGTAGAAATGCTGATATTTGAACCCCATTGTGAGTTACCCTTAGCATTAAATTTCCTTTAGAGCAGATATAGGTAGACGATAGATAAATAGGTAGATAGACAGACAGATAGATGAAAGATAGATTGATAGATAGATAGATAGATAGATAGATAGATAGATAGATAGATAGATAGATGATAGATAGATAGATAGATAGATAGATAGATAGATAGATAGATAGATAGATAGATAGATATCCCAAAGGGTAGGAATGAATAGGGAATTCGAATCACATTCAGCATGGTGTTATGTTTAGTAATTCAATTAAAGTACAAAAACATCTTAAGAAAAGGCTGTTTAAAAACCAAAATATTATATTAAGACTCTTTATATTCACTATTTCATGTAAGGAGAGAGGGGAGGGTACTGGTAGCTACACTAGCCTTACTGGATGACAGTCACAGTGACGAAATGGCAGCGTTTGCACAGCTCCATGAGAAATGAAAACTGGTATCTCCTTCTGCTACGACTGGTTCATATTGGAAATGAGCCTGCTGGTATTGACCAGGACTCACAATATTCCAGATTAGACCGGTATTCTCCACATAGATAGCTCATAAGGAAAAGCATATTCCTGCCTTTTCAAAAGAAACTTCAGATGAAAACATGGTGGACGATTGTTAAAAGACTCTTCCTATGGGCCTTGCAGATCCAAGACTTACATAATAAAGGGGGCTAAGAACACAAGTTACAACTGAGTCTGGCCCTGAGATAAAGAGCCTAACTTAGAGTTAAGGGCAGACATCCACCCCCACCCAATTGTTTCTGCTTGGGCACTGCCTCCTCCCCCCCACTCCACCCCCAAGGCATTTGTTATCAGTATTTGGAGTGACTTATTCTGGACTTGAATATGCTGATTGCTCCCTGTGAAGGAACCTATTGAGGAACTTCTTTTGTGATTATGGGAGCAGAGGTGTTTCCTGAAAGACCTGTTTGTCCCCAGATCACAAAGAAATAACTCCACCCTTTTATGCTAAAACATTGTCTGGTATGCTAAAGATACCTTCCTTCCCCATAGGAAAAGCATCTAAATTACCTACCTCAATCACTATTGATAAAGGTTATGCAGAAGTCTTCTACAAATCTGTGCTCTGAAATATTCTTACTTATCATAGAGGTTTGTTATCAGAAATCATGGTCTAAGGCAAATGTCACTTCCGGGCCATCCCCCAAACACTTAATTATAAAATAAAGTTGAGCCCCGGTCAGAGCAGAGATGCCTGCCTGGTGACCAGAAAGATTCTCGGGGCTCTCTCACCCCTCCTTCGCCTACACCGGCCATCCTTCAGGGACCCCTGGACCCCGGCTGGAGCCGGCCTCCTACAGGAGGCAGTAGAAGAATTGTGAAGAAGGAAGACAAAGTCTGAGTAATGTCCTGTGCATTTCTCCTGTCCAGCTGTGGAGCATGGAGAAGATCTAAAAACAAAACTTTTTTTAAAAAATTACTCAAATTTTAAACATTAACACCGCTGGCTGGAGCCATGTTTTAATTTTTTTTAATGGTTTTTAATTTATTTCAGAGAGAGAGAGAGGCAGACAGCGTGAGCAGGGGAGGACCAGAGAGAGAGGGAGTCACAGACTCTGAAACAGGCTCCAGGCTCTGAGCTGGCAGTCAGCACAACGCCCGACATGGGGCTCGAACCCACGAACCCCGAGATCATGACCTAAACGAAAGTCGGACGCTCAACCGACTAAGCCACCCAGGCGCCCCAGTCCTCTTCAACTTTTGATGGTGTTATGTCCTGATACACTCAACATACGTTGAAAACAATGTACGTTAGAAAGATATTTAACATACCAACTACAGAACATCATAGCTTAGCCTAGCTTGCTTGAAACATGTTCAGAACACTGAAACATTCCTATAATCAGGCAAAATAAAATAACACAAAGCCTAATTCATGATGAAGTGTGCTTTTGTTATCCGTATAACTTACTGATTACTGTGTTGAATGTGAAAAACAGAATGGATATATGGATACCGAATGGGTACCCATGCCGATATATGGGTATCATTTATTGACCCTCAGCATCACATGTTTGACTGGGAGCTGTGGTCCAGAATCATCAGAGTATTGTACTGGATATTACTGGCCCAGGAAAAGATCAAACTTCATAATTTGAGGTATGGTGTCATGTGAAAAGTATCACCTCCGCACCACCATAAGGCCAAAAAATCGTAAGTCAAACTATCAGAAGTCGGGGGCCAACTGCACACCATGTCTTCTTTATCCTCTTGTCTGAAGACAGACTATTTGGTTGCTTTTATGTCTTGACTTTTGTGGCTAATGCTGCAATGAGCATGAAGTCCAAATATTCTTTGGGATAGTGATTTCCTTTCTTCAAATATATATGAGGAGTGGCATTGCTTAATGATACGGTCGTTCTATATTTAATTTTTTGAGGAAGCTCTATGATGTTTTCCATGGTGTCTGTAGCCATTCATATTCACACCAACGAGTATACAAGGGTTCCCTTTTCTTCACAACCTCAGCAAACTTTTCTTTTGTCCTTTTGATAAAAACTATTCTACCATGCATGGAGTGATATCTCTTTGTGGGCTTGGTTTGTATTTCTTGGATGGTTAATGATCTTGAACATCTCATCACCTAGAGGCCGATCATCTGTACTCCTTTTTTTTAAACTGAAATGTACTTGACATATAACATTGTGTACATTTAAGGTGTTAACTTGATACATTTATATATTGTAACAGGAGTGTCACTGTAACAATAATTGGAACCTCTCTTATGTCACAAGATTACCTTTCTTTAGCAGTGGTTTGAACGTTAGCAAGCTGATGCTGTAATAGTACATCGTTTATATTCATATACTGTGCACTAAGTCTGTAGACCTTAATTACCGTTCAGTATAGGTTTGTAATGAGCAGTAAACAATCACCACATTTGCCCTATTCTCCCATTCTCTGGCCCTCTGGTAACCAGCTTGTCGTTTTCTCCCTCTCTCTCTCTGTCTCTCTCGAGCGTGTGATGTTTTGTTTTGTTTTGTTTTGTTTTAATTTCCCATATAAATAATATCACACAGTGCACGTGTTTGTATGTTTCATTGATCTCCCTGATCATAATGGCTCAAGGTCCATCCTGGTACTTGCAACTAGTCTAATGAATATTCAACTTTGTATGTAACGATACTGTGTATACACACCTATACATACATGCACACATGTATGTAGTTACCACGGTATATGTGTGTGTACATACATACACACATGTGTGTATTTGTGTATATATGAGCACACTTAATGTATGCCTATATATGTATATACACATAAACACATTAAGTGTGTTTATATGTATATGCATACACATGCACACATGTGCGCGCGCGCACACACACACACACACACACACACACACACACACTTAATGTGTTTATCAAAATTTACCAATGCTGTCTACTGGAGAGACTATCATTTTACCATTGGGTGTTCTTGTTGAATGTCAGTTGACCATACATCTTGATTTTGGGCTCTCTATTCTGAACCATTGGTCTGTGTGTCTGTATCATACTACTTGATTCCTCTAGTTTGATACAATGGTTTGAAATCACAATATGTGATACCCCTGTTTTCAAAAATTATTTTCTTTAGGATTTCTTTGGCTCTTTGCGATCTTTTGTGGTCCACGCAAATTTGGGGCTTACTTTTTCAATTTTGTTGGCAAATGTCCTTGGCATTTTGATGGAGATTTTGTTATCTATGTACCTATTTTAGTATGGACACTCTAACAATATTAATTCTTCTAATTAATAAACATGGGATGTCTTTCCATTCCTTTGTCATTGATTTCTTTCAATGCCATTTTGTAGTTTTTCTTTCACAGATCTTTCAGTTCTTTGGTTAAATTTATTCCTAGGTAAGGTGTTATTTTTTATGCTTTTTGAGAATGGAATAGTTTTCTTTAGGTCTCTTCCAGATGCTTTATCATTAATGTACAGAAATACAACTGGGCGCTGTATGTTGACTTTGCATTTTGAAATTTACCAAAACATTTTATTAGTTCGAACAGTGTTTTGCCTGAGCCTTTGGAATTTTCCAAGCACAAGATTGCATCATCTGCAAATAGTGGCCATTTAATTTTTCTCTTTCTGAATCACTTGTCTTTTATTGCTTTGTCCTGACTAATTGCTCTAGTACTGGACTCCCAGTATTACATTTAGTTATTAGTGAGTGTGGGCAACCTTCTTGTTCCTGATCTTAGAGGAAAAGCTCTCTACTTGTCTCCATTAAGTAAATATTACCTGTAGGATTGACACATATGAACTTTATTATGCTGAGGTACGTTCCTTTTATACCTATACTCCTTGAGGTTTTTATCATGAATGCATCGTGTATTTTGTTGAATGCCTTTCCTGCATCTGTTGAGATAATCATGTGGGTTTTATCTTTAGTGTTATTAATGTGGTGTATTGTATTTGTTGGTTTGGGTATGTTGAATCCCAGGGAAAAATCATATTTGGTCATGATGTATAATCCTTTTATATGTTGTTGATTCATTTGGTAACATTTTGTTGAGACTTTATATCTGTATAGGGACATACGATACTGCTCGAGAAATTTTTTTGTTTTTCCTCTTGGTGTCCTTTTCTACATTTGTTATCAGTGTAATTCTGGCTGCATAGAATGAGTCTGAAAGCATTTCCTCCACCTCAGGCTTTTTATTTTGGAAGATTAGAGAAGATGTTCAGTTTCCTTTAAAGGTTTTCTTTAAATGCTCATTTTTCTTTAAACTTACCCCCCAAAAAGGTCATTTTTTTCCTGGAGCTTTCTGTGTTAAGTTTTGACTACTGATTCAATTTCTTCCTTATGATTGCTCTTTTTCCTTTCTGTCTTAGAATTGGTGTGTTTTTGTTTCTAGAAATTTATTTATTTATTCTGGTTATCAAATTAGTTATCTTAGAACTATTCATAGTAGTCTCATACTTCTATGTATTTCTGTAGTACCCATTAAAGTATTCTCTTGTTTTCAGTTTTATTTATTTGAATCTTCTCCTTTATCATTGTCTAGGTAAGCATTTATGAATTTTATATTTTGAAAAGCCAGCTATTAGCTTCACTGATACTTTGTATCAGTTTTTGGCCTCTATTGTATATTTCCACTCTGATCTTATTATTCCCCATATTCTGCTAGGATTGGGCTTACGTTGCACTTTTTGACTAGTTCCCCATGTGTAAAATGAGGTTATTTATTTGACATCCTCCTGATTCCTCAATGTATATGCATTTGCCAGTATAAACTTTTCTCTCAGACTGTTTTTGCTGCATCCCATGACTTTTAATGTATTGTATTTCCATTTTTACTCTTTTAGAGATAATTAAATATTTTTTCCTTTTGATATGTTCTTTGTTCAGTTGTGTGTTGTTCACACATATTTGTAGATTTTCTAAGTTTCCTCTTATTGTTGATTTCTCATTTCATACCTCTGTAGTCAGTTTCCTCTCCTTCCCTTCCCTTCCTTCTTTTTTCTCTTCTCCCTCCTTCCCTGTCCCCTTCCCTCCTTTGCTGCCTCCCTCCCACCCTTCCTTCCTTCTTTTCTTTCATTTTAGTTTGATACAATTTGTTTTGTGTCATAAAATAATATCTGTCCTGGAGAATGTTCTGTATGCACTTGAGGAGAATGTGTATTCTGTTATAGGATGTTCTAAATATGTGGATTAAGTCCATTTGTTCTAATGGCTCAAGTGCAGTGTTTCCTTGTTGATTTTTTTTTTCTGTTGGTGATCTACCAATTGCTTAAGGTGGGATATTAAAGTTTCCTATTGTTATTATTAATTCATTTCTTTAGATTTATTGGTATTTCATGTATTTAGAGGCTCTGGTGTTGAGTGTGTGTATGTAGATGATTGTTATATCTAACTGTTGTGTTCACCCTTTTATAATAACCTTCTTTCCCTCTTGTTACTGGCTTGATGTTTGTATTCTCTGATAAAGATGACCATTTCCTTTTTTTTTTTTTTTTTTGGTTCCCACTACATGCAGCATAGATTTGAGTTTTTCTCTCTTATCCATTAAGCTCTTCTGTGCATTTTGACCTGTAAATCCAATCCATTAACATTTAGAGTAATTACTGATATATAGGGATTTACTATCCCATCTTATTGCTTGACTGTTGCTTATTTTGTATCTCCATTGCTCCTTTCCCCCTTGTCTACCTTTGTAATTTGGTTAATTTGGTCATATCCTCTCTCTCTCACCCCACAGCCTCTTAATGGTTTGTGACTCTATTCTAGATTTTTGCTTTGTGGTTACCAAGTGGTTCATATAAAACATCTAATAGATACAATATCCATTTTATGCTAAAGAAACTTCTGTTTGTTTATTTATAAAAGTCTCTCCCTTTGATTCTTCCCCTTTCATATTTTAGCTGTCAAGATTTACTTTTTTATGCAGTGAACTTTGTTGGGAAATTTTAGTAAACTAGAGTAATTTTCAGTGTTCTTTCCTTTAACCTTTAAATTGTAATTAAGTGATTAGTCATGCCATTCTAATATAGAGTCACAGTTTTCTAATGCTGAGTGTCTATTTTTTGCCTTGGCCAGTGTGTACTTCCGCATAATTTTGTGTTGTTAGTGTCTTCTTTATTTCTGTTTGAATAACTTTTTTTCTTTTATCATGTCTTCCAACACATGTCTAGTAGTGGGACCCCCTTCAACTTTATTTGTCTTGGAAAGCCTGTATTTCACCTTCTCATCTGCATGGCAACATTGCCAAACTGTTCTTTGTTGCCAAGTGTTATCCTTCTACACTTTTAATATTGCATTCCATTTTTCCTGGCCTATTGGCTTTCTGCTGAGAAATTTGCTAAGAGTTGAAGGGGGTTGTATGCTGGTTACTTTCTTTCTCCACTGTCTGCCTTTTTGTTCTGTCTTTATTACTGGTTTCTGACAGCATCATTACGTACCCTGGTGGGTTTTTTAAAATGTTGTTTTCTTTTGGGATATATGGCATTACATTCACTTCATGGACTTGTACGTCTAATTCCTTTAGCAGGTTTAGGAGTCCTCAGCTATTATTTCTTTAAGTAAAATTCCTGCCTCCTTATCTATCTCTTCTCCTTAGTGTTCACCTAATTCTTATACCTCCCACTGTGATCAAATTTGAGATCTCCCTTACATTTTCTTCACTATTAAAAAAAATTAGTTCCCTCTCTTTCAGTAACTAAACTATGTCTAAACTTGTATCCTCCAATCCCCCAAGACAGTTAATCTTTCTTTCTTCTCAGTTGCTCTGTGACCGATGCCTCTAATGTACTGTTTCATCTTATCCTTAAATTCTTCAATTTTAGAATTTCTGTATGATTCTTTTCATGTTTTATAATTTAAACCTCTTTCTATTCATCGATTTGATTCCTGAGCTTAGCAATTTGTCTTTCTGAGCTCTTTAGGAAGCTTGGTGAATTTCTTCATAACAGCTCTTTGGAATTCTTTTGATGTTGTTGTTGTTTATTTATTTATTTTTGAGAGAGAGACAGGAATCCCAAGCAAGCTCTGTGCTGTCAGCACAGAACCTGGCATGGGGGTGAAAGTCATGAGCTGTGAGATTATGACCTGACCCAAAATCAAGAGTCTGAGGCTCAACTGACTGAGCAACCCAGGCGTCCCCACAGCTACTCAGAATTCTTCATCAGTTAGATGCTAATATTCATGCCTCTGAGTGAGCTCTGTTGATGGGTAATTATTGTTTTCTTTTTGTAATGCCATATTACTTTGACTTTTCACAATGTTTGAGAATGTGTGCCTCTGCTTTTATATTTAAATTGCAAACACTATCGTGGGTTAAATATTTGTTTAGAGCATTTAACAGTTCAAGTCTGGCCATTACAAATCTTTCCTGTGTATTCCAGAATGTGGCACTATATACTAACCTTTTGATTCCCCAACTGGTTGGTTCTGGCTCTTGGGGCACCAGTATTTGCATGCAATAGAGATTTTATTGAAGAAGGGAAAGGTGTAAAGTGAGAAGTGCCAGAGTCAAGGGGTGGGAGTGTTTTCTTGCATGGTCAAGTGGGAATTTTCTTTGGTTGCAAGATTGTTCAACACGTACAAATTAATAAGTGTGTTACTCTGTATTAACAGAATTAAGAGATGAAAGGATACAATAATATGATTATTTCAATAGATGCACAAAAAGTATTTGACAAATTACAACATTACTTTCATGATAAAATTACTAAGCACTAAAAATATTTCAACCTAATAAAGGCCATATATGACAAGCTCAAAGATAACATTATAACCAACAATGAAGAGATTTAAAAATGTATATGTACATATATATACTTTAAATTTATTGATGAGAAAGAGAGGAAAGAGAGAGAGAGAGAGGGCATGGGCAGGGAAGGGGTAGAGTGAGAGAGGGAGGGAGACACAGATTCTGAAGCTGTCATCACAGCGCCCCACACAGGGCTCAAACCCATGAACTGTGAGGTCATGACCTGAGTCAAATCTGAGGCTTAACCAACTGAGCCACCCAGGTGCCCCCTCAAAATGAACAGATAAATGCCTTTCTTCTAAGATCAGGAGCAGAACAAAGATATCAAGTCTTGCCATTATTTTTCCAACAACATAGTGGAAGTTCTGGCCATAACAGTCAGTCAAGAAAAAGAAATTAAAGGCATCCATGTCAGAAAGGAAAAAGTTAAATTATCTGTTTCCAGAGGACATGATCTTATATGTAGAAAATGATAAAGACCTGGAAAAAAAAAAAAAGATTCAACTAATAGATGAAATCAGAAAATTTGCAGGATCCACTATCAACATGCAGAAACTAGTTGCATTTCTGCAGGCAAAAGTGTACTTGAAAAATAAATTAAGAAATGTCATTTTTCAGGGGTGACTGGGTGGCTCAGAGACTTAAGCATATGATTCTGGATTGTGGCTCTGGTCATGATCTTATGGTTTGTAAGTTCAAGCCCTGCATCTGGCAGTGCAGAGTCTGCTTGGAATTCTCTCTCTCCCACTCTTTCTGCCCCTCCTCCACTTGCTCTCTCATACTCTCTCTCAAAATTAAAAAAACATGAAACATTAAAAATAAAAAGAATTGCCATTTACAATAGGATCCAAAACAATAAAATCCTGAAGAGTAAACAAGGAGATGAAAGACTTGTACACTCAAAACTATGCAATATTGGGGAAAGAGATAGAAAAGGCACAAATAAATGACTAGATACCCCATGCTACTAGATTGGAGGAATTAATATCATGAAAATGTCCATATTACCCAAATGCAACTGCATATTTAAATAAATTCCAATAAAAGTCCTGTAACATTTCACAGAAAGACAAAAAATATGTATCTTAACTCTTTTTTTTAACTTTACCTATTTACTTTGAGAGACAGAGGGAGACAGAGTCCCACGGAGGCACTGTGCCCGATGTGCCTGAACTCAAGAACCATGAGATCTTGGCCTGAGCCGAAACCAAGAGTCAGACATTTAGCCAACTGAGCCACTCAGGCATGGCCCACCACCCCAAATATCTCTTGATGTTTGTCAGAAATCACAGAAGACCCAAGATTCAAAGAAATTTTGAAGGAAGAACAAAAGTGGATACACCTCACCATCTGATTTCAAGCTATAATACAAAGCTACGGTGATCAAAACATTATATGACTGGCCTGAAAATGGGCACATAGACCATTTGAAGTGAATTAAGATACCAGATGTAAACTCACATATACATAGGCAGCTAACAGCTGGGACATGGGCCAAGAATGCACAATAGGGAAAAGATAGTTTCTGAAATAAATGCTGTTGCAGAAACTACACATCTACATAAAAGAGAATAAAATGGGACCCTCATAATACACCACTCATGAAAAGTAAACTTAAACGGGTCTAGGTTTTAAATGTTAGTCTTGAAACTGTAAAACAACTTAGGGGAAAAAGACCTGAGACATCAGTTTTAGCAATGTCTTATAAAATATCAAAACACACAACAAAACTAGAATAACAAGTAAGATTATATTAAACTAAAGAACTTCTGCAAAAAAATGAAAAAGGAAAAAATGAAAATGCAACTTCCAGAATGGAAGACACTTGTTTCTAAAGAATATATCTGGTAAGAATTCCTAAAGGTCAAAAGCAAAAACAACTAATCTGATTTAAAAATGGACAAAGGATCTTAATAGAATTATCCAAAATGACACACCAAGTAAGCAACAGATATATGAAAACGAGTCAACTTCACTAATATCATGGAAGTGCAAATCAATGCATGAGATGTTATTTAACACACATTAGGATGGCTATTACTAAGAAAGATAAGACACAGAGCCAGAGAAGATGAAAGAGTAGGAGGGTCGCAAGCTAACCTCAGCTCAGATACACCTAGACAAGAGCTACATCATGCAACTAGCCCAGAAAATCACCCCAAAACTGGCAGAACAGGCTTTCCACAGTTAGTCATAGACAGAAGGACACACTGAAAACAGTTGGAGGGGTAGAGACTCAGTCAGAAAACAAAATTCCTAGAGAAACTAACCACAATGGGAGAGGCACAGAGAAAAGGAGAGGTCACATCCCATACCAGGTACCCTAAGGCACAGGGGACCTGCACCTGGAAGATGTGTCCCCAAAAGATTTGACTCTGAAGTCTTTTTTAAGTTAAGCAGGGCTCAACTTTGTAAGTTTTGACAATCAGTGGCGTTTCACTCACAGTATTTTAAAAACCAGCAGGTTTGACTCCGATAGAGTGAGAGGACAATAGGAACCCGTCCTGCCCTTACAGAGCCCGCATAAAAAACAACTCCCCTAAGATACAGCATAGAAGCAGCAGTTTGAAAAGTGCCTGGGGGTACCTGTAAAGGAGAACTATTTAGACATCCCAGAATATATGCTGCAGGGGCAGAAATATTTAGGACATTTCTCCAAGAACAAAAGAGTTGTACCAAAGAGTGCACCATATCTTTCCATGCCCCCAGCTAGATGCCCAGACAAGTGCAAGAATCGGCTACCTTGCTAACAGTCTCCACCTATCCCGTTAACACTGTGCACCAGGCACTACGCACCATTGGTGGATGTGGTGGACTCCGTGGGCTCCACACATCCAGCCAGCCCCACTCTGCAGGGACTGTCCTTCCAAAACACCCCCTGACACATCCCATTCTGAAAGTTGCGCCAACAGTGACCAACACAACTGGATAGTGATTCCCACCCTGGGGAGAGGAAAGATAACCACACACAACAATTCCACTCCACCCTCACCAGTGGGCTGGGGGCTGGGAGCAGACATCTGGTCTGCCCGCAGGTCACATCCGCCAGTGAAAGGCTTTCAAGTGACAATGCAGGGAGGAAGAGTTTCAGTTTGCTCTGATAATATCTCCCAAAAGTGGGATTAGGGTAGGCATCTGATTGCCTCACCATAAGCCAAAGGCAATGCTAGACCAGCTCCTTAATAGCGCAGAGACAACTTGATGCACAACCAGCAAAGAAATCCACTGGAGATGACTGGACTGAAGACAAACACAGCTCAACTACAATCATAGGACACATGTAATGGACAGAGAAGACATGCCTGAAGTGCCAGGTCCTGGTGATCAGGGCACATCCCACTGCACGGCACTATGAGATCTGTTCTTCATAAGACCACTACTTTCAAGAGCAGGGCATGGAGCTGACTTTCCTAACACTGAGAAGCAGACAGAGGAGAGTAAGACATTTGGGGTATGGCCCAAATGAAAAAATAGGAGAAAACCATAGTAAAAGAGCTCACTGACAGAGAGATGAGCAATATGGCTGACCGAGAATTCAAAGTAATGACAAGAAAGATACTCAGTGGATTTGGGGGGAAAAAAAAAGAGTGGAGGATATCACTGAGACCTTCAACAGAGAGAGAGAGTATGTAAAAAATTAAAGAACTCAATAAGTGAAATTAAAGAAAAATACACTAGGGGGAATTAATGGCAAATTAGAGTAAGCGGAAGAACAGATCAGCAACCTGGAAGACAGGGTAGTGGAAAGTAACCAAGCTGAACAACAAAATGAAACTAGAATAATAGAAAATGAGAATGGTTTAAGGGAACTTAACAACTTCATCAAGGGTAATAACACTTGCAATATAAGGGCCCCAGAGC
This sequence comes from Proteles cristata cristata, assembly GCA_017311185.1. Classification (NCBI taxonomy): domain Eukaryota; kingdom Metazoa; phylum Chordata; class Mammalia; order Carnivora; family Hyaenidae; genus Proteles; species Proteles cristata. The sequence continues at coordinate 1,074 of JAESUZ010003114.1, read as the reverse complement.
AAGAGGGGAGGAAAATTTATCTGATGAGATAATAGCTGAAAACTTCCTTCCTGGGGAAGGAGACATCCAGAGTCAGGAGGCACAGAGATTTCCCATCAAATCAATGCAACAACATCCACACTAAGACACAGAACACTTAAAATGGCAAAAGTAGTTATCCAGTGCTCTACCCAGCAGGCCTGTCATTCAGAATAGAAGGAGAGATAAAGTTTCCCAAACTAACAAGTTTAAATGAATTCATCACCACCGAGCCTAAAGGGAATTCTTTGGGTAGAAAGGAAAGGCCATAGGCAGAAGTAAGAACATTATAAAAGGAAGGAAAAAATCACAGGCACATACACAGGTACTAAAAGTAATAGATTAATCATTTATGACACCAGTACTGAGTGAGCTTAAAGTCCCAAAAGCAGTAAAATCAATCCTACTTATATATCATCCAATGACTTCACAAAACAAAAAGATGTAAAGTATGACATCACACACATAAAACATTGAGGGAGCAACGATTTAGTGCTTTCAGAATGGATTAAGTGATCATCAACCTAATATAGGCCACCATTTGCATAGGATATTTTATGTGAATCTAGAGGGAGCCACAAATCAAAGACATACAATAGATAGACAAAAAAAAAAAAGAAGAAGAAGAAGAAGAAGAAGAAGAAGAAGAAGAAGAAGAAGAAGAAGAAGAAGAGAAGAGGAAGAAGAAGAAGAAGAGGAAGAAGAAGAAGAAGAAGAAGAAGAAGAAGAAGAAGAAGAAGAAGAAGAAGAAGAAGAAGAAGAAGAAGAAGAAGAAGAAGAGGAAGAAGAAGAGGAAGAAGAAGAAGAAGAGGAAGAAGAAGAAGAAGAGGAAGAAGAAGAAGAAGAGGAAGAAGAGGAAGAAGAAGAAGAAGAAGAAGAAGAAGAAGAAGAAGAAGAAGAAGAAGAAGAAGAAGAAGAAGAAGAAGAAGAAGAGGAAGAAGAAGAAGAAGAAGAAGAGGAAGAAGAAAAGGGAAGAAGAAGAGGAAGAGAAAGAGGAAGAGGAAGAAGAAGAAGAAGAAGAGGGAAGAAGAAGAAGAAGAAGAAGAAGAAGAAGAA
>JAESUZ010003113.1:0-48557 GCA_017311185.1 Proteles cristata cristata | reverse complement strand
CATTTCTTTATCCATTCATCTGTCAAAGGACATTTAGGTTGTTTCCCTTTCTTGGCTATTGTGAACAGTGCTGCAGTAAACATGCGGGTGTCGACAACTCTTCACCATCCTGTTTTCAGTTCCTTTGGATCTATACCCAGAAGTGGGAATATGGGATCATATGGTAGTTTTATTTTTAGTTTTTTGAGAAATCGTCATACTGTTTTCCATAATGACTGTACAAACTTGCATTCCAACACACAATGTACAAGGATTCCCTTTTCTCTACATCCTCACCAACACTGGCTATCTTTTGTCTTTTTAACCATAGTCATCCTAACAGGAAAAAAAATATATATGTGAATGTACATACAAACGTTTATACACATACATACATATATATTGATAGTCATCCTAATAGATGTGAGGTGATATCTCATTGTGGTTTTGATTTGCATTTCCCTGATGACTAGAGATGTTGAACATGTTTTCATATATCTGTTGGCCATCTGAATTTTGTTTTTATTTTTATTTATTTATTTATTTATTTTTAAATATTTTTATTTATTTCTAGGAGAGAGAGAGAGAGAGACAGCGTGAGCAGGGGAGAGTCAGAGAGAGAGGGAGTCACAGATCAAACAGGCTCCAGGCTCTGAGCTGGCAGTCAGCACAGAGCCGGACGCGGGGCTCAAACCCACGAGCCGTGAGATCATGACCTAAGCGAAAGTCGGACGTTTAACCGACTAAGCCACCCAGGCGCCCCTGAATTTTGTTTTTAAACAAGTGTCAATTTAGGTCCTTTGCCTATTTTTAATTGGGTTATTTATATTTTTGGTATTAAGTTGTGTGAGTTCCTTATATTTTTTCAATATTAATCCCTTATCAGATACATGGTTTGCAAATATTGTTCCCATTCTATAGATTGCCTTTTCATTTTGCTGATTGTTTCCTTTGTTATGCAGAAGGTTTTTAGTTTGATATAATCTTGCTTATTTGTTTATAAATTTTAAGATTTATTTATAAATCTTGCTTTTGCTGCCTGTGCTTTTGGAGTTATATTAAAAAAAAATCCGTGCCAAGACCAATGTCATGGTAGCATCACTTAGGTAAGTGTGGAGATCTCATAACTTTTTAATACATGTTTTTAGTTTATTTATTTATTTTGAGAGAGAGAGAGTGAGTGAGCAGGGGAGGGGCAAAGAGAGAGGGAGAGAGAGAACCCCAAGCAGGCTTGGCGCTGTGCAGAGCCTGACACTGGGCTCCATCTCATAAACTGTGAGATCATGACCTGAGCCAAAATCAAGAGACAGACAGACATTTAACCGACTGAGCCACCCAGGTGCCCCAAAATTTCATAATTTTAAACTTCTCACCCCCTGCTAAACACTTTTATGGAAGCCCACTGCCTTAAAAATAAAACCTAATTTCCTATGGAAAGTATTCAAAACCTGGCACAAATTCACCCCAAACTACTTTATGGCTCCCTTCCTTAATATTTAATATTTTTGAGCCTATTGGACTTTATTGCTGTAGGAACCCTTAATCCTATTGAACACTGGTGGTCAACACCAAATCCAACCGTGTTCAAATTAAAGCTCTGCCTTAAAAAAATATTTATTTTTCAGTGTTTGTTTATTTTTAGAAAGAAAAAGAGCACGAGTAGGGGAGAGGCAGAGAGAGAGGGGGAGCTCTCTCTGTCAGCACAGAGCTTGTTGCAGGGCTTGAACTCACAAGCTGTGAGATCATGACCGGAGCCAATGTCAGCCGCTTAATCGACGGAGCCACCCTGTAACTTGTTTATTTAAATTCAAGTTGGTTAACATACGGTGTAGTCTTGACTTCAAGAGTAGAACCCAGTGATTCATCTTTTACATATGACACCCAATGCTCATCCCAAAAAGTGCCCTCCTAAATGCCCATCTCCTATTTAACCCATTCCCCCACCCACTTTCCCTCCAACACCCCTGTTTGTTCTCTGTATTTAAGTCTCATGGTTTGCCTCCCTCTCTGTTTTTATCTTATTTTTCCTTTCCTTCCCCTGTGTTCATCTGTTGTATTTCTTAACTTCCACACATGAGGGAAATCATATGATATATGTCTTTCTCTGCCTAACTTGTTTCGCTTAGCATAATACACTGCAGTTCCATCCACGTTGTTGCAAATAAATGGCTGCCTTTTTAAATAGCCATGCACCAGTAAATTGATCCTGTTAAGCCTCTGTTTCCTCATCTGTAAAATGGAAATAGTTATAACACCTTTGTCATAAGGTTGTGGTGAGGATTAAATGACATAATGGTAACACGCTCAACACAGTGCCTGACACATACTAAATATCCTCAAAACATATTGAACAAATGCTCAGTAAACATGAGTTCTTTCATCAGTACTTCTCTAGGTACCTCTCTCCCTTTTTAGAATCGCATCTTTCAGAACTATGGATGTACACAGCTCTTGTCATGGGCTTTGTAAATAACGAGGAATGAATTGATTCCAAAGGAGGTATGTGGCCAGGACCCTAGTGGATCAAGAGATTTGTGAATGAATGAGAACTTGTGCTGAACCAATGATTCCTTCCAATCATATATCTAACTGTAACCAAAACTTGCCCTTCTCCTAGATTTCATAGTGTTCTGTAGACATGATATCATCTGGGTATCATGTGACTTCTTATGGGGTTTCAGATTATGAAATATTGTTAGGCTTTTGACTAACAGATAAAGATTTGCAGGAAATTTCCAATTTACATAATCGGGTCTTGTTTTTCATTTTTTTCTATATTTAGGGTTCACTGAGTGAAATAATTTCCTAGTCACAGTTGAATGGAAAACCATAGTCAAGCTACAAATTGGAGTAAAATACTAGCGTCTTTATATATTTGTTGAAAATGCAATTTCCCTCTGCTCCCAATATAATTTACTAAATAAGTACAGTCTAATTACATGTCCAATATTTTTTTTTCTTTTTGTGATACACCAAGATATTTTTCTACCATTTAGTGATTGCTTGGAGTCTTGCCAGCTGGGAATCATATACCAACTGCCAACCATCCCACTCAGAGTCCCCTCAACATAAGAGGCTTAGGAAGTGTTGAAACCTACATCTATTAGAGCTGGATAACAATCAGAGGGAACAATGTACAAATGGCTAATACATGCGTAGAGCACAGTTTCAAAAGCCCAAGGCCATTTGCTTTTTTTATCAAATTAAATACATTGTGATATTCAAAAGCATTACTGAAATAAATGTCTTTGGTTCAGGGCATACCATGTGGGTCAGCATACCAGTACAGCCCCTCATTAGACATGTATGCGTTTACACTGCAGAAAGTAGAACAAAGGCCCAAAGATATATTCAGTAGTCTGTGACTCTGACACTGAGCTGGCATTCTGTTAAAAGAAAAAATTTTTTAAATGTTTATTCATTTTTGAGAGAGACAGAGAGACAGAGACAGAGAATGAGCAGGGAAAGGGCAGAGAGAGAGGGAGGGAGGCACAGAATCTGAAGCAGGCTCCAGGCTCTGAGCTGTCAGCACAGAGCCCGACCTGCGGGGCTTGAACCCACCAACCGTGAGATCATGACCTGAGCCAAAGTGTGACGCTTAACCAACGGAGCCACCCAGGCGCCCCCAGCTGGCATTCTTGAAAGTAATTCTGAGGGAGTCTCAACAGTCTTGAACATTGTGTTAAAGATGGTGTAATGCGCTTCAAATGTCATCTTTCCATCCGTGTGCATTGTGGCAGTGTTGTCCCAAACCCAAATTCGAGTACAACTGTGGGACTTGCCTTGGACGGTAGAATAAGATGGAAGTAACAGCGAGCCTGTTCCAGACCTGGGCCTCAAGTGGTTTGCACGTTTCCACGTGCTCCTGGACCTCTCCTGTTGCCGGAAGAAGAACATGGTGAGCTCGGGATGGCCCACTGGTCTCCGAGGGGGGAGGAAGGAAAAGTGGGTCAGAGTGGCTACCACTGCAAAACTCAGCCAAGGTCGACCAATTCCCAGGCCTGCGAGCAAGCAAATCTGAGGGGGGCGGAGCTGCCCGGTCTACCCCAGACTAGATCAACCAATCCTCCGGTGTGTGAGCAAGCACACATGAGACAAGAAGAGCCGCCTAGCTGGGCCCAGCCTAGAGAAACCAACCCCTAGATGCATGAGTAAGCAAAATTGAGATCAGCAGATTTGTCCTACAGAGTTTAGCCCAGATCAGTTGACCCACGGTGTTGTGTGTTAGAAAAATGCTTACCATTGATGCCACTGAGATTTTTGTGGTGGTTTGCCACATAGTGTTATCGTGGCCATCGTTAATTGGTAAGTTGTGTACCGACACACAACTTTTTTTTCTGTGTACAGAAAAAGTTCTGTAATCTTATGTCATAACACAAATTCTATTCTCATGAGCGAAGACCGAGCAGGTTTATATTATCTGTATCTATTTATATGATCTCGATCTATTATCATGAGTGAAGACCAGATTTATAGACGAGTACACAGGTGTATCCAGGCTGAGTGATTTTATTTCCATCTCTCAGCCTCTCTACTTATCATAACTCTAAAAGCTAACTATATTTTCTAATAAAAGTTGGTTGTCAGGAATTAAACCACCTAAGAAAATCTAAGTATCTGAAAATCTGAATCTAAATTCAGAAAGCTCTTGTTTTACTTTTTTAATTTTAAGCTTTTATTTTTTGAGAGAGAGCAAGCGAGCACAAGTAGGGGAGGGGCTGAGGGAGAGAATCTTAAGCAAGCTCCATGCTCAGCTTGGAGCCCCATGCAGGGCTTGATCTCATGACCATGAGCTCATGCCCTGAGCCAAAATCAAGATTCGGATGCTTGACTAAGTCACCCAGGCATGCCAGAAAGCTCTTGTTTTAATTTACACTTTTAGGTACCCTGTTGTTTACTTTTATATGAAAGTAATTCTTAAACATTTTGGAGGAAGAGAGTGCATGATGTTATTGTAAATGGTCCTGGAAGCCATATCTGTACACATTTTTACACATTAACATGCAATTAGCATTTTAAAATTTTTATTTATTTTGAGAGAGAGAGAGAGAGAGAGAAAGAATCCCAAGGAGGCGCTGTGTTGTCAATGTGGAGCCTGATGTGGGTCTCCATCTCATGAATCGTGAGATCATGACCTGAGCCAAAACCAAGAGTCAGATATTTAACTGACTGAGCCAGCCAAGTGCTCTGCAATAGGGTATTTCATGTAAGGCAATGAATTATCTGAAAATGAAATTTTTAAAAAGAGTTCCATTCACAGTAACGTCAAAAAGAGAACAAATGCTTAGGAACAGATTTGACAAAATAAGTACAAGTTTATACACTGAAAACTACAAAACACTGTGATAGAAATTAAGGAAGATTTAAATAAATGGAAAAACATTTCATGTTCGTGGATTGTAAGTCTTAATACTATTAAAATGGCAAATTGACCTGTAGATTCACTGCCATCAAATTCTCAGCTGGCTTTTTGGCAGAAATGGACAAGCTACCCTAAAATCCATATGGAAATGCAAGGAATCCAGAATGACCAAAATGACATTGAGAAGGAACAAAGCTTGAGGGCTCATACTTCCCAATGAAAAGGTTACTGTAAGGCTATATTAGTAAAGACAAGTGCGATAGTGGTGTACCGATAGGCGTATCAATTAATGGAACAGAACTGAATTCTCCAAATATCCTTACGCTGGTGGTCATTTGATGTTTGATAAAGTTGAGAAGTCAGTTTGATAGAGAAGGCCGTCTTTTCAACAAATGGTCCTAGAATAATTGGATAGCATATGCAAAAAAAAAGCTGAATTTGTATCATTACCTCGTACAATACAAAAAAAGCAACTCAAAATTTAACACACCAAAATGTAAGAGGTAAAGCTTAGTTTTAGAAGTTTAGGATGGTTAGAAGAAAATCTTTGTGGCCTTGGAGTGGGCAAATTCATTCTCTTTTTTAAAGATTTTCTTTTTAAGCAATCTCCATACCCAACACAGAGCTTGAACTCACAACCCCGAGATCAAGAGTCACAGCCTCCACTGGCTGAGCCAGCCAGGCGCCCCCGGCAAATTCTTAAATGGGACTCTAAATGCATGATCTATAAATGATAATACTGAGAGGGGCAGCTGGGTGGCTCAGTTGGTTAGCATCTGACTCTGGATTTCAGCTCAGGTCATGATCTCACGGTTCATGAGTTCAAGCTCCGCATTGGGCTCTATGCTGACAGCACAGAGCCTGCTTGAGGTTCTCTCACTTTCACTCCATGACTCTCCCCCATGCTTGCAATCTCTCTCTCTCTCAAAATAAATATTTAAATAAATAAATGTCTTTTAAAAAAAGAAAATACTGATAAATTGGACTTTATGTAAATAAAAGCATTTTGTGCTTCAGTAGGCAACATTAAGAACATGAAAGTTCAAACCACAAACTGGGAGAAAAATATTTGCAAGTTATATATCTGCTAAACAGCTGGTGTCAAGAATAATTAAAGAACTGTTGCAACTCAATAACAAGAAGACAACTCAATTAAGAAATGGGCAAATGATTCGAATGGACATTTCAGCAAAGATGATATATGGATGACAAATAAATACATGAAAAAGTGCTCTATGTCAGTACTCATGAAAATGCAAATTAAAACCACAATGATAGCCACTAAAGTGCAGCATACATTTAGAATGGACGTACATTGCTGGTGGGGATGTAACATGTTGCAGCCAATTTTAAAAACAGTTTGACAGTTTCCTGGATAGTTAATCATAAACAGTCCACAGAACACAAGAATTCTAGCCCTAGATATCTATCCATGAAATATGAAAACATATTCCCACAAAGACTTACAAGGGAATGTTTATAGAAACATTTTCCCCCTAACGTCTACAAGCTGGAATCAATCCATATATCTATCAACTGGTGAAGGGATATACAAAATGTGGTTTTTCCATACAATACAAAACTATTCATCAATAAATAGAAACAGACTATTTATATATTCTGTAACATGAATGAACCCCCCAAACATAATGCTAAATGGAAAGAAAACCAGATGCAAAATATATTATATGACTCATTATTTTTATTTGTTTTTTAAAGTTAATTTATTTACTTTGAGAGAGAGCGCAAGCAAGGGAGGGGCAGAAAGAGAGGGAGAGAGAGAATCCCAAGCAGGCTCTGAGCTCTCACTGCAGAGCCCGGCCTGGGGGCTGAACTCACAAACAGATCATGACCTGAGCTGAGATCAAGAGTCGACGCTTAACCAACTGAGCCACCCAGAGGCCCCTGTATGACTCTAGTTTTATGCAACTTCCAGAAAAGATAAATCTGTAGTGACCAAAACCAGTTCCCTGGCTACCCGGACCTGGGTCTAGAAGTGGGTATTGACTGGGCATGAGGAAACTTTCTGGAGTGATGGAAATGTTCTTAAACCAGGCTGTAGTGACAGCTGAATGATTCTGTGAATTTACCAAAAATTCTTGAAATCTATACTTAGAAGGAATAAATTATATGGTATGTAAAGTATACTGCAATAAAGCTATAAAAATGGCACATGAAAACACATGCTTATTTATGCTGCCACCTCAAATCCCATTAAAACAACACAGAAACAGGGGCGCCTGGGTGGCTTAGTCGGTTAAGCGTCCGACTTTCACTTAGGTCATGATCTCGCGGTTCGTGGGTTCGAGCCTCGCCGCCGGGCTCCAGCTGACTGCCAGCTCAGAGCCTGGAGCCTGTTTCCCAGTCTGTGACTCTCTCTGACCCTCCCTGCTCACGTTGTTCTACTTTCTTCTGAATAAATAAAACATTAAAAAATCACTTAAGATCCTTAAAAAAAAAAAAACAACACAGAAACAAGACCATAAACATAACCAAAACCATACCCACAGGAGAAGGAGAGATATTTGTAAAATATACAGTGGAGAGCAGATTGGTAAGTGAGTTGGCAGAACATAAAGAACTTAATCCTGAGTAGCTGCAGAGGGGAATAACTAAGAGAAATCAATTCATCTTTCTTTGTCAAAGCAAGGCTTTGATTGGAGGCCCCGAGTACTTCAGAAAGCATGAGTGAACTTGGGGTAATATGCAAGCATAGGGACTGGTTAGAAATCTACATAAAATGCTCTTAGACTTCCTGGTCTCCAGTACCAACTGTCTATCCCAAGAGAGTAAGTGACATCAGTCTATTTTCTGGAAAAATTACACATGCTTAAAGAGGTTCTAGACTGCCTATTGTGATGTTAAACAGTGATCATCTTAGAATACATCCCATTAACCCAAGGTCTCAAAAGCTTATCGTGAATTTTTCGGATGTGAGTAAAAGTCACCGTTCAGTATAAACTGAAAAATAAACTTTCACTGTGACTAAAATAGTAAAAGTAGATCATCAGTACAGAAGTGTAAAGTTTTGGAGATAGCCTTTATCGGGTTGAAGGAGTTCTTTTCCACTACTCAATTTCTAAGACTTTTCCTCTTTTTTTTTTTTTTTTTTTTTTTTAGCATGAATGGATATAAAATTTTGTTACGGGCTTTTTCTTTGTCTATTAAGGCGATCCTAAGATTTTTTTTGTTTTGTCGGTGGGGATGGCGAATTCTTCTGATTGATATTTGAATGTTGAAATAGTCTTGAGTTTCTGAGATAAGCCCCACCTGGCCCGCATTTTATGTATTGTTGGATTCTATTTGGGTGCTTGGTGTTTCTTTTGTGTCCTGTTGGGGATGTTTCCATTTATGTTTATGAGGAATATTGTGTGATTTTCTTTTGTTGTAATGTTTTTGTCTGGTTTCCTTAACAGTGTAATGCTGGTCTCATAAATTGAGTTATAAAGGGTTTCCTCCTGTTATATTTTCTGGAGGAATTTGTGTGGAGTTGTTATTATTCCTAAACGTGTGATAACATTTGCCAGAGAAGCCATCTGGACCAGAATTTTGCTTTGTTGGAAGTTTTTAAAGTACACATTCAATTTATCTAAATAACATAGCACTATTCAAGTTACCCGTGTTTCCTTCAGTGAACTTTGGAAGCTCATATCTTTTGAGGAATTGGTCCATTTCGTCTAAGTTGTAAATTTATTGCCATAATATTGTTTGTGGTATTCCTTATTGTTCTCTTTTTTTCATTTTTAAAACATTTTTTGGGGAGAGAGACTGTGTAAGCAGGGGAGAGGGGCAAAGGGAGGAAAAGAGAGAGAGAGAGAGAGAAGAGAGAGAATCTCAAGCAGGCTTCATGCTGAGCTCAGAGCCTGACATGGGATCCCATGACCCTGGGATCATAACCCGAGCTGAAATCAACAGTTGGATGCTTAACCAACTGAGCCACCCAGGCGCTAGTCCTTACTGTTCCCCCACCTTTTTTTTTTTTTTTTAAGTTTATGTATTTATTTTGAGAGAGAGAGAAAGAGTGCAAGCATGAGCTAGTGAGGGACAGAGAGAGGGAGAGAGGGAGAAGCCCAAGCAGGTTCCATGCCATCAGTACAGAGCCTGACACGGGACTCAAACCTACGAACCATGACATTATGACCTGAGCTGAAATCAAGAGTCAACGCTTAACCAACTGAGCCATCCAGGCGCCCCTCCTTCCTGTCCTCTTCACATCTATATTATCTATGGTGATTTTCCGCCTTTCATTCCTTATATTTATAATTGGTGTCTTTTTTTTCTTTGTCAGTTCAGCTAGGGTATCAATTACATTGACTTTTTATTTTTAAAAAAAATTTTTTGTCTTTTATTATTTTATTTTGAGAGTCAGAGACAGAGAGCAAGCGGGGGAGGGGCAGAGAGAGAGGGAGACACAGAATTCAAAGCAGGCTCCAGGCTTTGTGCTATCAGCACAAAGCTTGGTGTGGGGCTCGAACCCACAGACTGTGAGATCATGACCTGAGCTAAAGTCGGACGCTTAACCGACTGAGCCACCCAGGCGCCCCTACATTGACTTTTTAAAGGAACCTGCTTTCAGTTTCACTAGTTCAGTGCTGTTTTTGTTTGTCAGTTTTACTGCTCTCATCTTTATACTTTTCATTCTCGTTGCTTTTTCTTAAAATTTCTCTTTAACTGGTTTCTTTTTGTGAGATCTTAGATCATTGATGTGAGATCTTTCTTTCATGATAGAAGCCTCAAATATTATACATTGTCTGCTCAGCATTGCTTTAGTTGTGTTGCAAATTCTGGTTATGTTGTTGTTATTTAACAGAGAGCACGTGCGTGAGCGGGAGAGGGACAGAGGGAGAGAATTTCTTTTAAGTTTATTTTGTACTTTATTTTGAGAGAGAAATAGCAAGAGAGCAGGGGAGGGGAAGAATAAGAGGAAGACAGAATCCAAAGCAGGCTCTGCACTGACAGCACAGAGCCCGATGCGGGTCTTGAACCCACAGACTGGGAGATCATGACCCGAGCAGAAATCAAGCATTAGATGCCTAACCAACTGAACCACCCAAGCACTGAGAGAGAAAGAGAGAGAGAGAGTGAATCCTTTTATCTTTTTCTTTAATGTTTATTTATTTATTGTTGAGAGAGAGAGAGAGAGTGAGCACAAGTTGGGGAGGGGCAGAGAGAGATGGAGAGAGAATCCCACGCAGGCTCTGTGCTGTCAGTGCGGACCCCAGCCCGGGGCTGGATCTCATGAACTGTGAGATCATGTCCTGAGCCAAAATCAAGAGTTGGATGCTGAACGAACTGAGCCACCCAGGTGCCCCTGTTGTGTTTTGTGATACTAAAACCCGGAGTATTTTCTCATTTCCTTTGTTAGTTCCACTTTGACGTACCAGGAGTTTCCAGAATATTTCTTTTTCTGATTTCTTATTTAATTCTGTTATAGTTTGAGACTATGGTTTGTATAGATTGAACTGTTTTAAGTTTTTTGAGCTTTGTTTTATGGCCCAGAGTATGTTCTGTCTTTGTGAATGTCACTTGTACATTTTTCTTACCAATACCTTATGAAGAGCTAATGTTTTAAATTTTGATGCGGTGGGGGCGGCCTGGGTGGTTCAGTCAGTTAAGAGTTTGGCTCTTGATTTTGGGTCGGGTCATGGTCTCATGGTTTGTGGGTTTGGGCTCTGTGCTGACAGTGGAGCCTGCTTAAGATGGTCTCTTTCTCTCTCTCTGTCCATCTCCGCTTGTGTGTGTGTGTGTGTGTGTGTGTGTGCGCGCGCACGCGCGCGTGCACATGCGCTCGCATGCACGTGCTTTCTCTCTCTCAAAATAAATAAATAAACTTTAAGAAAGACTTTAGAAACATTTTCAATGTGGTCCAGTAGGAGTTGCTGGTTGTTACTGAGTTGCACTAATGCCCTGCAGAGAGAGATTAAGAAACCAAGGGTGGTTGAAAACAGCTCAAGGCCACGTGTAAGAGCCAGCCAGTCTCCTTGGTTTGCAGAGAGGCCTGAGTCTTCCCCAGTGGGAAAACAGGCGCAGCTGAGGAATCCACTCAGGATGCTGTAGTTAGGATCCTACAGCTACAGAGAGGTTTGAATGGTCAGCCAGGGTCCTGTCTGTTGTTGGGAGGGTCCCTGAACCATGAGGTTTGGGCATCTGAGAGGATGCTCTTGACGATCTGGGTTCTGTAGATTCCCCCAAACCCCTCAGAGCCTGCAGAGATGGTCTACCATTCTGGAGTAAAAGCTAGCCTTTTTCCCATGAAGTAAAAAAACGAAAGTCTTCTCCAGCGCAAGGCAACAGGAACCCCTTAGTCCTCAGAGATGTCTCATCTCTTTTCCTGTTTGCTGGACCAGGAACTAGGATTAAATCCCAGCATAACCGACCTCAGGATACAATGGGTCTGATAAAGAAGAAAGGGATTACACACGGAAGGAACTATAAGAATTTGCTAGCGTGTCCTGTAGAAGCCATACTACTCCCCGGGATTGGACTTTAAGGTGCTTCTACTAGGGAGCTAGGATTCGAGAGTGGATTATTGAGAATCGACTCAGGGCACTTTCTTAGGGCACAAGATTTAACACCCTGGCAAGGACACCTGTGCAGGGTACAAATCCACTTAGCATGTCTCTTAGAAACCTGAAGAAAGATGCAGCTCATGCTGTGTGGAAGTGGATCCCCGAGTTTCCTTAGCAGGTGGTAGAGGAGGGTATGAAAAAGGCTTAGGAAAGTGAGCGTACTGTAAGGGATGTATTATGTAGGGCCGCAAACCCCACCAGCGAATTATGTGCCACAGGGGAACTGAGAGGACTCACCATTTGCCAAGGTCCCCAGGAGTACGCACTAGCACATTCATTGAGAAGTTAAATGGTGGCCCTCTTCTGCAGGCCAGGGATGATGGCAGATGACGTGGTCACAGAGTTTGGCTTGTTAATAGCCATGAGGATGATGGGTAATCAGGTAGTGTAGACTAGAAGCCAGAACTGACACATTCTCCAATAAAGGTGATGTTTTTAAAAAGAGTTATTCAGGGGGCGCCTGGGTGGCTCAGTCAGTTAAGTGTCCGACTTCAGTCCAGGTCATGATCTCACGGTGCATGGGTTCGAGCCCTGCATTGGGCTCTGTGCTGACAGCTCGGAGCCTGGAGCCTGCTTCGGATTCTGAGTCTCCCTCTCTCTCTGCTTCTCTCTGTCTCTCTGTCTCTCTGTCTCTCTCTCTCTCAAAAATAAATAAACATTAAAAAAAGTTATTCAGTAATTGTAAAGTACAACTAGTTTGGGGATCCATAATATCTGGTGAGTGGCCCAGTGGCCCCCTCTTGTTTAACTCTGCTCATAAGCACACGGTTATTTTTCTCCTATAACAAAAGCGCTCACCGTATACATTTAGGGTGAAGGAGATCAAAAAGAAGATAAACAATTTTTTCGGCATCACATGTAACACTGAAATGAGCATCCTGGCAGCTAAATCTCTGTATATTTCCATGATTATTTCCTTCAGTTAAATTCGTAGAAGCAGAACCTCTATGGCCCAGCTGATGTATGTTTTTAAGGTTTTTTGGTACGTGCTGCCGAAGTGTCCCCAGAGATTCAGCCGGCAGCTTTCCCAGTCTCTGCCCATCAGTGTTCCCATCCCCCATTCCATTGCCTGCACTAGTTTTTATAAATTTATAAGGTTCTGCCCGTTGAATAGGGAGAAAAGGCATCTCTGCTGGTATCACTTCATTATTTGTGAGATTGGACTTTTTCATGTTTTAACTTGTCTCCATGTTTATTTACCTTCTGTTTTTCTTTTTTGAATTCATATAGTTATCAATTTGGAGAAAACGTCACTTTTCTTCTTTTTGGTTTGGAACAGTGGCTTACATAGTAGGTCCCCCTCCCCATTTTGTCATTTGACTTCAGTTTTCTTCATAGCATTTTTTCTTCCCATAAGGTTTTGTGTGTTTGCTGGCTTTTGTTACATCATGTAGGACAACTTTCCTTTTCCTAGTAAATGGACATGACTTTTTTAATGTGTTTATTTATTTTGGGGGGGGGGGGCAGAGAGAGAGAGAGAGAGAGAGAGAGAATCCCAAGCAGGCTTCGAGCTGTCAGCGCAGAGCCCGATGGAGGGCTCGAACTCACAAACCGTGAGATCATGACCTGAGCCGAAATCAAGAGTTGGACGCTTAACCGACTGAGCCACCCAGGTGCCCCAAATTGACATGACATTTTATTCATATATTTATATTTGATATATTCTTCAATATCTCTCAAGAGTTTTTCCTGTGTTTCACTGAGCTCACTCTGTGGTCATATTATGCTTTTAGAATTATTTTGTAATACAAATACCTTTTAATTAAAATATTTTTAATGGTTTATTTAATTTTGAGAGAGAGCATGAGCGAGAGTGGAGGAGGGACAGAGAGAGAGAAGGACAGATCTGAAGCAGGCTCTGCACTCACAGCAGCAAGCCTGATGCGGGGCTTGAACTCAAGAACTGCAAGATCATGACCTGAGCTGAGAAGTCAGATGTTCAACTGACTGAGCCATGTAGGCGCCCTTTTAATTTTTTCTTTTACACAATTTCTTTTTTTTTTTAAGGTTTTATTATTTATTTTTGAGAGTGAGAGAGACAGAGCACAAGCAGGGGAGGGGCAGAGACAGAACGAGACACAGAATCCGAAGCAGGCTCCAGGCACTGAGCTGTTAGCACAGAGCCCGACACGGTGTTTGAACTTGTGAACCACAAGATAATGACCTGAGCCGATGTCGGCCACTTAACTGACCGGGCCACCCAGGCACCCCTCTTTTACACAGTTTCTTGATGGATCACATGTTTATACTTTCTGATGAGCACAAGATGAACTTTAAGTTCCAGAGTAAATTCCACTGGTTTTTAAAATTGTGTGCAATTTGTAGAGTAATTTGGAAAAAAACGAATATCCATATAATAACAAATCTTCACATTCAGTAACATGGCCTGAAACTTCACTTATTCCTGTGCAGTTTTGTTTCCTTAAATAAGGTTTTGTGATGTTTTAGTGTATCTTAATATTTCTTAATAATTTATTCTTAGAAGAGTCAAGTTCTTAGGGATTTTGTTTCTTCCCCCTGCCACCCTTGTCATATGGTTCTCTTCTTTGCTAAAAATTTTACCTAGTGGTCTTAAGCTAATAGCCACTTCCTTGGCCTACCAAAGAAATATAGTACGCGTTTTGGGCCAAAATAGAAAATGGGCAGACATATAGGAGAATGTAGAAGGAGGGCAAGCAAGCAGTAAGATGTCCAAGGAAAGATGGCTGTGCTTTAGGGCCTTAGAGACGATACTTGATGAAAGTTTGACTCATTGATTCAATAAAGTAGTTTAATTGATTCTTGGGGTTTGGTGTAATAGATTGGTAGCCTCTGTCTCCAGGCACTGGTTACTTTTTTTTTTTTAATGTTTTTTTTTATTTCTAAGAGAGAGAGAGAGAGAGAGAGAGACAGTGTGAGCAGGGGAGAGTCAGAGAGAGACGGAGATACAGACTCTGAAATAGGCTCCAGGATCTGAGCTGGCAGTCAGCACAGAGCCCGACGCGGGGCTCGAACCCACGAACCGTGAGATCATGACCTAAGTGAAAGTCGGACGCTTAACCGACTAAGCCACCCAGGCGCCCCCTCCAGGCACTGGTTATTATAAGCCTGGCATTTCACTTGGATGATGAGGAAAAACTCCCTTCAACAACTTGAAAAGCCATTTGGGCTGAGGATAGAGATGGTAGCGCTCAGTTTGAAAGTGTTAGAGGAAAGCAATCACAGTTTCCGTCAGAGGTAACGTTCTCATTAATGAGCTTTAGGATTCCATTCTCATAATGGAATTGTACAGCATCGTATGTGTTTGAGCGTATGAGTGTGTTTTAAGGACGAAAAGAAAAACAAACAAATATGAACGCTTTCAAGGTATCCTAGTTATTTAATTTGAAATAGTGATTTGTTTTTTTTCAAAGCGGCTTCTCAAACCGAGAGAATAAAGCCTGTAATACTTTCTCATCCATCCTGGCTCTTAGTTATATGCCGTTCAGTGCTTTATTATATACCCCTTTCTTTGAGGGGGTATTGGTGTTGAGAATGCTAATTCTGTCTTCCCAGAAAGGTTGTAAAACCACTGAAAGAATACACACACACACTTGCTTGCACACACACACACACACACACACACACACACACACACACTGCACAGCACTACATGTTGAAGTCCCCATAACATGTAAACGCACTTAGACTAAAATAGCATCAATTTTTGACTTGTTCTTCCCTTTTCGTTGGCTGTATCAGAAAGACGTGCTCAGAGTTGCATCTAGATAACACCTTGGCTGTTGCACGAAGGCCACATTTTAGGGAGATGAGAGTGGGGACAGAGAAACGTTGAGATATTATTGCAGCAGTGCGGGGGAGACAGAACAGGGGCTGGGATTAGGTTGGCCAGTTAGAGTAGGCATGGAGAAGAGGGGACAGATTTGAGACTGCTTCGGAAGCAAACTATGTGGGATTTGATTAGTAAAAAGAGGCAGTCAGCGATAATTGCTAGAGTTAATTTGAAGCCACGAAATTTAGATTTGAATGTTAGTGGCTTCTTAGTTGTGTGATTTGGGCCACTTGGGGATTTATTTAAATGGTCTTGGGTTTTGTTTCACCATTCGCAAAATTGAGTATACTGTTACCTGCTGCGTAAAGTTGTCGTGTTGATTAAATTGAATATATAACCATGCTTTGTCAGTTCTAAAGCAGTACGTAAAAGTTAGATGTTATTTACTTCATTAAAAATACTATATCTCAAGGGGGGGGTACTGGTAAGATATTTATAGATCCATGTACAAAAAAGATCAAATAATGATATCTACCTTTTTTTCCTTGGTGTATGAGGGTATCTAAAAAGAGACATCGATGAGGTATCTTCTGCATCATAGAACTTGTTTCCCTTTTTGTCAGAAAAACACTAGGGGATAAGGGGGGAAAAAAAGAAACAAAAGCTAGAATGTAAGCCATTTCTTAAGGCATAGCTCAGATTCTAGACCCTTAATGTATTTGGTGGTAAAGTCCCGTTCTCTCCCTTGACCTTGTTTTCCCCATCTGTAAATGTAGAGTAAGGGCCAAGGTCTAATTTTTACCATCAGGTAGTAACTACTTCTTAGCTCCCAACATTTGTACTAATCCTCGTCAAGAAGAGCTGCTGACGTAGTTTCAGTCCTTGCCAAACTCACGGAAAGGATAACCTTCCAGTTGGAGAAAGTAACTCTCATTTTCTTGCACCTTCATCAGGAAATAATGAATGGCATAATTTTTTCCTTACCCCTCTTCCCCAAGAACAATCAGTCTTGGATCTCGGCGGCTGATTTGTGCTAAGTCCATGCTTAGATATTGTTATTTTCTTATTTAAAAATTAATTAATTAATCAATTACTTTATTTATTTATTTATTTATTTTCTGAGTGAGAGAGAGATAGGGGCAGAGAGAGAGAATCTTAAGCAGGCTCCACGCCCAGTGTGAGCCCAACACTAGGTTCAGTCTCAGAATTGTGAGATCATGACCTGAGCCCAAGTCAAGAGTTGGATGCTTAAGCAACTGAGCCAACTCAGGTGCCCTAGATACTGTTATTTTCCATAGTGTGGCCTCCTTGTTTTCCTCTATAGTAAAAGCTTTTCTCTCTACCTCTCTACTCTCCATTCTACAATTAAAGGTAAGTCTTCCCATTCCTTAAGACCGCCTCAAATATTAGCTTCTCTGAAATTCTCCCTCTTCCTCTGGGTTTGATGTTTTTTTGATTGTTGAAGACTATAGTAGAGTGTTTAGTGACTAACCCAAACTAAGTTTGCAAAGGCATGTATTCCTTTTTATTTCACTGAAATCTTTGTTCTTTTTTTTGTTGTTGTTGTTTGTTTAACATTCAGTTTTGAGAGACAGAGAGAGACAGAGCATGAGCATGGAAGGGGCAGAGAGAAGGAGACACAGAATCTGATGCTGGCTCCAGGCTCTGAGCTGTCAGCACAGAGCCCGACGCAGGGCTTGAACCCACGAACTGCGAGATCACAACCTGAGCCAAAGTCAGACACTTAACCGACTGAGCCACCCAAGTGCCCGTGAAATCTCTGTTCTTTAGCTTGTGTTCAGGTAGTGTTTTGACAGAGATTTCCTTGACCTTCAGGAGCTAAGACAAACACACAAATGGCACCTCTGTCAGTCACTGCTCTGCCAGGGCACTCCTTCAACCTTTTGGCTTACACTGAGTCTAGAAACCTGCCCGAGATGAAACCTTCGAGTATTCTTAGGTCTTTCCTAAGCATACATCTTGGCCCTGGACGTGTACATGCCTGTCTAAATTCCCACAGATGTGCAGCTGCCTTTGAATATCCTAGTTTCATGGAGAAACTCCCCTCAGGTTTTATTTGCATGCCTTAGGTGGTCTGTTGTATGTTTCAGTTATAGCTTTTTGCCCCTAGTTTCTGAGAGCTGTGGGGCCAACTTGAAGTGTTTTTGAGCATAGTCTTGCCACCTTTCTAGCCTGAGTCTAGAGTTAGGCAGAACAGAGACGAATTCCTTGTGTTAGTCTTCAGGAAGCCCCAAAATGATTAGAACAGACATACACAAGAGTTTTGGGGGAAAGTGTTCTGCTCTCTCCAGACCCAGGGACCATGGTCCCACAGTGGGACTGCAGGGTGTTACTGCTTAGAGAGCAAGACCACAAGTGCCACAGAGGCAGGATGTGGGGCAAGGGCAAGCAAGACACCACAAAACTTCCTTACCGTTTTTAAGTTGCCTTTTTCTTGATTCAGCGTTTGCTCGGTCACTTTCAACGTTTGACTGTCTTCCAGAGTTCTGACAAATGTGGTTCTGGCCATCTCTGCTTGGTTTTTTTGATGCTTCTTTGGGGGCAAGGGTAGATGCAGCCTCAGAGCTGCCTACTCATCATTTTGCCCGTGTCACTCATCTATACTGCCTTTTATAATCGCATAAGTACCTTATCTGGCGCACGTGCGTGCGCGCGCATGTGCGTATGTTCTCAAATTATTGTCTCGGCAGACTTCCTTTCAGCCTGAAAAACCTACTTTAATATTTCGTGTAAGGCAGGTCTTCTACCAGCAAATTCTCTCAGTTTTTTTCTTTTCATGTGGAATGTCTTTATTTCCTCTTCATTTTTTAAATATAGTTTTGCTGGATATAGGATATTTGGTTGACAGGTGGTGTTTCTTTTTTGAGCATTTTGAATATATTATCATACTGCTTTCTGGCCTCCAATGTTTCTGATGAGAAGTCAGCATTTATCTTATTGGGGCTCCTTTCTAACTGATGAGCCATTTTTCTCGCACTGCTTTCAAGATTTTCTCCTTTTCTTTGTCTTTCAGCCCTTTTACTACTATATGTATGCTTTGGGGCCTCCACTTCTATCCTGTTTGGAGATCACTGAGATGCTTGGGTGGGTAGATTAACATTTTTCAAGAAATTTGGCAAGTGTTGAGCCATTATTTCTTCAAACTTCTTTTCTTCTCTTTTCGCTCCCGTCACTCCCATGATGCATCTGTTGGGGCCCTTAGTGGTATCCCACATTTCCGTGAGGTTCTCTTCATTTTTCTTCTTTCTTCTGTTTTCCAGATTGCATAATCCCTATTTTCTTTTTAACAACATGCTTCTTGTTTTAAATTTTTAAAAATGTTTTTATTTATTTTTGAGAGAGAGAGACAGAGTATGAGTGGGGGAGAGGCAGAGAGAGAGAGAGAGAGAGAGGGCAACACAGAATTTGAAGCACGCTTTGGGCTCTGAGCTGTCAGCACAGAGCCCCACGTGGTGCTCAAAGTCATGAACCGGGAGATCATGACCTGAGCCGAAGTCAACGCTTAACCAACTGAGCCACCCAGGCGCCTCTGCATAATCCCTATTGATCTACAAATTGACAAATTACAGCTTCTGTTCAGCCCCTCTAGTGAAATTTTTACTTCAGGTACTGCACTTTTTAGCCCCAGCATTTTCATTTGCTGCTCTTTTATATTTCTCCTTCTTTATCGATATTCTGTATTTAACTAGACATTGTCTTAGCTACCTTTTTTAAGCACAGGTTCCTTTACTTCTTTGACCACACTTTTAGTGACTACTTTGAAGTCTTTGTCTGTTAAATATGACAGCTGTTTCATTTCACAGGTTGTTTCCCGTCATAGTTGTGCCAGTCCTTCCTGTTTCCTAAATTGTTACGGAAAGTGGACATTTTAGATAATATACTGAAGTAACTCTGGGTACTGTCCCCACTTTCCCCTTTGGGCTTTCTATTGTTGTTTTCTTGTTTATTTGTTTGCTGGCTGGCTGGATTACTTCAGTCAGGGCTGTTTGCCTCTGTTGTTGCTTCCCAGAAGGTACAGCCTAGACATTGACATAGTCACCGTGGGATGACAGTGGTTTTAGTAGGACTCTGTTTGACTATCTCTTTCCCTGACTATGTGCAGATGATGATAAGCTCCATTAATTGTGGGCTCAATGCTCTCTTGCTTTAATTTTTAAAGGTAAAAATGGATGGAACTTGAGGGTGTTATGCTGAGTGAAATAAGTCAGGCAGAGAAGGACAGATATCATATGTTTGCACGTATAGGAGGATTAGGAGGAACTTGACAGAGGACCGTGGGGGAGAAGAAGGGGGAAAATAGTGGGGAGAGGGAGGGAGGCAAACCATGAGAGACTCTTGAATGCTGAGAACAAACTGAGGGCTGATGGGGGTGGGGGAACAGGGAAGGGGGGTGATGAGCATGGAGGAGGGCACTTGTGGAGGGTGAGCACTGGGTGTTATATGGAAACCAGCTTGGCAATAAACTATTTAAAAAAAAAAGTAATTTCACTTTATGCAATACAGTAAAATCTTGGTTTGAGAGCATAATTTGTTCTGGAAACATGCTTGTTACCCAAAGCACTTGTCTGTCAAAGCAAATTTCCAGAACCATCGTCTCAGTTGTGATCATGTGACGTTCGGTATCACGCACTACTTGTATTCCAAGACATGGCTCGTTTATCAAGTTAAAATTTGTTAGGAATGTTTGGTCGTCTTGCGGAACACTCACAGAACAAGTGACTTGCCATCCGAGGTTTTACTGTACTCTTAACTGCTGGAGAAAGAGGGTAGAAAGAGGTTGCAGAAACCATAGTAGCATTGGCTCTCAGAAGAGTTGAGACCCAAGACCTAAAACCTTGGGGGTGAGCAGGTATGGCTTTAGCAGAGTGACAACTGAGTGGTGGTAAGAGTTGTGGTGAAGCTGATGGTAAGGAATGGATGGTGAGGTTATAATTTTAGAAAATATTAATGTAAAGGGATAAAATGATTAATAAGCCAAGTCTTCTTGTGTTTCCCTCCTCCCACTTGCTAAAGAGAATTCTAGCTTGGCATGTGTCAGTCTCTTCTTTTCCTGCAGGCTGGAAGGATGGCTCTGCCTTACCAGATCCTCTCTTGGAGTCTTGTGACACAGAATAAATAAAGAGCAACGGGGGAGAGGGGTGCCTGGCTGGTCAGTCAGTAGAGCATGTGACTCTTGATCTTGGGGTCATGCATTCAAGCCCCATGTTGGTTGTAGAGCTGACTTTAAAAAAAAAAAAAAGGAAAAGGGGAGAGCAGGAGCAGAAGATATTGATAAGAGGTATCTAGAGTAGAGAGCTGGAGGGGTCTTTTAGGGATTATGAAGAGAACAGCTATGCCTTATGAAGGAAGTGGATGAAAAGAGAAATGAGACCTATTAAGGAAGTGTTCATATGGCTATGAATCCATATTCACAGTTATGCTGGTTATTCTCCACTTTTCCCTGTGGAGTCATTCTCCACCCTTCACTGCTCTGCTTTGTACCCCTAGGTACTGCACCTCCTGGGTCTGTAGCTGGGGCTTGGGTCAAGTCCAGTCAGCGGGAGGCACTAGCATAAGATCACTGGATGGGAAAAGAGAGCAGTGAGGTAGGGTTTTAATTCCCTATTGTTTCATGGCTATGGCTCTCACGGAGTTCTAGTAACACCACTTTCCTCCCCTGGCTCCTTCCATCCTAAGCATGGTAGCAGCTTCCCTCTGTCCTTAGTCGCCCAAGCACTTAATCATCTTTGTTGGTTTCTCATAACCTGCCCTCCTCTTTGTAAAACTGACCCCTCCATGAAGCCTTCCTCACTTATACCCTTTGAGTGTACCATCTATGCCCCTCTGGAACCCCGAGTGATACAGCACTGGTTAAGAAATACAAGTAAAAACTCGGCTCATTTTGAAATTGCTCTTGACTGTGTAGGCTGTTTTGGGCTAGGATCCAATTCCAGGAATAAACACAGAATAACAACATTGTACGTGTCTTACAATATAGGATAATTGTAGTCTCTTATAAAGTTCTAGAATTCTAACTTGGAAGGGGGCATGAGAAAATGAATTATGTTTCTGGCAGGGTTTTGAGGTAATGCTGGATAAATTTAGAAGGGAAATAGATTCCATACTTATTGCTCTATCTGTGGGCCTCATGATTTTAGACATGTAATTTGATTTCCTAATGGCTCTGACTCGCCTTAATGAAGTCAGCTAATGCTTTCCTTTAATTTTAATGGAAACTAATTTTATTTCCTTCTTGCCTTTCTAAATTATAATTTCTCCTCTATCACCCAAAGAGCCGTAGCTGACGTATGTAGACTTCCTGGGCCCCTAGAATCAGTATTTAATAGGTTCAACAATAGTGCGTAGCTACAGAATTTAAACTTATTACAAGAGATGCTGGTATACATAGCAACTTTGTGGAAATGTTTGATTCCAAACAGACAATTCAGGAACCGCATTTATGATGTCGGTTCCTTGGGTCACTTTTTCAGCTGTTCCTAGTGATTGGTCATTAGCACAGGCTGACCAGTGAGAAGGCAGTTGAACAAACCTGAAAAGCTGTGTCCAGTTCACGCTTGCTTTCCTTGGCTCTTCATAAACCATCACTTCTTTCCATTTTTGTACAGGACTTTCTGCCTTTGCTCAGTAGGTACATTCGTGAGGAGTTGCATATGGAGAAAAGCCATTCTAAAATGCGCTATTGAAAAAAAATCCTGGTGTGACTCTGTAAAGAAACAGGTCCCAATTTATCTTCAAGTAAATGCAACATAGGAAATTCCAATCTGACGTAAAAACTGTGCCACACTTGTAATCTGTTTGCTTCTTCCCCAGAATTTCTTAAAGCACCTGCAGAGCCGATTCAGGGGAACAACTTGACTCTAATAAGCATCTATAACTTTCAGTTCTTTTCTGAGCTGAATTCTGTGTAATGCGTGGGCTTTAGGCCTCTAATCTATTAGGCTCGTCTGAGAGCAAACTCTGGGGCTGATTTTAGACAAGGTACATGGGGCGGCCTGTTTGGCTTGCATCCTTCCTTCTTGGTTTTCCTCTTCTCCATTCTCAAAAAAAAAAAAGCTATCCATAAAGATTTTTAGCTCCTCTCTCCAATTCCTAGATTTCTCTGATCGGTCAATATGAGTTCTTCATGAGATCTTTATCTCATGGGCTCCTGAGTCTCCCCTGGCGTACCCCACCCTGACAAGCCCACACCCCACCAGACCCATTTGGCCGATGTCTTCAGAGTGAAGATGCACAGAGCAGACTAAGGAGCCTTGAGAAGTCATTAAATTTTCCCTCCTGCCTCTTGTCATAGCATTTTAAATGTCCTTGTTTAAGGAACTGTTTATTTTAGCCTCCCTTCTATCTGCTCCAGGTGGTTACAGGAGCCTGGCAAAGCCACAGGGCAGCAATGGTTCCTCTTTAGCTATAGTTTGGAGACAGAAAATGTCATGATTAGTTGCCCTTCACGTTTTTGGCCTTCCTAGGCCCATGTCGGTGTCTGTGACTTACGCCCTTAAGAAACAGATGGGGGCAATGTGTAGGGGAGGCGAATAACCATTTATTGAGCACCCATTCAGTGCCTGACCTTTGTGCTGGGGGCGTTAGAGACAGTATTTCAGTTAATCCTAATTAAGCCTTCATAAAGAGGTGCTATTATTAGTTGCATTTAACAAAGGAGAGGACTGACACCATGTGGACCGAAGTCACAGAATATACATTCAGTGGTGGGTCTGGGATCTGAGCCCTGGCTTATCTGGCTTCAAAATCTGTGCGGTTTTCACCAGACCATTGATACCACCCACTTTGTAAGAAACCCCCTCCCCCATCTCTCTGAGTTTCCTGTACATTTTCAGCCAGGTCTTTATGGCTGGACAGTGTCTGACCGAACTATAGCAAACTAACAACGATATTTGGCTGTTACAGCCCATCTCGCTGCCTGCTGGTAAGACTGCACCTGCACTGTGAGATGACACGCAGGAATCATGAACTTCCAAGGTCCTCCCATACTCACTTATAGGAGTGACCGTGATCTTCCATTTCAGAATCGGAACGCTTGCATTTAACACTACTTTTCTCCCACTCACAGCCTCTCTCACACTCAGCCCGCAGATTGAACGGGTGAGTGACTGGTGGTGACAGTGTTCTTTGTGCTTCTCTTCCTTGTCCGATAATCACAAGCTGGACTGAGAAAGGGGCGGGAAACCAGCTCAAAAAAAAAACAAAGACACTCAATGTGTCCACATCTCAAGGTGCCGTGCAAGATGAGGGTCTTACCCCACTAACTATTTTGTACTGCTCTTGCTTCATTCTCCGTCTACTTACTATGGGTGCTGTCAGGGAAACCCACCCAGCATGCCCCTGCTGTTATTTGAAGGTTTCTAGACTTTTATCTTGGTTGGCTTTTGAAGTAGCTAGAACTCCCAGGTCTCCTGGCTTTGGTGGAGATGGACGGCCATGAGAGAACTCCCTTCAGCCAGCAATAGGGGAAGACAGAGGTGATGAGGAGATGCTTAACAGGCTTCTGCTGGGACTCCTAAACCATCTGATACTTATGATCTTACAGTTCGTGGGTTAGAGCCTCGCATTGGGCACTGTGCTGACAATTCAGAGCCTGGAGTGGCTTTGGGTTCTGTGTCTCCCACTCTCTCTCTGCCCCTCCCCTGCTTATGCTCACTCTCTTTGTCTCTCTCAAAAATAGATAAGCTTTAAAAATAAAATAAAATTAAAAAAAAAAACAAAGTACTATCGCCTAACTGGGCAATTAGAGCAGATACAGACAATGGAGAGGGCTGTAGAGGAACGTCCTTAGCTGAATGTTAGCCCTGTCAGGGGTTATTATTTCACTGCTGGGGTAAGACCAAGAAAGACTGGAGACATAGTTTAGCAGTCATTTAGTTAACCCATTGCTTTCCCATAGTAGGCAAGCACTGGAATTTTCATTTGTCTCAAGGCTCTGGCAAGAGCTGTCTTGGAGAAACTTTCATGGGTGTGAACAGAACACTTAACAAAACATGAGGCTTTCGGCTGCTCCTCCCAGTGCGCTTCTCCCGTCACTCCCTTATCCTCTTGAGATGCTGTGAACTGGCCACTGACCCCACGCAACATCCTCGGTCCCCTGGTTGTTTGTTTGTTTCTATAAAGTCCTCAGCTGGTGTTTATGGCTGCGGTTTGGGGGACTAGTGACATGTTTATCCAAGTGTCAACGAGAAAGGTTTACGTGTCATTCAGCCTGTTCTCCTGCTGCCAAACTTCAAAGTACCTGTGACAGTGCCTTGTCACTTCCCCTCATAGTTCCCTGTATCATTCAGAGAGTGGCCCCCGCAGATCCCCTAGAAGAGAACAAAGAGATACTCGATGTTTCCTGTCCTTCACTCCTTCCTTCATCTGACATTCAGTCCCTTCTTCCTGGCTTCCTGCGGCTAATAACAGGGTATTGAGGGGCAGTGTATGCACAGGGAAAGGCTCTGATTCCGCCAGAATTTTTCTTAAATTTTTAATGTTTAGTTTTGAGAGAGACAGAGAGAATTAATGATCTGGGAGGGTGAGAGAGAGAGAGAGAGAGAGAGAGAGAGAGAGAGATAGGCTTCAGGCTCCAAGCTGTCAGCACAGAGCCCAACATGGGACTCGAACTCACAAGCTGTGAAATCATGACCTTAACTAAAGTCCAACACCTAACCAATGGAGCCACCCAGGCGCCCCTCACCAGAATTTTCTTATCTTTCTCCACCCCTCAAGGACTTCTCACTGACTTTGTGCTCTAATTGGTCAAAGCCAACCAGGATGCAATTTGAACAAAGGGAAGAGAAACCAGGTCGAAGGAAGGCAAACACAGGAGCAATGTGGGGAGTGGGGGAGAAGGGCAGGTGGCTAGGAAAGTGGGACTTCTCTCTCTTATCTGGAAGTCCAGCTGTGATTCGTGTTGAAAACTTCGAGATCTCTGTGACAGGGATTTGTGATTCTTGGGTTTTTGCCCGTCTCTGGCCCCAGTGCTTTATCGCTGTGAGAAGTTGTCAGAGCTCCGTTCCTTTGTGTCATTCATACTATACTCTTGAAGAGCCACATAATGTCATTCTCTAACCTTGAGTCACTAATATCGGCCCCCCCAACAGAAACAGGATGCCTCATTAGCAAACCTTATTAATACACATATATCGTTCTCCTAGTCCATTTAAAATTTTTTTAAATGCTTTTATTTATTTCTGAGAGAGAGAGAGAAAGAGCATGATCAGAGGAGAGTCAGAGAGAGGGGGAGACACAGAATCAGAAGCAGGCTCCAGGCTCTGAGCTAGCTGTCAGCACAGAGCCCGGCGTGGGGCCTGAACCCATGAACCATGAGATCATGACCTGAGCCGAAGCCAGATGCTTTAACCGACTGAGCCACCCAGGTGCCCCTCTCCTAGTCCATTTAAAAAAAAAATTAAGAGCAGATGTAGTTCAGTAAACACTAACCATAACTACTTTAATAAGAACATGAATGGGGGCACCTGGGGGGCTCAGTAGGTTAAGCATCTGACTCTTGATTTCAGCTCAGGTCATGATCTCATGGTCATGAGATCGAGCCTTGAGCCCCGTGTTGGGCTCTGCATTGTGCCAGGAGCCTGCTTAAGATTCTCTGTCATGCAAACACACACACACTCTCTCTCTCTTTTTCTCAAAAAAGTATAAAGAATATGACTAGGACACATGAAATTATAACTCAAAACCTTAATATAAGTAACTACATAGCTTGAGACTTCTCTTGGT
Organism: Proteles cristata cristata; assembly: GCA_017311185.1. Classification (NCBI taxonomy): domain Eukaryota; kingdom Metazoa; phylum Chordata; class Mammalia; order Carnivora; family Hyaenidae; genus Proteles; species Proteles cristata. Next base: position 22,153 of record JAESUZ010003113.1, on the reverse strand, counting down.
GTTCACCATGGGCCTGTATTGATCCATTGCTGGGGGATTAAAGTAAATAAAAAATAGGCAAAAAAAAAAAAAAAAAAAAAAGGAATGTTGTAGGAAGAGGCCAATAGGGAGTCAAGGCTCCAGCCTCAGCAGACCCATGACCTACCATTAGCTAATAATGATTGACAAATATCTGTAGTCAGAAAGGAGACCTTTATTTGTATTTTTCATTGAAAAACATTTTCGGAAGGGCTGACAGTTTCCCCTTGCTCCTTTCCCACATTCCCAGATAATTTACTGCTATCGCTATACCTGGTTGGCATCATCACCTCTATGATCTGGATATGCCGCTCAGTCATTCAACATTCAATATGCAATGCATGGATCACCTGTACTTTCTGTCTAGATCAGAATATGTTTTGTCATGAGTTTTCCAATCATTTCAAATGTTCTCCCACCCTCCTATTTCCCTAAACCAATAAGAAAATGAACTTGGTGGTGATTTAGTGGCAGAGTCAAAATCAGAGCTCAGATCTCCTGATTCCCAGACAAGGAATCTTCCTGGTGTCCGTCCAATGCTCCTCACCATAGGGGCTCCGAGAAGTGAGACAAAAACACTCTGTCTTCCCTGTGAGGGGCCTACTTGACACTTGCTGACAGCCACCAAAATGAAGTCTTTTAAAAAGGAACTTCACAACAGCTGGCAAAATCGCTGAACAAACATCACACAGTCATCTTGATGATGCATATGCTCTTGACTTTACCTGTTAGAGCACTAATAAAAATCACCAAAAAGATTACAATTGATAAGAGTAGATGTATGGGTGTTAATTAGGCAGCATCGATAACATAGGAAAATGAAGACCCATTTTTTTTTGTTGTAGAAAATACCTCTTACGACAATATGCACAATAAGTTCCCTATTTATAAAAAAAATATATTAAAACTACATAGTTTTACCAAATGGTAATAGGAAGACTATCTGGGTAGTAGGATTCTAGTAGGAAAATTTCATTTTCCTTTGTATTTGTGTATTTTCCAGATTCTTTACAATAACAACGAATCATTCTAGTGCCTGGATAAACAGGGTTTTTTTTTTTTTTTTTTTTACAAATAGTTTATTGTCAAATTAGTTTCCACATAACACCCAGTGCTCATCCCCACAAGTGTCCTCCATGCCCATCCCTCCTCCCCCCCACATCCATCAGTCCTCAGTTTTTGTCAGCATTCAAGAGTCTCTCATGGTTTGCCTCTCTCCCTTTCCCCCACCATTTCCGCCCTTCTTCTCCCCCTTGTTCCTCCATCAAGTTCCTCCTAATCCTCCTATACGTGCAAACATATGATATTCGTCCTTCTCTGCCTGACTTACTTCGCTCAGCATAACACCCTCAAGGTCCCAATCGTTTATTTTCGCTCTTGATTCCCTTGCTTTTGGGGATGTGTCAAGTAAGAAGTTGCTGCGGTGGAGGTCAAGGAGGTTGTTTCCTGCTTTCTCCTCTAGGGTGTTGATAGTTTCCTGTCTCACGTTCAGGTCCTCTGGATAAACACTTTTAATTGCTTTGAGACGAGATAAACGTGTATCATATACAGGGTTGGGAACCACGGAGCTGTGTGCCTCACAGAGTGGTCTTCCACAGCATGACTCTTCTCATTTTTTATGTCATACAGATGAGGCATATCTATGTACTAATACTTGAACTCTAGAGCCGTGTAATTTATTTTTACTAGTCTCGCACATACAATGCATGGCATCAGGCTACCTCTCCCGTAACTTGTGTTTAGGTCATATGGTTCAAAGAAGTTAGGTCAACTACATTGACCTAGTAAGTGTACACATATTGACTGTTTTTAGGAACTGCCTGGTCAGATAAATGTCCTTACAAGAAACTACTTAATCATTTTATTTTTCATACATCTATTAAGCTGGCACCATGGTCCAAATGGAAACCATTTTACCATGCTTCAGCGTTATCTGGTTTTAATGAGTCTCTGGAGATCTCTGGATGGATTTTGCTGCCAAATACGACTCGGCCTAACACTACAAGGGAAGCATTGGACTCAGGGTGTTTTGTCTGCCAATGGATTTCTGCTTGGAGTAGCATCCTCTACATTTGGAAGAGTTTCAATTGACAAACTCCTAATACTTTACTATAAGACCACTCAGATGAATTCAGTGTGGTCCTAAAAAGTTGTGTATGCTAATCTTCACACGACTACAAAAGTATCTGGTACTACAAAAATATCTCATACCTACCTTTAATAAGTGGATCGATTCACCAAGTATTTGATCTCTGGGTAACTGTATTTGTGTACTGTACAGCTATTAAACAGATTTCATGTGATATTTGTGTGATCTGTGATGAGGGTTGATACTATATAGTCTTTGCCTTCAAGTTGCTTACAAAGAGGTTGTAAGAGACGAGAAACAACCCCCTCCCCAAAGGTCTGATAAATGTGTACAGAGGAAATGGATGAGTGCACTTTTGATGGGATAGACAAGAATAAAAGGAAACCATTTTTGCACCGTCACCACATAAAAGAATGAGGGAGATCAGTTCAGCTTTTGCAGTGGCCCGTGTCTGAAGTGACAAGTGCCTGGTCCAGGGTGGTGAACGTGGAAAATGGAGACATTACTTCCAGGGCACTATAATGAAAAACCAACAACTGGCTTAGTGATTAATTAATAATGGGGAGAAAGAGTTAAAAGTATCAGAGATGGTTTAACTTATAATTCTGGGTGACCTGAAGGAGAAGGGGCCTCTCTGTCGGGAATAGGGAAATTAAGGGGCAGATCCTTATGGAGGTAAGGTGATGAGATGGGCTATGTTGAATTTTGTCAGACTGAGAGGGAAAGGGCATTCTGCGAGAATAGTGTAACTAGAATTCTATGTGGCATTTTACAGAGCCTGTCCCAGGATCCTGTGCATAAGATGGGTAAATTGGGACCAGATGATTGTATTGATACGTATTGGGTTAAATTATCTCTGTCCTAATTAATAGATCAATATTAACCCATCTCTAATGAGTGTCTGTCTTATGCCTTGCCATAATAATCATTTATATTAATGAATTGAGTGAGAACATAGTTGACTTGCTTATCCAACCATTAGTAGATATAAAGCCAGAAGGGATAATGGCTTACATGGGAAAATAGATTTTCCTCATCTCTTGAGCCTGTTGATAGCAGGTTGTGGATTCGGATTTTAACAAGATGAAATTTAATAGTGACACATTTTGATAGTTTGCTTTTGTGTGTAAAACAAGTGTTGCAAATACAGTAATACAGTTTTGGGGTGACTTGCCTTATACAAGTGAGGGACAAGTAAAAACGACTTCCTGTCTTACTCAGAAGGTTCTGTGTGTCAACAGTGTTATGTGGCTATATTAACAGAGGTTCAGTTTCTAGAATAGGTGATCGGCCCGCTCCATTTTGCACAGGTTAAAGGATAACTGGAACATGTACCCGATTCTCAGCTTGACACTTTCACGGATTTATACTGGGATGTGCTCAAAGAAGTACCGGGATGGTGAACAGACCCAAAACCTCAGTATCCTCCAATATTTCAAGGAACTAGAGTTGTTTAATCTCAAGAAAGCTCAGAGGGGAAGTATGAAAAATACTGCAAATAGGCCCACTCAATACCACTTTCAATCCTCTCCTACCACACTTTCCTCTACTAAGAGTTTTGCAATCACAAAACTGCACTTTCCAGATTCTCTTGCATCTAAGCGTCTGCATGGGATCTAGGCTTCACCATTTAGAGGCACTTGTCTGATAAATTTGAGAGGGAGGTGGTGGCTGTGAATCAAGAGAATCTTCTAGAAAACTAGAGGTTTCTAGTTTGGCAGATGTTCTACTGTTTGTTGTCTAAAATCATAGATGCTGAGCGATAATGGCGTTAGTGGAGTTTCTGCTGGAGTGTCCCCACGGTGTGGTTGGGCGTTGCACTTGGCAGTGTTGTTGCTGTGCAGTATCCAGGGTTCGGTCCTACACACTCCCAGACGTTCTGTAAGTTATCTAGCAACCTGTAAAGATTCCCTTTCTGCTCAAGCTAGCTAGAATGGATTGTGTCGTCTGTAACTAAAATCTCGAACTGGTATAGGGATAGGTCTCAGCGCAACGGCCAAGTGTTTCAAGGATCACGATGTCATTAAAGCTGACCAATGCTGGAATGGCATGCCTCAGAAAGATCATGAGTTCTGCTCAGTTATAAGATGGGTAGTCACTTGGTGGAGACAAAAGCATCAGGACATGCTTCGATGCGACACCTTTTAAGTCTCCTGATTACCTGAGATTGGGTTGGCGTACATAGAAGGTATCCAGTTACCTGGTCAAACTTATTCTCACTTTGACGTGAATGGCAGATAGACTCAACCTTCTCCTGAGGCATATAAAAAGAGCTACGTATTTCATATCCGCTCTCATGGTCTTTGAGGAAAGAGGACTTTCCAGTACTTTCTATGTACTCTGGATAGTCCCCCTGACCACCTCACCCCTCTTCTTCATGATTTCCGAAAGAGAAGGCTAATGCTCAGACAGATATTTCATAATGTATTTAATTGCTAATTACTTGTGTAAAAATGGAAAGGAAATCAAAGCCTTCAGACATAAAATATTACAATATATTCTAACTCCTCTGACTCAACGTTATAAAGCCACGTTAATAGAGAACTAACACTCTCCTTGACAGTTTTGTGTTTCTAAACCAGCACTTTCTTCTCTTTCCCTAATCTCGTAAAAATCTCACCTCTTCTTTGAGTTCCTTCACAGATGCCACCTGTCTGAAGGTTTTCCTGAACACCCCAAACTCATTTCTTCTTCAGAGGCTTTACATTTGCTGTTCCCTCGGACTCGAATGTCCTTCCCGTAGACAAAGGCATAGATAACTCCTTCCCTTCATTCAGGTGTCAGCTCAAATGCCACTCTGTAGAAAGAAAGGCCTGACTACTCTAACGTAAATAGCAATACTGGTCACCTTCTCTCTCATTACTCCATTTTATTTTATTTTTGTATTTAATGCCCCACTCTCTGAAAGACTATCAGGCCCTGAAACCACTCTACTTACTTGTTTTCTTATTTAGTGTGAAACTAAAATCCACGATGGCAGGGAGTTTCTTTTTCTTTTTTTAATCACTGTATTTACAAAGCCTAAAATAGTAATTGACCTATAGTAGAACTTAATAAGTATTTGTTGGAGGAAAGAAGGAATGGATGTATTCTCTCAGTGGGCTATGATGTCTCCCTTCTCTGAATCTCCCTTCATTGTGCTTATGCTTCTATAGGCTTATTAACAATCTGTCATGTGACAATAGACACCATGTCTTCCTTATTTTTTATTTCTTCTGCAATCTCCACCATCTAATAAGGGCTCAATATATACAGTTGTCAAATTGGAATTGATAATTAATTCCCTATAAGCTCTTTATCATATCTTATACATATAGAAGATTTAAAAAAAACATTTCAAACATGAGGATATATATGTAACTATCTTTAGCTTGAATAGAACTGAAAACAAGGGATCAAATATAATGAGGGAAAGGCACCTGGGTGGCTCCGTCGGTTGGGCTTCTGACTTTTGGTTTCCTCTCGGGTTGTGGTCCCGCGGTTCATGGGGTTGGGTCCCAGGGTCTGTGGGATTGAGTCCCATGTCGGGCTCTTTTCACTGGCAGTGTGGAGCCTGCTTGGGAGTCTCTCTCTCTTCCCTCTGCCCCGCCCCCATGCACACTCTCTCTCAAAACAAATAAATAAAACATTATTAAAAAGTATATAATGAGGGGCACAAACTATATAAGAAGTAAATAAACAGAACCATATTTTTAACAGTTCTTTTCAAAAGACAGTGTGATGGTAAATTTTATGTGTCAAGCGGGAGGATATTTGTGGACAAGCTTGCCATTTAAATCCATGAACTTTGGGCAAAGTAGATGGCCCTCCATAATGTAGGTAGGCATCATCCAATCGTTTGAAGGTCTGCCAGTGAACTGGAACTCCACCACTGGCTTTCCTGGGTCTCCAGACTGTTGGTCCACACTGCAGATTTAGACTTGTCAGCCTCCATAACCTTGCAAGCCAATTATTGAAAATAAATCCGCACGTGCACACGTGCACATTCACACCCACACCTTCTTGGTTCTCTGCCTGTTCTGTTTCTCCGGAGAACCCTGACTAATACAATGGGCAGTTGATTTATTTGCTCTGCCCATTTCCTTGATGGACAAACCCAAAACTAAGCTTTCATCTTTTTTGGCTCAGAATGTCTTGTTTTCCTGTGAAAATGAGACTGTTCGGGAGCAGCAAATATCCGAAGTCTTATTAGACATTCATACTTTTTGCAAATGACTTTCACATCTTCTTTTCCTTAGAACAGGGTTTGACAGGAGAGGGAAGCAAAGGAGAAACAAGGTTGAGAGAGAGAGAGAGCGCGCGAGAGAGAGCCTCCACGTCTTGGCAAGCTTTGTTAAATGGAGTTTGATGAAACATGGGCTATAACGTGATTTCATCTACAAAAGAGGTTTTAGATATATTGTGCCTTACATCTAAAATGCTTAAAACTACAATTTCATCATTCGGACCTAGTCACAGCTAATACTCACGCTAATTGACCAAACCATTACTGCTACTGCTTCCCAGAATAATGTAGTCTTTACACCCCAGAGAAAAGCCTACGGACATCCAGGAAGAAGTCTTAGGTCATTAGAATGATTGAACATTTATCAAGCTCTCACAGCATACTAGACTGGCGAGGATGCACAGGAGACGTATGCCTCACTTATACACGGCCCTGTTTGAAAGAAAAATGGCAGTACTCTGCTAAATCACTCTCTGTTAAAGAAGCGAAAGAAAAATTAAGTTCATTTGACTGGATTCTATGATGCTTGTCATTTGGAGGGGGAAATGTTGGTTGGGAGGAAAAAGGGAAAAGCCACGTTTATGAGCATAAGCACAAATAAGATCCCACAGTCTAGAAGCCACATGAAGTCTATCTGGCTTTATTTTACAATGGGCAGAGTTTCTAGGCTAAATTGGCCTTCCATTATGTATTGGGAAATATCTGCTTTCCCACATCTAGAGAGTTTCTACTGTCTAAAGCCCTGAACTGTGGCAACCCACTTGGAGGCTACTCCTCAGTGCTCCATACTCCAAAATCTCTCTCTCCGTCCCCCATCTTCCCTCTCCCCCTCCTCCTCCGTCACCCTTCTCATCTCCCTCCTCCTCTTCTTCCCTCTGACAATTAAAATAGTCACTTCCTCACTGCTAGAATGAAAACTCGCTTGTTAAGGGTAGCCAATAATTGCATAAATTTGGTCTGAGCAACCTGATTTTTTCATCCACGTTCTCCCCTTACTGGCCATGAGTACAAAACACGTCGCACATCCATTTACTTTTCATCATCTGTCCTGCCGCCAGTCTAGACTATGCCTTCATCATTTCTCATGAGAACTGCTGCAATATTCTAACTCGTCTTTCTGCTTCTGCTTTTAACCCGTTAAGGTTTTTCTCCACAAAGCAGCCAGAAATAGTCATTTTTAAATGTAAAATCCGACCATGACACTCCCCTGCTGAAAGCCTTCCGTGCCTTCCCATTTCACCCGGAGCAAAATCCCAAATCCTTCTGTGTAATCAAGTCCCTTTGACGTCTCTCATCTTCTATTCTGATATTCCCCATTCTCTACATTCTAGCCCTACTCGTTTTCTTTCTTTTCAAAGTCATTACCGCCTTAGAGTTATGGCTATTCTTTTTTTTTTTTTCTTAAAATTTTTATTTATTTTGAGAGAGGGTGTGTGTGCCTGCATGTGAGTTGGAAGAGGGGCAGAGATAGAGGGAGAGAGATAATCCCAATCAGTCTCTATACTACAGAGCAGAACCCAAGTGGGGCTTGGTCTCATAAATTGTGAGACCATGACCTGAGCCAAAATCAAGGGTTGGATACTTAACCAACTGAGCCACCCAGGTGCCCCAAGAAAACACTAATTTCAAAATGCACCCATGTGTTTATTGCAGCATCACTGACAAAATCCAAGATATGGAAGCAGCCCAAGTGTTCATCCATAGATGAGCGATTAAAGAAGATGTACATGCATACAACGGAATATTAGCCAGCCATAAAATGAATGAGATCTTACCAATAACATGGATAGACCTACAGAGTGTAATGCTAAGCGAACTAAGCCAGTCTGAGAAAGGGAAATATGTGATTTCATTCATATGTGGAATTTAAGAAACAAACCGAATGAAAAAACAATAAAAAACTCAGACTATTAAGCATAGAGTATAAGGTGGTGGTTGCCAAAGGAAAGTATGTGGGGGGATGGGTCAAATAGATAAAGGGGATTAAGAGTACAATTATCATGATGAACACTAAGTAATGTCTAGAACTATAGAATCACTATATTGAATACCTGAAACTAACACAATTTTGTGTGCTAATTGTAAAAAACTGTGCACAGGGAAAGAAAAGGAATTAGACAAATTATGTTCAAAACAATCAAGAAATTACTGAGAATAAGATAGTAAACATTCAGATCCCAACTTACATATCTCCATCTATACTTATTTGATCCTTTCAATAATAAACATTCATAAGAAGGCTACCACAAATGGTGCTGAAAATTTCATATATATATGAAATATATATATATATACCAGAATTCTATCAATTAAGCGTTGAAATAGCTTTGACTGGTTTCTTTCTTTCTTTCTTTCTTTCTTTCTTTCTTTCTTTCTTTCTTTCTTTCTTTCTTTCTTTTTCTCTTTCTTTCTTTCTTTCTTTCTCTTTCTTTCTTTCTTTCTCTTTCTTTCTTTCTTTCTTTCTTTCTCTTTCTTTACAAATAGTTTATTGTCAAGTTGGTTTCCGTATAACACCCAGTGCTCGTATAGGAGGATTAGGAGGAACTTAATGGAGGACCATGGAGGAGAAGAAGGGGGGAAATAGTGGGGGAGAGGGAGGGAGGTAAACCATGAAAGACTCTTCAGTGCTGAGAACAAACTGAGGACTGATAGGTGTGGGGGGGAGGGGGGAGATGGGCATGGAGGAGGGCACTTGTGGGGAGTTATGGCTATTCTTATTTCCTGATGAACCCTTTTCTAAAATTTTATACATGGCTGCTACTTTTCTTTTAGTCACGTCTCAGCTCCAGTGTCTTCTGCTCAGAATGGACTTCCTAGATCTCAATCAAAAGCAGTCTCCCCCCCTTCACTGTCTTTCACAGGACCTTTTAAATTGTTTTCATATAACTTATTAGTAAGTGAAATGTCTCTTTCTCTTTACTGCTAGAATAAAAGCTCCTTGTGAGGAGACAGACCAAATCTGTTTATTGCTCTCTCTCTAAAGCCTTGAAGAGCATCTGGTATACAGTATGCACTCAGTAAATAACTCCTCAGTAAATGAGTACATAAATGATCTTGGAGACGTGGTTAAGAGCTTAGGCCCTTAGAATCAGACTGCCAGGATTTGAATCCTGACACACTGATTACCAGTCCTGTGCCCTTGAGCAAGATACTTACTTAACTTTTCCATGACTTGGCTTTATCATCTTTAAAAATGGTAATACAAAATAGCAGCTACCATGTCAGGCTGCTGTGATGATCAAATGAATTAATCTATGTAAAGTACTTAAAACCGTGTCTGGTATATAATATGTGTGATACAAGGGTTTTATCATTACTGTCATTAATAGTACTGCAGCTGCGGCTACCAGCTCTGTTATAACCGCCTCAGTCATATGGTTCTGAGGAAGATCAAATAAGTTAAAAGAAGTAGGAGTAATTCCCAACTATACTTTCCAAAGTATAATTGTTCTTTACAAAATACAGAACACGATGCGTATTTACGAGATTGTTACTGGGCTTATCGTTGGGTTAATGTGTTAACCCTTAAGCGTGTTTGTATTTTATTTATTTATTTTGTTTTATGTGTTTATTCATGTCTGCTTCTAGACTCTCCAAAAATAAGATTTAATATAGCTTTCAGGAACCTATACAAATGATAAAATACTATAAATTAGAAATAGCTGAGAAAGAAAAAGGCAAATAAATGGCAAAGTAATTAAACAGAGCCAGAAATGAGGCTGATAAAATTAGAATTATGAGTATTTGCTACATACAGGTATATAACAAATTTAACTCTGAGCTTTCTTTCTTTCTTTTTTTTTTTTTTTAATATAGTTTATTGTCAAGTTGGTTTCCATATAACCCCCAGTGCTCATGCCAACAAGTGGGGCCCCTCCTCGGGGCCCATCACCCATTTCCCCCTCTCCCCCCATCCTCCATCAACCCTCTGTTTGTTCTCAGTGTTTAGAGTCTCTTGTGGTTTGCCTCCCTCCTCTGTAACTATTTTTGTCCCCTTCCCCTCCCCTATGGCCCTCTGTTAAGTTTCTCCTGTTCCACATATGAGTGAAAACACGGTATCTGTCTTTCTCTAAGCTTGCTTACATTTTAAAAAGAGATTGCCGGGGTGCCTGGGTGGCTCAGTCGGTTAAGCGTCCGACTTTGTCCTCAGGTCATGATTTCACAGTTCGTGGGTTCGAGCCCCACATCGGGCTCTGTGCTGACAGCTCAGAGCCTGGAACCTGCTTCGGATTCTGTGTCTCCCTCTCTCTCTCTGCCCCTTCCCTGCTCATGCTATCTCTCTGTCTCTCTCTCTTAGAAACAAATAAAAAACATTTAAACAAATTCCAAAAAAAAAAGAGATTGCCAATCAAAATGGGTGAATTAGGAGCGGTGATCAGTGTGCGGCACTAGTAATTCTGGGTAGAACGTACCTAGGGTTCCTTATATTATACTACCAAGGATGTCTGTGTTATATAAGTCCATTTCTTGGTATTGGCCCAGTTTCCTTCTTTGGAACTATAAACTCAGACTATTCTAGAGATGCCATATATGGAAATATTTTAACCAAGAGTTTTGCACAGTTTTTAACCAAGAGTTTGCACAGTTTTAGGCATCTAAGCATTGTTTTTAAGTATGATTCATGATAAAAGCTTACATTCATATAAGGGATTATTTACAGACACAGAATAACATGATGATAGACACAAAGCTTTGTGACTGTGATATCAGAAAGGATTGTTGTATTGTGACTTACAAAAATGTAGTGTATCATTTGCAGTGGAGGAAATTCTGATGAACTGCAGATAACTTCTCAATATGACTAAAATCACTTAGTGTGACTAGAACCAGAATCTTATTCCCCCTCATGCTCTATGACAAAGGGCGATTTTCCTGAATATATTTTTAAGTAGAGTAGTAGTGTGGGAAGAGTTGCAATTTTTGAGTCACAGGCTCACCGTACTTTGGCATTTTTGTCATAGCTAAGATCATTTGTTGTGTTTGATGGAACTATAATACATTATTTTGTGTGTTCTTATCCTATCTAATCATATTTGGGAGTCAGTAGTGATAGATTTGGGAACAAATGGTCCGTAATGTTATTTTTGTTTGCACACTTCTGTTCTTACTCAGCCACTGTGATGTGACTTGAACCTGAGAGGGAAGCTAAAATGTTGAAGCTTTAGTCATTTCTAATTTTCCTTAATATTTTGAGAGTCAGCCTTTGATTAAAAAAAAAAAACTGTAGACTGTCAGGTATAAAAGTGGGCAACACCAGGTCCATATATAATAGAGAACTTTCAAGAAGTTCAAAGGTTAGACCTACAGATAAATAAGTATCAAAATTATGAAACTAGAAAAATTTACTTCTGGAAGTTTCCCACTTCCTTTTAAGGACGTAGAAGGAAAATGTTGATTTTGGAGTCAGCTGACCTATATCTGAGTACTGGATTTCCCACTTACTAGCTGAGGGACCCTGGGCAAGTAACTTCAACACAGAAACACAATTTTCTTACCTACAGGATGGGAAAATAATGCCTGCTTTTCAGGAAAAGTAGGAGTCAATACTGCAGAGAAAGTCCTTAGCACATAGTAGGTCCTTAATAAATGGCAGCTATTAAGGTTGCCCTAGCATTTGAAACTCAGGCGATATAATTCTTTGAACATTAGCAGAATAAAGGAGAGAAACTCTATGATCATTTACAGAGATGTAGTAAAATCATTTAATGAAACTCAGTACTCTCTTGTGATAAAAAAAAAAATTCTCAGCAAACTAGGAACCCAGGGGAATTCCTATAACATATGACAATTACCAGAAACCTACAACTGATGTGGTAGATTTTCTGCAAATGTAGCCTCCAACACATACATGTTACTTCTCCCAAAAAGTAGTGAGTCCTATTTCCTTTCTCCTTGACTTAAGGCTGGTACTGTGGCTTCTGCTGACCAAGAACTGTGGCAGAAGTGTCCTGTCTCACTTCTGGGCCTAGGATTTAGAGACCTTACAGCCCCCATAGTTGCTTGCTTGACATGCTCTTGCAGCCATGTAAGGAAGCCTCATCAAACTATTGAGATGAGAGACCACATGGAGAGAAAGGGCCTGGGATTTCATAAAGGCCTAGCTGTGCTAGCATCCCAGCTGAGTCAAGTACATCATGCTGTACGTCATGGTGAATGCATCCGCGTGGGTTAGCCTAGGAGAAACTTGCAGAGAAAGTCCCTAGCCAATCCACAGATCTGTGAGAAGTGATAAGGCAGTTTGGTTTTTAGGCACTAAGTTTTGTGTTAGTTTGTTAAATGGTAACAGATAACACCACACATAACAGGGAAGTATAGAATGCTTTCCCCCTAAGATCAAGAACAAAGCAAGAATATAGACTTGAACCAGTTCTATTTGACAGTGATCTAGAGGACCGAGCCCATGCAGTAAGGTCAGAAAAATGAATAAAAGGTATTGGTACAGAGGCAAAATCCTAAGGAATCCACAAAAAAAACTACTGAAACAGAAGTAAACTCAGTAACATTGAAGAGAACAAGGCCCAATGTATAAAAATCAATCACATTCCTGTATACTAGCAGAAAATATTTGGAAAATAAAATTTTTATATATTACCATTTATAGCAGCATCAAAAATACTTAGTACTGAATTTATTTATTTATTTATTTATTTATTTATTTATTTATTTATTTATTTATAGAGGACGGGCAGAAGGAGAGGGAGAGAGGGAATCTTCAGCAGGCTCCATGCCCAGTGTGGAACCCAAAACAGGGCTCAATCTCACTACTGTGAGATCATGACCTGAGCCGAAATCAAGAGTCAGATGCTTAACTGACTGAGCCATGCAGGCGCCCCGGGACTGAATTTAAGGGAAAGATAAGACCTCTGTACTGGAAATTACAGAATATTGCTGAGAGAAATTAAAGAAGACTTAAGTAAATGAATTGGAAGCCCCAATATTGTTAAGATATTAACTCTCTCCAATTCATCTAGATGCTGAATACAATCCCAATTAAAATCCTGGGTTTTTTTTTGTTTTTTGTTTTGTTATTTGAGAGAAGGAAAGAGAGCAAGAGTGGGGAGAAAAGCAGAGGAAGACAAAGAGACTCTCAAGCAGGCTCCATACTCAGTGCATATCCCAGTGCTGGGCTTGATTCCATGAGCCTGGCATCCTGATCTGAGCCAAAATCAAGAGTTGGATGCTCAACCTACTGAGTCACTCGGAGCTCCTAAAATCCTGTTTTAAGGAACTTTTTTTGTAGAATTAACAAACTTCTACAAAATTTTATATAATTAGTGTGGAAATCAATATATACATATTGATTTTTGTTTTGTTCAATAATATATATATATATATATATATATATATATATATATATAACAGACAAAACAATATTGAAAAAGAACAAAGTTGGAAAACTCATAGTTATCTGATTTCAGTATTTACTGTAAAACTATGGTAATCAAGACAGTTTGTGGTGTTGATATAAGGACAGGCATATAGATCAATGGGAAACAATAACAAGTACAGAAATTAATTTAAACATATGTAAGAAATCTTTGGAAACCACAAAGAATTGAATGGGACTAATAACGTGTTTCCAACATACAATGCTAGAATAATTAGATAAACATACAAAAAAAACCCCTGAAACTTGATTCTCTACTGCACCCTTACCAAAAGTAATTTATTGATCATAGAACAAAACATAAAAGCTAAAATTCTACATTTTCTAGAAGAACACATAGCAAAATATATAGCCTTAGGGGTAGGTGAACATTTATTAAACCAGACACAAAAAGCACTAACTACACAAGGGAAAAATGTCCTCCATTAAAATTTAAATATTCTGCTCTTTAAAGAGATGATTAAAGAAACAAAGAATGGATAAACTGTGGTACATCCAGACAATGGAATATTATTCAGTGCTACAAAGAAATGAGCTATTTTGCCACAGAAAGACCTAGAGGAACCCTGGATGCATGTTACTAAGTGTAAGAAGCCAGTCTCTAAAGACTACATGCTGTTTGATTCCAACTATATGACGTTCCGTATAAAGCAAAACTAAGGAGATCTTTAAAGGATCAGCAATCACCAAGGGATGGGGGGGAAGGACGGGTGACTAGGCAGATCACAGAGGACCTTAAAGGCAGTGAAACTACTCTGTATGATACTAACATGGTGGATATATGGCCTTACAGATTTGTGCAAACTCAGAATGTACAACACGAAGAGTGAACCTAATGGAAACTTTGGACTTTGGGTGATAATGGTGTGTCAGTGTAGGTTCATCAGTTGTAACAAATGTACCCTGGTGTGGAGATGTTGATAATAGAAGAGGCTATGCATATGTGGGAGCACGGGGCATATGGGAAATCTCTATACCTCCCCCTCAGTTTTTCTGTGAACCTGAATCTGCTCTAAGAAATAAAATCTATGGAAAGGGGAGTAAGAAGAAATAAAGGATGGGGGGAAAGAGGGAGAAATAGAGAGTGTGGAGGAGAAGAAGAAAGGAAGGAGGGAAAGAAGGAAGGAAGGAAGGAAGGAAGAGAGAGGGGAGGGAAGGAAGGAGGGAACAAAGAAAACACAGAAAGAAAGAAAAGGCAAGACACAGACAGACAGAGAACTTGAAAATAGACTGTATAAACACCTTTTTTTAAAAAAATGTTTTATTTATTTCTAGAGAGAGAGAGACAGCATGAGCAGGGGAGGGTCAGAGAGAGAGGGAGTCACAGACTGAAACAGGCTCCAGGCTCTGAGCTGGCAGTCAGCACGGAGCCCGACGCGGGGCTCAGACCCACGAACCGCGAGATCATGACCTAAGCGAAAGTCGGACGCTTAACCAACTAAGCCACCCAGGCGCCCCTATAAAGACCTTTTAAAATCAAAACTAAAAAGACAGCCCAATAAAAATGTGCAAAATACTAGAACAGAAATTTCACCAACAGAGATCTACATGTAACTGTTAACCACACGAAGATGCACTTAGTATCATTAGGCAGCCGGGAATGCAAATTAAAACCACAGTGAGATGTCAATACACACCCCTCCAATGGTTAAAATTGAAATACCTGACAGCATCAAATGTGGGTCAGGACGTGGAGCAATTGGAACTCTCATATTTTACAGGTAGAAGTGTGAAACGATACAACTCTTTTGGGCTATTGTCTTATAGTTTCTTATAAAGTTCAATATACACCTACCATCTGACACAGAGAGTCCATTCCTAGGTATTTACTCAAGAGAAATGAAAGCATATTTTCATACCAAGAGCTGTACATGGATGTTTATAGGAGCTTTACTCATAAGAGTCTAAAACTGGAAGCGACCTAAATGTCCATCAAAGAATGGGTACACAAGTCGTATTATACTCGTATAATGGAATACTGCATTAGGATTTTAAAAAATGAACACCGATATATTCAACAGTTGGAATGAATCTCATAGTATGTTGAGTTAAAGAAGCCAGAACAATAAAAAAGTCAACCCTTTATGATTCCATTTATAGGAAGTAGCAAAGTAGGTGGGATAAACCTATGTTAATAAAAATCCAAGCATGGTTTTATTGGGGTTCGGTGAACAAGTGTACTTTCTGGGGTGATGGAAACAGTCTGTATTCTGGATTGGGTTGTATTTACACAGGTATATGTAACTGTCAAAACTAATCCAATTCTGCACTTAAAATATGTGCATTCATGGTACATAAGTGTTGCAGTAAAGAAAAAAAAAGGTCAAAAAATAAATGAGAGGAATTACAGTTGGCCTTTGGGAAAAAAGATTTGAACTGTTCAATAATAAGTGGATTTTCTATATGGGACTGTAAATGTATTTTGTCTTCTTTTTTAGAATTCTTTTTTAAAAGTGTTTTTAATGTTGGTTTATTTTTGAGAGTGAGAGAGAGAGAGACAGAGTGCAAGCAGGGTAGGAGCAGAGAGAGGGAGACACAGAATGTGAAGCAGGCTCCAGGCTCTGAGCTGTCAGCACAGAGCCTGATGCAGGGCTCGAACTCATGGGCCACGAGATCATGACCTGAGCGGAAGTCAGATGCTTAACTTACTGAACCACTCAGGTGCCCCTTTTTAAATTTTTTTAATGTTTATTTATTTTTGAGAGAGAGAGAAGGAGAAAGAGCGACAGAGCATGAGCAGGGAAGGGGCAGAGACAGACGGAGACATAGAATTCGAAGCAGGCTTCAGGCTCTGAGCTGTCAGAATGGAGCCTGATGCAGGGCTTGAACTCACGAGCCCTGAGATCATGACCTGAGCTGAAGTCGGATGCTTAACTGACTGAGCCACCCAGGCACCCCAGTATTTTCTTTATGATTTTATTAATAATATTCTCTTTTTCTCTAACTTACTTTACTGTAAGAATACAGTATATAATAAATATACAAAATAGGTCTTAGCCAACTGTTTATATTGTCGGTAAGGCTTCCTATCAACCGTGGACTATTAGTAGTTAAGTTTTTGGGTAGAGTCCAAAGTTATGCGTGGATCTTTGACTGTGTGGGACTTCAGCACCCCTAACTCTAATGTTATTTTATTATTAGCGGTTTAATTAATATTATTGTCTCCCAGTGCTGAAATTATAACCTCAGCATCCTTTTTTGTCATGGTATTTACTGTATCATTCCACACAGGCCTATGATACACACACAAAAATGAAGAAAATTATAAACTCCACATAAGGTTTACCGCCATTCTTCAACTTTCTTTTTAAGTTTATTTATTTATTTCAAGAGAGAGAGAGCGTGAGCAGAGGAGGGGCAGAGAGAGAGAGAGAGAGAGAATCCCAAGCAGTGTCCACACTGTCAGCACGCAGAGCCAATGCGGGGCTCAAACTCACGAACTGTGAGATCACGACCTGAGCCGAAACCAAGAGTCAGACGCTTAGCCTACTGAGCCCCCCCGGCACCCCACTTCCATTCTTCATCTTAACAAAATGCTCATTTTGCCAATGCCCCCTTTTCACATGGCTCCTGTGGGGGAACATAACTGCATTTCAAAGTAACGTACAACACTTTTCCCAGGATGCGGATTACGGCATAATTGTTATTTGTATTGAGTGTAGCCAACCAGCTGAGTAATATCAGGCAAGTCATGTTGTTTCTCTGAACCTTAGTTTCCTCATCTGTGGGGTGAAATGGTCTGGTGCGAATATTTTATAACATTTCCGCAAAATCAATGACCATTTTCACCAGGGCTTTAGCTTTAGCAGATGGGTGCGAAGGGCACCTGCGTTTGGAACACCAGACTATGAGAAGGCACCAAAGGCAGTGTTTGCCAGTCCTAACCTGGACGTGACCCGTAGGGAAAGATGGAACACAAACACTGCATGGTCATCGGACACCACTTTTTCTTTTTTTTTTTTTTTATTTCTAGGAGAGAGAGAGAGGCAGCGCAGGCAGGGGAGGGTCAGAGGGAGTCACAGACTGGAAACAGGCTCCAGGCTCTGAGCTGGCAGTCAGCACAGAGCCCGACACGGGGCTCGAACCCATGAACCGCGAGATCATGACCCAAGCAAAAGTCGGACGCTTAACCGACTAAGCCACCCAGGCGCCCCCGGACACCACTTTTTCTTGCTTCATGGGGGGTCGCTAAGGAGCTGAGGCAGTTAATGTTAACTTCTGTAAGCTGCGTCCTTTATTCACATTATCAGTACTTGGATATTCAGGAGGAAAATCAACTTGGCCATAAAGCAGACCCACTCCCTTTCTGTAGTTGTTGGGGGTTGCAGTAATAGACAAAAGCTGAGTTCGTCATGTTGTGTTAGGCTACAATTGAGTTATATGTTTTTACTACTATTTACTTCCCATATAGACAAGTACACTTACCGCGATCAACGTAAACCATAAATGAACGAGAATAATAAGCACTTTAAATGAACAAAATATACACAGCATCACCTCCCATATGATTTCCTTTCTTTAACTCTTCTCCCGAAAATGGGAAAGGAGAAAGAAGTAGGGGCACATGTTAGCTGGTGAGGGGGGTGTCCAAGAGTTTTATTGATCACAATCTGATGTTGCCTTGTTTTTTTCATGGGCTGTTTGCATTTGTGTTTACCTCCAATTTGGTTTCTATAGTGTTGATCATTTCCAAAGGGGTCTAGTATATCTTCTAGATTAGATTTAATTTCATAGAATGTATTAAATATTATTTAATCAGTTCTACAATTTGATTTCTAATTAACAGTCTCTTCACAGCCTGTGATTTTCAGGTAATCAGTCTGTAATTCACCAAGAATCTACTCACAGCTCACAGCACTACAGTGGCTGTTGAAGGTCCATAATCAAGGTTATTTAGGCTTCCATCCTTAAAATACCCACAGCTTGAATCAAGAGGTGGCTCTTTGTCTTCAGATATTTGGAAGGGAATACCACTATCTATTCAGCACACAAAACAAAATTTGGGGGGCACCTGGGTGGCTCAGTCGGTCAAGCATCTGACATCGGCTCAGGTCATGATCTCACAGTTCATGGGTCTGAGCCCCACATTGGGCTCTGTGCTGACAGCTTGGAGCCTGGAGCCTACTTTGGATTCTGTGTCTCCTTCTCTCTTTCTGCCCTCCATCACTTGCATTCTGTCTTTCTCTCAAAAATAAAGAAACACTAAAAAATTTTTGTACACGAATCTGGGAAAACTGCTTGAAAATATCAGCATTGACACCTACCAATCCTTTTATTGCTATTTCTCGGAACTACTGGTCAAGGATACAGTGGCATAGAGAAGTGGACAGATGGGGAACGTGGCTTGGAATGCTGATCCTAAAACACATCTGTCTAGAACATCTAGACAGATAACTGAATGAAAAGTGGGTTTATTTTAATGATTTTGATAAATGCCTTCAGTCGATCACAAAGACTAAATCAGTTCAGACAAACTTCAGGGATATAATACACATGCAACATGGCTAGAAATCGCCACACAACCGAAAGCAATGTAAACAAAGGTCCTCCGAGGAATTCTGAGGAGGAAAAGAAATTTAGTCCAGTTTATGGTGTAAAATGACATTTGCATTTCTTGTTTTCAAAATCTCCTGCAAATCAAAGCAGAAAGCTGGCTCCTAGCTACATCAAGGGAAAAACTGACTGAGGAAAAAATGTGATCAAGGCAGAACCATCTGTGGCAATTTAATGATATTTCAGGCTTGTACCAAAAACACACTTAATAAGAAATTAACAGCTAAAGGGAAGACAATTTCAAAGGGATTTGAACACTGAAGAAAATATCTGTGTATATAGATACAATTAACTGATGATTTGATTTCAGTTCTGGAACAGGATGTGATCAGTGGAATGGGGAGGACATAAGAGAAAACAAACTGCCTTAAAGCCTTTATTTGTTCCTATTTGGGTCAATGTTTAAGAAAATTCATTTTACTACCTCTTTTTTGACATCTCAGTCACATAAGGTAAGAAGAAATAGAGACCCAGCTAAAAAAACCCAGAGAGTTCTACACATTTTTAACTCAGTTATAACAAATCATTGCTAAAAGCATTTTTAGCACATTGCTCTGTGGATAAAAATGCTGGTGTTCTCTCAGGTTGAGAAGTTTGGCCCTATTTAGTGAGGTGGGGCTTTCCTGAGTCGGGTGCATACTGTATCCAGCAGCCTGTGGGGACAAGTAGACAGGGACTCCCGGAATTCTGTCATCAGGTGATGGCCCTGTTCTACTTATAGAAGTAGATAAACCCAAATATAATATAAAAGAGGGCATGAGTGGCCGGGCAACTTCAGAGAATGATCTTTGCCATTGCCGACTGAAGCGAATGAAATGGCAACTTTTATGAGTCAGAAAGAAGATAGAATCTTTGCTTGGTCCACGGAGAAATTCATCAAAATAATCTCCCTGGGTGAAAATCTTCCCCTGCAAGTAATATCAATAATAATACTGAGGTCAAGAAACCTAACATTGACCTCTGTTAGTTTAATGTGCTCAACAAGTGATGAAGAGAATAAAATCAAAATTAATATTCTGATTTGACTGGCTGCCATTCATTGGGGGAACCATTCAGACTTTATTGGCGCTCAGTAACCTTTCATTAATGATTTTACAAACTGCCAGGGGCATAGTTATGATTTTTTTCAGTCAGTGATCACATTTTAGACGGAGCAGTTGGATCACACCCTCCCGTCTCCGGCCAAATGTTCTGAAAGCACATTGTAGACCAATTTTTAAAGACTACAACTGAGTCATGCCCCATTTGGCAAGATAAGTTTTTATTTTATTTTTACGGGGGAAAGCTGTGTGTGTCTACCATGAATCCTATCTGTAGGGTTCTAGCTATGGTACAGGAAGGTGCTAGAGCTCCAGGTTGAGAATCCACGGAGACAACCCTGGGCCCCTTACTGATATCACAATGGTGAGAAATGCATATGCTGTGATGGTAGGGTATTTAAGCTGTCCTTTTGTTCTCTAGAAGCTTCTTTGGAAATTCTAGTATGAGAGGACAGCAACTCGCATTCCCGTGATCAACTCAGCCTCTTTGTCAAGAAATGTGCCAGATAGTGAGGAAGAAAGGGAATGCCCACCCAGTCAGGCAGGCCAGTCATCCTTCCTGCCAAACCAGCGAGGTGGAAATGGCGTCAGCAGCACTTTCCCGCTCCCGTACAAGTGGTTACATTAGAGGAATGACGAGATGGCTAGTTCGTGGCTGTATAAAGCTCTTTGCTAAGTCCATGTTGCCTCTGTAGTATTTGGGTAGCCATAAATAAATAGTTTCTGATTATCATGGGGGGTTGGAAAAGAAGTGATCATTAGAATAGAGGGCAGACAGCATAAATACATGGGATCAGTAAACCACCTCTGTTCACATCTGAGCTGGCTTGATGCTTGAAATGTCTGCTCCGATGCACAACAGGGCATTTGACTACACCAAACTGATCCTTCCAGTGAAATTCCTTCTGCAGAGAAAAATAAAAAATAAAGGTCCAGGAGCACAGGTGCACTGAAGACCACACAATATTCGTAGCCCAAAAAAGTCCAGAATGAGGGAAGACTCCCACTGTGCCTGCTTCACCCGAGTCTCAGTCGTTTGATGACATTCTGAAATAAATGGAAACGTCTCCCTGGTGTTAGCATTTGTTCAATGATTTAAAGCCCCAGAGTGAAAGCAGCCAGTTGGAATGACCGCTCTGTACATCACGGAGCTGTGTCACCCATCTACACTTTCGGATCAGAGGCGTTTCATTGATTTCATGCGCTAGATTTAGCTCATGTGGGGAAATATTTGATGAAATTCTGCTTCGCGGTAAAAAGGGTAACATCGGTACCTACCTCATGAGGTTATGGTATTAGAAAAGTTATTATAAATAGAGCACTTAGAACAGTGCCCGTGACAGATTAAGCACTGAAAGGTCATTGTCATCATCTTCATCGCTATTAAGGTTATTTAACCCACTCAGAATTCTTTGACTGATTGATGGGGCGCCTGGGTGGCTTAGTCGGTTGAGCGTCCAACTTTCGCTTGGGTCATGATCTCGCGGTTCGTGGGTTCGTGCCCCGCGTTGGGCTCTGTGCTGACTGCCAGCTCAGAGCCTGGCTCGTTTCAGTCTGTAGACTCCTCTGACCTCCTGCTCGCTACTTTCCGAAATAAATAAAACATTAAAAAAAAAATTTTCTCTCTTGAACAAACATAACTAGAAAAAAAATCACCCTTCTAACAAATCAACTATTTTTATTTTCTCGCATTGAGTTTTGGTCCTTATTTACATAATGATTGGATAGCTTTAACTATAGGGAAGATGCGGTTTTGTATTTGAGTAAGATCTTTTGAAGAAAATAATGAGCACTTGGATTTTTTTTTTAACATGGGGCCTGAAATCCTTACCCATCAAATG
>JAESUZ010003111.1:0-109360 GCA_017311185.1 Proteles cristata cristata | reverse complement strand
CTCCAGGCTCTGAGCTGGCAGTCAGCACAGAGCCCGACGCGGGGCTCGAACCCACGAACTGCGAGATCATGACCTAAGCAAAAGTCAGACGCTTAACCGACTTAAGCCACCCAGGGGGACTAAGCCACCCAGGAGCCCCTGGACCTCTCTTTCCTTAACAGTGCATTTGTTTGAAAGTGCCAGACCTGGGCGAGGCCGGCTCTGCACCACTCAGAGGGCAGACCCCTGCGCAGGCTGTGCGCTGTGCTTCCCCGGCCCCTTCCGCTCTGCTCCTTGGCCACTGTCCGGCTTTCCACCCACCGCAGCCACTGCATTTAATTCATAAAGAAGATCTTGCTCTCATCCCCTGGGGCCAGGTGATGCATTAGTCATAATGATGGCTGCCATAATGAGGGCTTGCTGTGTGCCACCACGGCCCCAAGCACCAGCGACCTTTCCTCAATTCATCCTGACAGGCTGCCTGCAAAGCCGTGTAACTATGCCCAGCGTAGCGCTGCCACTCAGCAAGAGTGAACTGTTTGCCAGGCGGCACAATGCAAGCGGTGGGCTCAGAGGCAGAGCCGTAATACCCAAGCCCACGGGCTTTCTCCTGCATGGCGTCCCCTAAGAGCCCACCTGCGGGGTGAGCAGGCAAGGTTAGCAGCCCCAAGGGGAAGGGAAAGGTGATTGCGGAGTGTGGTTGATGGTCCCGAAGGGCCCTGGGATGACGGATGGGATATTTCTACTTTATAGACTAAGTCCAGTCCACAGACATGTTTGGTGACTGATTTGCCAACATGGACGGCTCAGTCAATTTCACATGGAAATCTAGATTCCTAGCTTCTCTTGAAAATTCGAAAGATCCCGTCCACACCTGGAGGCTACAGGTTCACATAGTAACAGTCCGCTAGAGCTGAGCCTTGTCTGTCTTTGAGACGCGCCCTCCCCTTTGCCACGCTCCCTATCACGGAAGCTGAGGTCTGTCATATACCAACCTAGGGTCCACCAAACATCCTAGGGTTCAGAAAAACCTGGATTTTTGGCAGAAACAGCAAGTGAGTTCCCACTCTGACCCCCTTTTCCTCCAGATACATAGCACTGATTGATAACATATAAAATATGGGGAACTAAAAGGCCATAGCGAGGCTTACAATGAACAATTCAGGAGTCCCAAGTGCAAAGCCTTGAACGGGGCTGATGGTACAGATCTGCAGCGCTTGGGGCTTTGAATGTGAAGCAGCAGCAAGGTGTTAAAGTCCTAAAAGGAACCAGGGACCCTGACTGGGGACAGGGAGGGAAGCCAGAGCCTCGGCGCTAACTGTGTATCAGAAAAGGAGGCTGTAAAACAAACCACCGACTCCCTGCGTGGAACCGCAGACCTGGACGGGCAGGAGACTCACATGAAGCTCAAGCCCGGAAACGCATCCAACTTTCCGTCTCCTCCGTGACTGCATTTGAAATAACCTCAATATCACAGTGCAGCAGGAGTCCCCAAATACCATTATAAGAAGTGATTTTTTGACCGGGAGCCAGGAGGTAACAGCAATGGCCAAATTGTAGGACAGGGAGAAGCGAGTGACATGAAGAAAGAGAGAGGAAGCGACAAAATGAAACACTTTCCCAGCCAAGATGAAGGGACAAAGCAAAATCCCAAAATATATGAAGGAGACGCGTAAGTGGAACAGAGACAATAACTGAAAAATTAAATGAAAATAACTCTATGCAGCAGTCTGGCCAAGACTTTAGAGTAAGTATGATTGGGATACGTAAAAAGATAAATAACAAAATCAAATCATGAGACAAAAAGACAGATTCAGTGAAGTCATATAGATATGCAACTGACCAATTAGAAATCTCACACATGGATGACATGTAATAAAAGAAGGCTAAGGGCGCATGGCTGGCTCAGTCGGTGGAGCACTGTAGCGATCATTTAAAAATAAAAATCTTTAAAAAAAAAAGTCTACGGGGGTTCCTGGGTGGCTCGGTTGGTTAAACGTCCAACTCTAGGTCATGATCTCGAGGTTTTGGGAGTTCAAGTCCCGCATCGGGCTCCCTGCTGACAGTCCAGAGGCTGCTTGGGATGCTCGCTCTCTCTCTCTCTCTCTCTCTCTCTCTCTCTCTTTGCCCCTCCCCTACTCACGCTGTCTCTGCGTCTCTCAAAATAAATAAATAAACTTAAAAAAATATAGATGAGTCTCACATTCTAAACTGGGCACAATCCGAAAGAGATTTAGCTATTAAAAAGCATAGAGCCCAAGAATTTACCCAAGACACAGAACAGAGAGGCAAGAAATTTCAAAAGCATGAAAAAAACTGATGTGGAGGATAGAATTAAAAGCTCTGATTACCTCTCAGAGGAGTTTCAAAAAAAAAAAAGGTAATAAAAATAGTAAAGAAACAGTACACATAGACTTAATTCTTGCATTTTTGGACTGGAGCTTCACCTGGATGCCTTTTATTTCTCTCTCTCTCTCTCTCTCTCACACACACACGATCAGAAGCAAATGGCAAAATTGGTTAATATTGAAATAATTGAATAGTAGTTATGCAAGTGCTTTAAACAGTATTCTTGGTATTTGAAATATTTTGTAATTTTTTTTTCATATTTTTTGTGGTAAAATACACTTAACATGAAATTTACCATCTTAACCATTTTAATGTGTACAATTCATGGGTAGCCACACAGTTGTGCACCAGTCACCACTATGTGATTCCAGTACGTTTTCTTTTTTTATTATTTTTGATTTTTTAGAGTTTATTTGAGAGAAAGAAAGCACAAGTTGGGGAAGGGCAGAGAAAGAGGGCGGGGGTGAGAGAGAATCCCAAGCAGGCTCTGCATGGTCAATGGGGAGCCTGATGTAGGGCTCGAACTCATGAACCGTGAGATCGTGAGCCTAAGTCTGAGGCTTAACCTACCCGCCATCCAGGCGCCCCACACGTTTTCATCACTCTGAAAAGAAACCCTGTAGCCATTAGCCAGTCGTCCCCATTTTCCCCACCCCCAGTCCTTGGGAGTATTGGCCAGGCTCCCCCAAACCAGCCCCTTCCAGATCCTTCTGAGTCTACTCCTCATTCCCGAAAGAGGCTTATTGCTTCTCTTATATTGAGAATTCCTGTCTTGAAATTTTCTTTGGGGGGATATTCCATTATGAGAAATACAAGGGACCAATATCCGTGCGTCCTGAACATTATAGCATCCCGGCCATCTGCCCTGATCTTTGGAACCTGATCTAATCATACCCCTTCCCAATCTTGGGAAAATTCCTCTCCAGCAAGGAGAACACTGACAACTCCCCCTCACTGACAGCTCCAGAAACTCTGGGGTAAACAACAGAGATTTTGTTCACTAACTCGAACAGGCAGCTGATGGTTGCCTAACGGATAGAACAGATCGTTTTTGTTTTGTTTTGCTGGTTATGAATAATGCAAATCCCCGTCCTGTGCTGGCCTGTCAAATAGTCCTGACAGGCCAGATATCTTCTAGCAAAATGTGCAAGTGGGAATTTGAAGACTGCGGAGGGACAGGGACACTGTATTGGACCCATCAGGCATATCCCACCCATGCACTGTGTCTCCTGACACATTCCAGAAACATCTCCCTTGGCTAGGTCATGAGGAATCCAGTAGACTGCAGGTGATAGAATTTTTACAAAGCTTTTCATTAGCTAGACTCTCAAGGCCAAGTATGTTGATGAAGCCACTACAGTTGAGGCGGGCTCTCTCCTTGATCTTGGGAAGCAGGGTTGGGCTCACATTGAGTAAAAACGATGCACCTCCAGAAGCAAAATTATTTTTTCCCAAATGGCGGAGGGGTGCCCTTGGTTGCCAGATCTCTGGAAATACCTCATCATACACAGATCTCTGAACTTTTGTATTAATCATGGGCTCCCCAGAATGAAATCGTAAGCCACTGTGGCACACAGCTATATCTACCCCCACCCCTTGGTGTTTTCACTGTAGTGGCTGCAGTGTCCTTTGCAGTAGTCATGTGACACAGTTTTGGCTAACGAGAAATCTATTGGGCACTTCTAGAAAGGCTTCTGCTTATCCTGATTAAAGGGGCACAGACCGCTGGCCGCCATCTTGCCATCATAAGGAACATATGAAGACAAACAGAGGCAATTCAGATCTCTAACAAAGCAACTCCTACTTGCTGACTTCTTGCTACGCAAGAGAAAATAGATCCTCATTGTGCCACTGTTAACTGTGTTTCTGTAACTTGCAGACAGAAGCATTAGGAAATGACAGAGAAACCCATGAAACTGGTATTTCCATAGGTCAAATGATTGATTCACGTCATTTATTCAAACTCTCTGGCTAAGAACCCTCGAGGCTGGGTCTGTAGATGTGTGTCAGTGAGTGTGGCTTTGACACCAAATAACTAAACCTTTAAGTCAATGCATTAGGGAAAGTGCAAAATAGGCATCCAGAGGCTCAGCAACATCATCAAAGTCTTGGGTTCTCCCCGGGCCTACTTTCTGCCTTCTACAATGTCAAGCTTCTGGACAAGAATCCTAAAATTCCCGGGGCGCCTGGGTGGCTTAGTCGGTTAAGCGTCCGACTTTCGCTTGGGTCATGATCTCGCGGTTCGTGGGTTCGAGCCCCGCGTCGGGCTCTGTGCTCACTGCCAGCTCAGAGCCTGGAGCCTGTTTCAGTCTGTGACTCCCTCTCTCTCTGACCCTCCCCTGCTCACGCTGTCTCTCTCTCTCTCTCCCCTAGAAATAAATAAAACATTAAAAAAAAAAAGAATCCTAAAATTCCCACTAACTGGGTCACTTGGGTCACATGCTTATCCCAAACCATGACCATGATTCTGGCTATGGTATAAATCAATCAGTGTCCAGTCCTGGGTCTGCGATGGGGTCTGCTTCCCTCTCGAAGCCACAATGTTCTAGGTGCTTTCTGGAAGTGGGAACGGCTAGAAAAATGGACACAGGCTAGATAACCACGCTGTCCACAATAGGTCTCCATTAAGTTGGGGATTAGGAGTTGGCAGAAACAGAAACCACCAGAGTGGGATCCATAGACATCTGGTTGTTTCCATACCTTGGCAATTATAAGTAATGCTGCAGTGAACATGGGGATACAGATATCTTTCTGAAGTTTGCCTTCCTTTTCTTTGGATAAATACTCAGAGGTGGAATTGCTGGACCCTATGGTAGATCTATCTTTAAGTTTTTGATGAGTCTCCATGCTGTTCTCCACATTGGCTGCTCCAATTTACATTCCTATCAACCACGCACAAGGGCTCCCTTTTCTCACATCTTCACCAACACTTGTTATTTCTCATCTTTTTGATGATAACCATTTGAACAGGTGTGAAGGTATATCTCATTGTGGTTTTGATTTTCATTTCCCTGAAGATTAACAATGTCAAACATCTTTCTTTTTTTATGTTTATTTATTTTTAAGAGTGAGAGAGACAGAATGTGAACAGGGGAGGGGCAGAGAGAGAAGGTGACACAGAATTTGAAGCAGGCTCCAGGTTCTGAGCTGTCAGCACAGAGCCCGATGTGGGGCTCGAACTCCAGAACCATGAGATCATGATCTGAGCTGACATCGGCCGCCCAACCGACTGAGCCACCCAGGCTCCCCAAGCATCTTTCTTGTATATGTGGCCCATCTATATGTCTTCTTTGAGAAAATGTCTATTCCAATCTTCAGCCCATTTTTATTTATTTTTTTTAATTTTTAATGTTTTATTTATTTCTAGGAGAGAGAGACAGCATGAGCAGGGGAGGGTCAGAGAGAGAGGGAGTCACAGACTGAAACAGGCTCCAGGCTCTGAGCTGGCAGTCAGCACAGATCCCGACGCGGGGCTCGAACCCACGAACCGCGAGATCATGACCCAAGCGAAAGTCGGACGCTCAACCGACTAAGCCACCCAGACGCCCCAGATATATTAAATTTTTAAATTAAAGGGAAAAAGATGAGATCTTTTTGACTCCGGACCGAGGAAACCTTGGCTAAGCCGGAACCTAGGCGAACTGACCCTGGAGTTCCGCCTCTAACTTTGGGCCCCACCCTCTACGTCACGGGGTGTCCAGCCAATGAGAATTGGGCATGGGCGGCGCGCTCAGCCAATGGGGCCACGGCGGGAGATTTGAAAGGCCCTGGGGGGGGCGGGGCGAGGCCCGGCTGGTTCCGTCGTTTGGCCGCGGCCAGGAAGGGGGGCTGTGCTCGGCCTCCAGGTGAGCTGGCTTCCTCTCGTGGGTCTTGCGCCGGGAGAGGGCAGGCGATCGGGGAGGTCGGGGGTCCGTTGGGCGGGCCCGCGCGCACCCGTGGGGCTGCTGGGAGCTCAAGGGTAGAGGGAGGGTCCCGAACCGGGGGTGCGCAGGGGGAGGCCTGGGGAGGCGAGACCGGCAGCCCTGGTCCCGTTGAGCCAGCGAGCTGACTTGCTCCCTTCCACCAGCCCCAGGCCTGCGCTTCCGGTTAGATCGGTCCGATCCCTCCGTCTCTCGCTCCCTGGTTTTTGTTTTTTTTTTTTTTTGGTTTTCTGCTTCCTACAGCCCTGTTTCCCTTGTCTGCCCAGCTCTCCTCTCCCTTTCCCTCCCAGGATGGCCCAGAAGGAGAACGCTTACCCCTGGTCCTACAGCCGGCAGACGGTAAGGGCTTTCCCACTTCCCCTCCCCCCACCCGCATGGAGAGTTCCTGCCTGGGGATTTGAGGTCTCGCGGAAGGGGGGTGGGGGAGGGGCGATGATCCTCCAAGTCGCCCCCGTTTTTGCTCCAACGTCTGGGTGCCAAGAGTTTGCTGGCTAGAACCCGGTGTGGTCATCTCAACCGCACCCCATCAGGTGCTGCCAACTTGAACCTGACCAGCCTGTGAGGACCTCTGCAAGGGTGGAACCAGCTTGTCACGTATAAATGACATCTGGGGCTGAGCAGACAGGTTGCAGGGTTCCCAGCCCTTATCTTGAAATAATAGGCTAAGCAGGAAAGAGAAATAGACTCTGAACGGGTTTATGTAAATTTAAGATTCATAATTTGGAATTTGTCTTAATGGCCGGCGTGAAGTGAAGATCTGAATAGATTTATTTTCCAATTCTCCTAAGATTTACAGTGGAGAGTCTACTCTCTGATTTGAAAGGCCACCTTTATTATATAAGAAGCCCACCTATATGTGGGTCTGTTTCTGGACCCTGTTTTGTTCAGCGTGCGCGCTCGTGACTTCTGCACTGGTGTCACTGCTTGGGGATGGGTTTTTAGGGCACCAGGCTTTCTTCTCCTGGCTAAGAACAAGGAAGGGGCTCTCATTGGCTTCGCTCCCTTTTTGGTGGGGCTTGGGTGACCTGAAGCGTCCATCTGTCCCCTTGTCCACCAGCTCCCGCCGACGTGGAGCACCCAGTGAGGATGTCAAGAAGGGAGGCTGAGGGGCGCCTGGGTGGCTCAGTGGGTTAAGTGACTCTTGGTTGCAGCTCAGGTCATGATCTCACAGATTCCTGAGACAGCATGGAGCCTGCTTGGGACTCTCCCTCTCTCTCTACCCCTCCCCCACTCCGCTGTCTCTGTCTCTCTCAAAATAAATAAATAAACTTAAAAAAAAAAAGAATGGAGGCTGAAATAGAAGCCACTGTCACATCTGCGGTGGTAGAAAAGAAAGTGGTGTATTTTACTCTGAGAAGCAGCAAGTGAGAAGTGGCCCAGGGGCATCAGCGTAACCCTCGCTATCCCCGAAGCCTGGTGCTGCAAAGGGGGTAAATACTGGAATTTGTTGCAACCTTCCAGACCTCCAGGACCTTATCTACGCCTTGATAGACTGAGCTTTTTAGGAGTGTGAGGGTGCCTATGCTGATCCTTAAGTTGGGGACATTTGTTACCTGGCCCTCTACTACCCGCTGGTGTGGGGGTCGGTGCGAGTGGGTGTGGGGTTGCAGACAGACCGGACTGGAATGTGGGACAGTTTCGTGCCTGAGAATGTGGTGTGGGCCAGGGCCAGCGAGGTGAAATGTTCAGTGTTGGGGTGAGTCCTTTGCTTCTCATCTCCGGCTACCTTAGGTTGCTTATTAAGAACCCATTTTAGGGGCTCCTGGGTGGCTCAGTCTGTTAAGCGTCCAACTTTGGCTCAGGCCGTGATCTCATGGTTCGAGGCCCGCAACCGGCTCTGTGCTGACAGCTCAGAGCCTGGAGCCTGCTTCCGATTCTGTGTCTCCCCCTCTCTCTGCCCCTCCCCTGCTCGTGTGCTCGTGCTCTGTCTCTCTCTCTCTCAAAACTAAATAAACATTAAAAAAAAAAAAAAAAAGAACCCATTTTATGGGCGGCTCAGTCAGTTGAGCATCTCACTTGATTTCTGCTCAGTCGTGTTCTCACCATTTGTGCGATCAAGAGCCCCGCTTTGGCTCTGCGCTGACAGTGTAGAGCGTAATTGGGATTCTCTCTCTCCCTATCCCTCTGCCCCTCCCCTGCTCTCTCTCAAAATAAAAGAACATAAGAAAGAAAAAGAACCTATGTTAATACAGGGTGATGAGTGGAGCTTAGGGGGGTTGGAGCAAAACTGTGGTCTCAGTGTTCCTCTCTGAGCAGGTGGGTGGCTGGGCGGCCCTGCAGAAAGTACTGAAATGCTGCTTGCGGCACATTCCTAGCGGGTCCCTGGGACAAAGGCACCCTCAGAGCTCCCCTGCTCCTTCCAGACTCAGCCTGGCCTGAACACCCTGCCCCAGAGAGTCCTCCGGAAGGAGCCTGGCACCCCACCTGCCCTGGTCCTCATGAGCCGCTCCAACGCCCAGCCCGCAGGTAACTGGGAACCTGGGGGAGAGGGTTGAGCGCATGGACCAGGATCTAGGGGGTGGGCGCCGGGAAGAAGATGCCAAAGGAGGGCCTCAGCTTCCCTGTTGTTTGTTTAGCCGCCGCAGGCCAGAAGGTGGTGGAGAACAGCGCTGGGCCCCCCAACTTCTCAATGTGAGTACCCAAGGCCTGGGGTGGCGGCAGAGGGGACGGCGGGACAGCAAACAGGTAGAAACGAGAGAGGTAGCCGCTCAGGGCAGGAGCCAGGATGCAGGCAGGAAAGCCCGGTCCATCCTCGACTCCCTCCAGAGAAGACCAGGGCTGAGGGAGTCCCCACCGGCCATCACTCAGCTGCCTCCCCCTGCCCCCCCTCCCCCCCAAGCAGGCGATCCTTCACCATCGACGACTTTGAGATTGGGCGGCCTCTGGGCAAAGGCAAGTTTGGCAACGTGTACTTGGCTCGGGAGAAGAAAAGCCATTTCATCGTGGCCCTCAAAGTCCTCTTCAAGTCCCAGATAGAAAAGGAGGGCGTGGAGCACCAGCTTCGCAGGGAGATCGAAATCCAGGCCCATCTGCAGTAGGAGCCCACGCGCGCCCCGCCCTCCCCCAGCCCTTCTCTGCTCCTCCCTCCGCTCCCCTTTCAGCCCCTGCCCCGCCCGGACTGCTGCATAGTCCCCCCAGTGCGACCTGGGGGTCGTGGCACTGTCTTTCCCATTTCCTTGAGCCAGGATGCAGCCTGAGCCCTCCCCTCCCTCCTCCAGGCATCCCAACATCTTGCGTCTCTACAACTATTTCTACGACCGCAGAAGGATCTACTTGATTCTGGAGTACGCACCCCGCGGGGAGCTCTACAAAGAACTACAGAAGAGCCGCACTTTTGATGAGCAGCGGACGGCCACGGTCGGGGCAGGGGGGGGGCACAGGGGCATGGGCGGGGGTCCATTGCTTGTAGCTGGAGCTCCAGCCTCGCCTGACTTCCTGTCACTCTCCCTCCCCCCCACCCCCCACCCCAGATCATGGAGGAGCTGGCGGACGCCCTGATGTACTGCCACGGGAAGAAGGTGATTCACAGAGACATAAAGCCAGAGAATCTACTCTTGGGGCTCCAAGGGGAGCTAAAGATCGCCGACTTCGGCTGGTCTGTGCACGCCCCCTCCCTGAGGTGAGGCGGGCCGAGCCCTGCCCTCGGGGCGGATGGCTGGGGCGGCCAAGGTCATAGCGCTCCCTGTGGGCTACATCCCCTGCCGCAGGGCCCTGTCCGAGCCTGGTTGCAACACCCCGCTGGCGCATCCTCGGGTCCCTGGCTGCCTGTCCAGCCGCAGGGAAAAGAGAGGCGGGCTTGATCTGGGATCCCGTCCCCCCCACCTCCTCAATTCCCCCAGGAGGAAGACGATGTGCGGCACCCTGGACTACTTGCCCCCAGAGATGATTGAAGGGCGCACGCACAACGAGAAGGTGGACCTGTGGTGCATCGGGGTCCTTTGCTATGAGCTGCTGGTGGGAAACCCGCCCTTCGAGAGCGCTTCCCACAATGAGACATATCGGCGCATCGTCAAGGTGAGGGGGGCGGGCCCTGGTGCCTGGGGGGGCGGCTTCGTGCCGGCTGCAGAGGCCAGGGGTCTGCAGGTGCGGGGAGAGGGGGTGGCTTCGTGCCGGCTGCAGAGGCCGGGGGTCGGCAGGGGCGGGGCCTAGGTCATTCTCCAAGTGCAATGGGCAGTCAAGGATAAAGCAGCCAGGATAAAACTGCGGGGTCTTCGGGGCGCCTGGGTGGCTTAGTCGGTTCAGCGTCCGACTTTCGCTTAGGTCATGATCTCGCGGTTCGTGGGTTCGAGCCCCGCGTCGGGCTCTGTGCTGAATGCCAGCTCAGAGCCTGGAGCCTGTTTCAGTCTGTGACTCCCTCTCTCTCTGACCCTCCCCTGCTCACGCTGTCTCTCTCTCTCTCCAAAAAAAACAAAAACAAAAAACTGCGGGGTCTTCTCCTTCCCCTCCTGTAGGTGGACCTGAAGTTCCCCCCATCCGTGCCTGCGGGCGCCCAGGACCTCATCTCCAAGCTGCTCAAGCATAACCCCTCCGATCGGCTGCCCCTGGCCCAGGTCTCAGCCCACCCTTGGGTCCGGGCCCACTCGCGGAGGGTGCTGCCTCCCTCCGCCCTTCAGTCTGTCCCCTGACGTGTCCCTGCCATTCATTCGGTGGTGTCTGTCTGTATGCCTGTATCTGTGTACTCGGAAGGGGGGGTACCTGGCCTCTTCCTCTGTCTGTCTTCTACCTCCTTTTTATTTAATAAAGGCTGAAGGTTTTTATAGGGATGAGTTTAGACGTTTCCAGGTGGAGACTGCTGTGCGGGGCCTTCCCTTAGAGGGAAGGGATGGAGCTGGGAGGGCACCGCACCGCTGCCCCCCAGCCAGCGCCCACACCCACATTCTGTTCCCAGCACACCCCCCCTGCCCCCTCAACATGGTTTCTTAACCTGTTCCTGCTCCCAGGGCCTGGCTGCTGGGGCCTCCGCTCCACTCTGCTGCCTTCAACACCACCCGCCTCGCCCCTCCTCTTCTCTCAACTGCGGCACCTCTAACTAAGCCTTTCCTTCTGGTTCATTCTCCACCAACCTGGAACATTGCTGTACCTTAGACGTTGTCTTTGTTTCACTGCTCACATCTGATACAAGAGGGATAAGGGAAGGGATGCACAGAGAGGTTACCTGGGCCACCGGAAGTCACACAGCTCGTAATGGGAGAGCCCACTTTTAGAAGTCCGTATTCACAACCGCCAGGCTAGAATGGTGTATTGACCCCTTTGCACAGCACACACATTTATTTTCTGCGCATATATAGTGCAGACCTGGGACACGAAGTGCAGTTTTTACCGCTACTGTGTGGTCTAGGAGGAAAGAACGGTTCTTCTTTATCAGATTAAGGAAGGGTTTGGTTTTTTTGTCTCGGGAATAGGTATTGACTTTGACTTCCATCAAACGCTTTTTCTGCCTCTGCTGATTATTTGCTCTTTTAATCGAGGTCAAGTATGTGAATAAATTTTCTTTTTTATACTTAATATAGTTAAAAAATTTTTTTTAATAAATGTTCTTATTTCGGGGGCGCCTGGGTGGCTCAGTCAGGTGAGTGGCCGACTTCGGCTCAGGTCATGATCTCAAGGTTTGTGAGTTCTAGCCCTGCATTGGGCTCTCTGCTGTCAGCGCAGAGCCTGCTTTGGAGCATCTCTCTCTCTCTCCTTCTCTCTCTGTCTGCCCCTCCCCTGCTCTCTCTCTCAAAAGTAAACAAACATTTTGAAACATAAATGAAACAATTGAATTGTAGCAGGATTCTCACAGAGAGTCGAGCGGCGGCGGCGCTCAGTAGGGTTCCTAACCAAAGAACTGAGCCCCGAACACCACGTGGTGTGGTTTTTTATATATTTTTTACTTCTTTGTCTCCCATACATGGCAACACACAAACGTAGTCTGATTAATGTCTCATGTTACAAGGTCATGAGGGATGTTGTCACCTACACGAATAGCATGGTTGCCTGGAGATGTTCTTTATTTCACTTTTCTTTCCTTTGGGAGGGTTAGATGTCATAAGGCCTTTTTGATTTTAAATCTCTGGTTTCTCTCTCTTTTCTTCTCTGCCAACCCCACCCTTCCAACCGCCAGTGAAACCCACCAGGTCCCAGCCCACCTTCCTGCCTCAAACTCGGCTCCTCTCTTCCTAGTTCACCCTCGACTCCGCTTTTTCCCCGTTTTGATTCCTGGCGCATTCTCCACACCGGAAGTTAGATTAGAGTACTTGTAATAAAATCCAAACTTGTTCTCGACAAGGTCATGTACAGATTTTCAACCCTGCCCGCACATCAGACCCCTGGAGGGACTTAAAAAGAAAACAAAAATGCTCATCGCGCTGACAAATTCAAATTCAGGTTGCTTTGCCCTAAGTGGTGACCCAGACATCCATCCGTTTTAAAAGTCTCAGTTGAGGGAAGCACCTGGGTGCCGGGGTGGCTCAGTCGGTTAAGCGTTGGACTCCTGACTTTGGCTCAGGTCATGATTTCAAGGTTTGTGGGTTCGAGCCCTATGTCAGGTTTTGCGCTGACCCTGCTGACCCTGCTTGGGATTCTCTCTCTCTCTCTCTCTCTCTCTCTCTCTCTTTCTCTCTCTCTCTCGCTCCTGCTCTCACTGCCTCTCTTGCAGAACCTGAAGAGACTCCGCCCCCTCCACGCAACTCCAAGCTCATCTCCCAACACTAAAGCACTGGCCTCTGGCCTCCTGGCCGCTCCTTGGGCCAAATCTGTTTCCACCTCCAGGTCTTTGTTCTTGGCTCTTTCTAGAACACCACCCCGCAACCTACTTTTGAGTACTGGGAAGAATCAGTGACCTGTGTCATGACCTTCTGTCAGTGACGTTCCCTTTTTTTTTTCTTTAATATTTTTTAATTTATTTCTAGGAGAGAGAGACAGCGTGAGCAGGGGAGGGTCAGAGAGAGAGGGAGTCACAGACTCTGAAACAGGCTCCAGGCTCTGAGCTGGCAGTCAGCACAGAGCCCGACGCGGGGCTCGAACCCACGAACCTCGAGATCATGACCTAAGCGAAAGTCGGACGCTTAACCAACTAACCCACCCAGGCGCCCCAGTGACGTTCCCTTTTCTAAAGGCTTCCTCTCCTTACTCATGAACATTCTACCTGTTTCAGTAAAACCCGCCCCCTTAATGACGTGAGACTATAACCATTCTATACCCCACATAACACGACATTCCACCCCTCCTCCCACTGGACAAACACCCTACTTCACAAACCCTACAAAGAACACCAGGGCCTGTGTCCTGGGGCGTGGGGTGGAGGGAACAAGTGTCCTAGTTGATGTTTTCAGTAAAGCTCTCCTTACTCAGAGTCCAGCTGACTGGGAGCATTTGTCTCTTTGAGTACTTGATGCTCACCTTACCTTTCCGCTGAACAGACGATGACAGAAAAGAGAAATGAAAAGCCACCCCCTCTTCTTTTGGGGGGGAATCTGGTTGTGTCCTGCTGGTAGATTGACAGATACTTCGCTCTCGAAAGCCGATCTGCATTTCTGTGGGTGGGGACTGGTCAGGGGTGGGGGCACCTGGGTGGCTTAGTCGGCTAAGCCTCCGACTTTCGCTTAGGTCATGATCTCGCAGTTCGTGGGTTCGAGCCCCGCGTCGGGCTCTGTGCTCACTGCCAGCTCAGAGCCTGGAGCCTGTTTCAGTCTGTGACTCCCTCTCTCTCTGACCCTCCCCTGCTCAGGCTGTCTCTCTCTCTCTCCTAGAAATAAATAAAACATTAAAAAAATATTAAAAAAAAAAAAAAAGGACTGGTAAGGGGTGATCTGCTCCGTCACTGTGGTCTGGGGGGTGGGGAGGGGAGCTCTATGGAGGAATGAGCTTTCGCTTCTGGCTAGCACACTTTCTCCACTGTTTTTTAGCCATGGGACCTTGGCCGAGTTGTTTAATCTTTATGAACATTCAAGTTGGAAAGAACGATCCTACCTTCCTTATAACATAGTCTGTTCTCAAGGGCAGTAGTAACTAGATTTACAAATCTGGTCTCAGGCACCTGGGTGGCTCAGTTGGTTAAACATCGGGCTCTTGGTTTCGGCTGGGGTTCGGGGGTTTGAGCCCCGCATGGGGCTCTGACAGCGTGGAGCCTGCTTGAGATTCTCTCTGTCTCTCCCTCTCTCTCTGCCCCTCTCCTGCTCGATCGATCTCTCTCTCTCTCTCAAAATAAATAAACTTATTTTAAAAAAAGATACATAGAATAGAAAATGATATAAAAGCGGGAAAACATTCCCCAGAGAACATATAGAGATGGCAAATAAACACATGAAAAGATTTTCAACATTGTTGTAAATTAGTTATTAGGGAACATAAGTTAAAAGGATGAGACATTACTAAATGCCTACCAGAATGGCTAAAAGAAGGAAGACAGACAAGCCCTAATGGGTTTGCTTCTAGGGTTTCAAAGGAATGGAAAATAAAATTCCCTTTCCCACCCAGGAGATAAATCCCCCCACACCGGCTGCATCTCAAGGAAGTGGCTTTCTAAGTTTGGAATAGGTTGAGGCCATGTTTCCTCAGAGCCCCTATACCTGAGTGAGCTGTGCAGAGTCCCAAACCCTGAATGGTCTTATCTAGGGCATCGCTTTTTCTACCCAGATTTATATTTTGTGCACTTCAGCTGATCACAGGAATGAACAAATCTAATAGTTGGGAAAGCTGTATTCGTATCACACCCTGTCTCCCAAGGGACGTGGCTTGAAACAGAACTGAGTGGTATTGCTCTGACTGAACTCTAATGCCATGAAACTAGCTCCTGGGATAGCCCGATGCGTGGCAGACATTCTCTGCCCATGGGGACAGCTAAGGTCGAGACAGATTGGCAGTCATCTGTTCGGAAGCATAGCGTGAGAAGTTTCTCGGGGCTACATGGGTAGGAATCGGCTGGTTGGGATTCGGAGGGACTATCAGTGGACACCCAGAAAGACGGTCAGCCCCCAAAGCAGCAGCCAGGGACATATACCCACGGAGAATGTCACAGAGAAAACTGAACTAAAATCCGGGGAGCCAATCAAATGCAGAGAATATGGACACAGAATAATGTACAAGAAATGGACTAAAAGATTGGTGGTTTTTGAGGCTCGATGGAACATAAAATTCAGAGGATTATCTTCGTTTGTATTTCCTGTTAATGTATAGGTTTTTTTTAAATTTTTTTTTAATGTTTTAATTATCTCTAGGGGAGAGAGAGAGAGAGAGAGACACAATGTGAGCAGGAGAGGGTCAGAGAGAAGGAGTCACAGACTCTGAAACAGGCTCCAGGCTCTGAGCTGGCAGTCAGCACAGAGCCCGACGCGGGGCTCGAACCCACGAACCGCGAGATCATGACCAAGCGAAAGTCAGACGCGAAAGTCAACCGACTAAGCCACCCAGGCGCCCCAATGTTGTATAGTTTTAACTAGTGTGTTTATCTTTATGAATACGCCTACATACACGTGATTTCACTTTATTTTTTTTTACATGATTTCATTTTAAAATTAAAAAAAAAAAAAAAAGATTGACAGAGAGCGATAGAACATAGAGATGGAAAGAACCTGGGCCCTCGGTGGTTTTGTTGAGCTACTGAATTTACCGACCCTGGAGACCTTGACCATCTTCCTGTTATATGCGTCTTTGGCTGATTTGCTTGTAAGATCAAGGGTTATTAACAATTTGTCACATATTTGGCTGAGATTTGTTGTCCTCTCTGCAATTCATCTTTTAATGTAGTTTATACTTCCCAGCAGCCCTTAGCGCAAGAGGTAGCAAATTATCTGTGAAAGTCTGGGGAGTAAATCACTACCTCTGTGGGCCA
Organism: Proteles cristata cristata; assembly: GCA_017311185.1. Classification (NCBI taxonomy): domain Eukaryota; kingdom Metazoa; phylum Chordata; class Mammalia; order Carnivora; family Hyaenidae; genus Proteles; species Proteles cristata. The sequence goes on along the minus strand of JAESUZ010003111.1, from coordinate 93,301 downwards.
TTGGTATTCTGTTGAAGCTACTCAGCTTTGCCATTACGTCACGAAAGCGACGATAGACAGTTCTTCAATGAGTGGACTTGCTGTATTCCAATAAAATGTATGGATGCTGAAATCTGAATTTCATACAATTATATGAATTTTCTTTTTTTTTTAATGTTTTTATTTATTTCTGAGAGATAGAGAGATAGACAGCGTGAGCAGGGGAGGGTCAGAGAGAGAGGGAGACACAATCTAAAACAGGCTCCAAGCTCTTAGCTAGCTGTCAGCACAGAGCCCGAGTGGGGTTCGAACCCACGAACCATGAGATCACGACCTGAGCCGAAGTCGGACACTTAACCGACTGAGCCACCCAGGTGCCCCTGAGTTTTCATATCTTTTATTTTTTCAGCCATTTAATCACGTAAAAACCATAATCGGCTCACAAGCCATATAAAACTGGAGGCGAGGGGTGCCTGGGTGGCTCACTTGGTTAAGTGCTCCACTCTTGGTTTCGGCTCAGGCCATGATCTGGTGGTTCACGAGTTTGAGGCCTGCATTGGGCTCTGCCCTGATGGTGCAGAGCCTGCTTGGGACTCTCAATCTCTCTCTGCCCCTTCCCTGCTTGCTCTCTTGCTCTCTATCCAAATAAATGAATAAACCTAAAAAATAAATGGGCGGGGTGCCTGGGTGGCTTAGTCGGTTAAGCATCCGACTTTCGCTTAGGTCATGATCTCGCGGTTCGTGGGTTCGAGCCCCGCGTCGGGCTCTGTGCTGACTGAAGGCTCAGAGCCTGGAGCCCATTTCAGTCTGTGACTCCCTCTCTCTCTGACCCTCCCCTGCTCACGCTGTCTCTCTCTCTCCTAGAAATAAATAAAACGTAAAAAAAAAAAATAAATGGGCGTGAGCTGGATTTGGACCATGGCCCTACCTCACTGACCTAATGAAGTGCATACTGTGGTGACTCCCCCACAGCCCCTGCCCTCTTCCCCCCCGTCTTCTCCCCCAACTATGCTGCAGCCAGGTTTGGAGGGAACTGACCTGCCCCCAAGCTCTAGGAGGAGCAGACTGTGTAGGAAACAGAACGCCACAGTGACCACAGGCGAATATTCGTTCAGGCTCCAAGATCTCTGAGAAAACTCGAGATCAAGATTTAAAATAACCCAAGAGGACTTGAGTGAAATGCCCTTGGGAATGTGGGCTGTTCTTTTTTTTTTTTTTTAATATTTTTATTTATTTCTGGGAGAGAGAGAGAGAGAGAGAGTGTGAGCAGGGGAGGGTCAGAGAGAGAGGGAGTCACAGACTGAAACAGGCTCCAGGCTCTGAGCTGGCAGTCAGCACAGAGCCCGACGCGGGGCTCGAACCCACGAACCGTGAGATCACCACCTAAGCGAAAGTCGGACGCTCAACCAACTAAGCCACTCAGGCGCCCCAGGGCTGTTCTTTATTACACAGATAGGGATTTTTTTGCCTAAGAGAAGCCAGGAGTAAACGGCACATAATACTCTCCTCTTTGTATTTCATCATCCCATAACGTTCCCTGTCATACCTTGTTTTTCTGCTGAGACCATTCCTGCGAGGTGTTTACCAGAGGTACACTGTTGCCACTCTCTCTAAGCTCTTGTTGATTCATATCTCTGTGAAGGTATATGCGATGATGCAAAATAAAGCTCTGGACCTCTGGCTGTCCGTTCGGGGTCCCCTGTGCCCCGCTATACTGTCGTCTCTTTTTCTCAATTCCTTCGCCACCCCCGGTCCCCGATCCTTTGAGGTCGACATAACTGTTTTAACCTAATAAGTTGATCCTTGTCATCTTGGTAGAGTGATGGCTTCTGGACTCAGTCCAAAGCCAATCACATCCTGGCCCGAGGGACTAAATTGACATCCGAACCAGTTGAGGCCACTAAGATGCAAAGGGAGATTAGCTGGGGCCTTGGGGAAAGACGTGTCCTTGTTCTTGCGCGAGGCCTAATGGAAGCTATTCCTTTCTCCCTTTCTGGAAGATGTGGGAGATGGGCTATCATTCCCACATGGGATGAGTCCTATCATTCAGGGTTCCTGGTTGCAGGAAACAGAAAGTAATTCGGTGCAATTTGAGGATAAATGGACTTTATTATGAGCATCCTGGGTAGTTCGCAGACTCTATAGGAGCACTAGAAGTCTCTAGAAGGAGGAGCTTGGAGTCTGCACAGTCAAGGAAAATGCTACCGCAGAAGCGCAGTGGAGCCGGAGCCGTGTGCCAGGAAACCGGAGAAAGGGGTGGCTTGGGATTTCAGCTTCTGTAGTGTGAGATGGGCTCTGCCTGATGAGGTGGGAGGGTCCTTCAACACTGAGATTCAGCTGTAGGGAGAGCAAAAAGGGTGACAAATGACCCCTGTCACGGACGGACTGAAGGTTTTTGTCAGTCCAAAATTCCTGGGTTGAAGCGCCACCCCCCAAAGTGATGGTATTTGGAGGCGGGGCCTTTGGAGGTAATTAGGGTTTAGATGACGTAATCGGGGTGGGGTCCTTATGCTAGGATTGGTCCCTGTATTTTATTTTCTTTTAATGTGTTATTTATTTCTGAGAGAAAGAGAGAGAGATAAACAGCGTGAGCGGGGGGTGGGGGGGCAGAGAGAGAGGGAGACACAGAATCTGAAACAGGCTCCAGGCTTTGAGCTGGCAGGCAGCACAGAGCCTGACACGGGGCTCAAACCCATAAACCGTGAGATCATGACCTGAGCTGAAGTTGGACGCTTCACTGACGAAGCCACCCAGGCGCCCCGATTGGTGCCTTTATAAGCAGAAGCTGAGAGCTAGCTTTCTTTGCGGTGTGAGACACCTGGAGAAGACAGGAAATGGGGAAAAATACTGGTTTTGGTATTTTGTTATAGGAGCCCAAGAAGACTTATACAACCTCCAAAGAATGACAAACAACATAGACATTTTGCACCATCAGGAAGCACACTTGGAGTAAAGCTGTCCCCATAGACCGAAATCAGGTCCTTAGTGACATTCTTAGCCCACTGGACACGGGCTTCTCTGATGCGTGCTCCGGCTTGAGACCATTATTGCACGACGCAACGCAGTCCCCTTCTTTTAACCCTGTTGCTGGTTCAACTTGCACTTTTCTATCACTTGCTGGATAAAGAGCCCCTGTCTGCTGAGGGGTGAAGGGAAGACAAGGTGTGGGCGGCAGGGTGACAGTTCCAGAGAGGTGGTTGAAGCTTAGAGTAGACCACTGGCCTGAGAGTTTATTAATCAGGACTCTGGGTGCAAGTCACAGAAACACATCTTGAATGCATTCAAGTCACAAAGGAGAAATTAGTGGTTTGAGAGTTTATTAATCAGGACTCTGGGCGCAAGTCACAGAAACACATCTTGAATGCATTCAAGTCACAAAGGAGAAATTAGTGGTTTGGGGTCATTTACTGAATACATATTATATGCTGGGCATTGTGCTAAGCACTGAGGATACAGATCAAAACAGACGGGAAACAACCTTACCCTCCCGGAGCTTACATGAGCAAATAAACAAACACAGGGTGTGTTACATGGCAGTAAGGGCTGTGCACAAAAGGAAGGGAAGGGAAATTGGGAATTAATTACTGGGGGAAGTGGCTGCAGTTTTAAACAGGTGGTCAGGGGAGGCCTCACTGAAAAGGCGGTATTTGAATAAGGAACTGAGGCTGACATTTTCCGAAAGAAAAAAGAAAAGAAAAGAAAAAAGGAAAGGGAAGGGAAGGAAGGAAGGAAGGAAGGAAGGAAGGAAGGAAGGAAGGAAGGAAGGAAGGAAGAGATGGGATCAGAATGGTATCAGGGCTCCGATCCTCACGCAGAGCCATTCATTTCTTGAATATTTTACCTCGTGGCAAAATCACACGCCATCCTCCAAGCGGAGAGATGCGCATACGTGGAGGGGACCGGAGGCAGCGAACACAGTGGCGAAAGCACAGCAAAGCCCTGAAGCCTGCTTCGTGGTCCTTCGGGAGCCGCTCTGGCCGGTGCCTGCGCCAGGTCTGTGCGCCGAGCAGGATGATGCAACTCGGACCCTCCGAGTTCTGGCGACGGTTCTGCTTTCGTCGCTCCTGACGGACTGCGGGTGGTTCAATCCCGATGCTCCAAGCGGGACAGACTCTTTTCATCCCCCACAAACTCCCCTAGGGGCCGCATCTCTCGTGCCCGCTCGGTGGGTCCGCTAAGCAACAATTGTGGGCGTGACACTTGCGGGTGGAAAGTGTCTGAGCCCGACCCGGGAGGACTGGGGCATTTCGGGGCCTTGATCTTTAAGATTTGCCCCGCCTCCTCCTGAAGGGGCGGAGCGACGAGGGCAGCCGTCCCCGCCTTCGCACCACCAGGCCGGCTCTCACGTGGGTTGGGCCGCTCAGTAACAGCTCTTCTTCCGGGACTTCCTGGTCGCCGCGACCAATGGGAGTGCTCTTCCTGTCCTGACCATTGTCAGCCGGCTGCCAATCGCGTGCCTCTACCAACGCCCCTTAAAGGCGCCGTCGACTCCGTCTGAGCCGTGGCGGATCAGTTTCTCGGTTCCTACCCCCAGCTGCGGCATGGAGTCGTCCCAGGGGCGGCCTGGGCCCGAGGCGGACCTCCCGGCAGTGGGGGGACATCAAGCCGCGATCTTTGGCCGCGGGCCGGGCCGAACGCCCTCTGAGCCGCCCTCTGGCCTCCCGGCGACTCGGAAGGAAGAGGCCGAAAACGTTGGGGGTGCGAGCCGCCACCCCGGGGAGTCCCCGGAGACTTCCAGCCGCGGCGCCGTCCACCCGGCCGAGTGGGAGGCTCGGGACGACGAGCCCGGCCGCGGAGGGACGGCGTCCGGGCCCGGGAGCCGCCGGGGGGCGCCGGGTCCCGAGCCTGACCCCCACGGGTCCTCCCGGCGCAAGGACCGGGAGCCACCGGAGGACGAGCCTGCATCCGAGAGCGGCTGCCGTCGAGGGAGCCCGGGAGGCCGCGGGATGGAGGTGGAGCCGCAGGAGGAAGACGAGGAGGCGGCGGGCGGCAGGGCGGGCCGCTCGCTCTCCAGCCGCCTCCAGGACAGCCGCAGCCTGGACGGGCTGAGCGGGGCGTGCGGCGGTGCCGGGACCGCAGGGGGCGCCGAGCCCGGCGCGGCGGGCGGGCGCCGCGCCACCATCTCCAGCCCCCTGGAGCTCGAGGGCACCGTGAGCCGCCATGGCGACCTCACCCACTTCGTCGCCAACAACCTGCAACTCAAGATTCGTCTGAGCGGCGCCCCGCAGCCCCCGCCCCCCGGCCCCGCGCGGCCCTGCGCGGCGCCCGCGCCGACTCCTGCCATCCCCCCCATCGACCCCGACGTGCTGCGGGACCTGGAGCGGCTGAGTCGGGAGCTGGGCGGCAGGGTGGACCGCCTGCTGCGCGGGCTGGGCGGCGCGGTGCAGGAGCTGACAGCGCTTAGCGTGGGCTGCATCCAGACCTACCGCGACGCCGTGGACTCCCTGGGCGAGGCCGTGGACATGAGCATCAAGGGCATGTACACCCTGCTGGCCCGCTGTGAGGAGCTCGAGCGCGCGCTGCAGCCAGTTCAGGGGCTGGCGCGCCAAGTCCGGGATATCCGACGCACCTTGGAGGTGTTGGAGGCCCTGTGCAAGTGACCGGGAGGGCTGGAGGGGGCTGGCCAAGCCGGGCCCCAGCGGGATCCTACGGACGCGAGGAGCCCTGGTGGGAACTGCCCTCCGAGGGGAGGCCTATATACTGGAGGCTCTTCCAGATGCATTTAGCAGGCCTGCGACCACTCGCTGGGCCCTATCCAGGTGTATGTGGGGGAGTCCTAAAGCCTTTCCCGGTAGGAGGGGATGATGCTCTGCTTCTGTTAAGTTGGCCATCTGTAGCTACCTTGTTCTCAACTCTCTTCTCCAGCTAGAGCACCGTCTCTGGGAACCCAGGGCTTTGGGTCTCGGCTTGGGAGACATGACTGCCATGCGTGGTCCAAAAACGGAGAACAGAGGAGGCCCCACCCCCACTGTGGCCGCCCTGACCCCCGTGGTCACATCTCAGGTGCCAGGGGCTGTGGGAGCTTGAGCGGTCCTTGGCCACACACCGTGCAGACAGGGAGGCACTTCTGCAGATGGGTAACGCCCTGCTTCTGCCCTCCGGCCCCCCACCATCCCACCTCCCCAGCCAGACCCCGGGGCGGAGCTAGACGGAATGAATTGCATGGTAGAGGCGGTGAGGTGGGAGGGGTCTCGCTGCTCTCAGGGTTCAGGCAGAATTGTTGCTGGTTTTGAAGCCCACCTGTCGTGAGGTGTTCCAATCGGTTTTGGCTTTCTGAGTTTCTGTGGAATTAAAGTACTGCTGCTAAGGCTCTGGTGTGACTGTGTGGCCTTAACAGCGCCATAAGCGGAAGGAATGGGGATGAGGGTCGGTCTTTTTCACGGAGCTCTCTTGGCGGTTGCTGGGAGGGGGCGGGATCCAGGCTACCTGGGCAAGGGCATGGCTCCTGCCCTTAGGCAGCCCTGGCATCTGAGAGGACGTGCAAGACACAGACATGGGCTCGAAGATCCAGTAAAAGAAATACAAGCAGGGTGCCCCGCTACAGAAAGGGAAGGGGTCCTCTTAGATCTGGAAGCAGACCCGCGGGGACTGGGTGACTTCTTGGCTGGGGAGGAACCTGTTACCTCCATTGCTGATCCCATCTCCCACACGCCGCTCAGTGTCCTCTTCGTCCTAATCTCTCCAAGACTTCTGTTCACAGTTCATATAATAAGATCCAGGAGCCCCAGGTTATGGGCAGGAGAGTTACAAATAAAGATAACAGAAAAAACCTCCAGTTTTATTCAACTTTCCTCCTCCCCCCACCAAGGCAGTAGCATCTTGGATTGAATTTCAACACGTTTCTATTTTGGTTGTCAAAAGTCTGGGATTCAAAACGTTGCTGTACAAATCTTCCCCCGCGACGAGAAATTAGCGGTACTAAGTTTAAAAAAAGAAAGAAAAAGATCTGTTGGCCCGTACGGGGATCGAACCCGCGACCTTGGCGTTATTAGCACCACGCTCTAACCAACTGAGCTAACCGGCCACTTGATGCCGGCCTCTCAACCTGGATCCATGTAGATTTTATATTACTGGTGCATCCTGTCTTCAGGAAAATTTAAAAAATGGATAGGATCATTTGCGGGGACGTGAAAAGAATATGCGTAGAATCACCAGGTACTTCGAGAAACAACAGCAAGGCGCAAGTGCCGGCGGATACACATGCCCCTCCGTGCTCGGCTGCAGGTCGGGGTGCGAGCAGGTAGCAGGCGCTGGGCACTGAGCGGTGTGCGCGCTATTGACCGGAAACGCCAGGTGCGGAATGCGCCGCCCGGGGACTCCTGGTGGCTTCCCGGACAGACGGTGATGGACCCGGGGGGGTGGGGGGAGGATGGTGGGATTGCACAGGCGGGATGTCCAGGAGATTCCTTGCAAAAGCAGTAGCCTAGGGAGGCACCGCTGGGATTCGAACCCAGGATCTCCTGTTTACTAGACAGGCGCTTTAACCAACTAAGCCACGGCGCCCACCGCCACGTGTCCATCCTTCTTTCCTTGGCCAGGTCAGCGCTACGGCAGGTGAACGGGAGATCCGTGGTCGGTGCCTAGGCGCCCCTTGGCACCGACCTCTGACCGTTCTGGAAGACGGAGTAGAAGGGACGACAACGGAGGCTGAGGACAACGAGCAAGCACCAGGGGTGACGCGGAACTCGAGGCGGGGCAGGTAGGAAGGTAACAAGAGAAATTCTCGAGAAGACAAAACCGAACCTCGGCTGCCAGCCGCGCGCCGACGAGGATGGGATTCGAACCCACGCGTGCAGAGCACAATGGATTAGCAGTCCATCGCCTTAACCACTCGGCCACCTCGTCTGCGGACCGGCGGCTTCCGCTCTTCTCTCTGGGGCCTGGACTCGTCCTCCGGCGCGCGGGGCCCACCCACGTGGCCGAGGGAGCGCGCGCCCAGGGCGCGGGCGCCGCGAGCACGACTCGCAGGGCGCCCGCCGGCCGAGCCGCGCGGGGCCGCGCGCGCCCGTCCTCCGGAGCCCGGCCACGCGCCCGGCTCTGGGTACCCCGATCTGCGCGCCCGACCCCGCGAGACCCCTGCTCCCCCGACGGGGCGGCTCGAGACTCGGCGCCGGGGGGCCCTACCCTCCCGGCGCCCACGAGGTGCCGCACAGCCCGGGCGCCGGGGCTCCGGGGTGGGGGGTCACGACGGGGAAGGGAATAAATAAAAGTGATGGAAGCGAAAAGCAGCTGACCCCGACGTGATTTGAACACGCAACCTTCTGATCTGGAGTCAGACGCGCTACCGTTGCGCCACGAGGTCGGCCGGCCGGTGGCCTGGACAGGTCTCCCCATGGCCACTTGGCGACCGGCCGGGGACCCGGTGATTGGGGACTGAGAGCGGGGTCCGTCCTGAGTTTCTAAGCTCCGGGGGCGCTGCTGCCTGCGCCGCCCCGTGCGACCCGAGGGGGCCCGGCGCACCGGGCAGCGCAGCGGTCCCCCTGTCCCCCGCGTCTTGCAGGCGAGCAGGTGGCCGCGAGCTGTCACCGCGGACTCCCTCCCCCGAGCCCACAGTCCAGCGGGGACGGACGTGCGAAGAAACTGGTAGAAGGACGAACGCCTGGGGCAATATGGGGGGAGGGTGGCGCTGCCGGAGCCCCGGGCACCTGGGGGGCGAGACGCGGGCTCCAGCGCGGCGCCAGCCCCAGGCTCAGAGATCCGATCCCGGGCTTCGTTAATTGTATCACTTGTTAACAGTCTGGGGAATAACGTACAGACAGTGAAACACGCAGATCAGAAGTGTGTGCTCTGGTAAGTTTTAATAAATACAATCCACAAGCCCATTCAAGATGTAGGACGTAGGACATTTCCTCCACCCCTAGAAAGTTCTGTCCCCGCCCCTTCCCAGGGGCAACCACGGTTCTGATTTCCATCACCATAAACGTCAGTAGGTTTTAGGGCTCCCCAGGTGAGAAGGGGCCGAGGACTTGTAGAGAGGGGCGCCGGAAGCTAGCAGAGCCCCACCCCTCACCCCCGTTTGCCTCTTGAATGAGTTCAACAGGCCACATGGCTGAAGAGGTCATGCTGTGTTTCAGTCTGTCCTTTCCAAGTCACATGTCTGCACACCGGGCACAGTAGCTCTCAGGAAAGTCACCAGGGACCAGAGATGTCAAAGCCCATGGACGTTCCTCAGGCCTGGCTTTAATCGACTCGAGGCCACATCTTCTTTAAGAGCCTTCTTCTGCCTTGGTTGTCATGACATTCCTCTCCCCGCTTTCCCGGATCCCCACCCCCCACCCCCCAGTCTCCCTTTCTGTCCTTTTATTTCTCAGTTTTCTGTCTCCTCTCCTCACACGGCACACTTTCCCTGGGGCCAGCCGTCTGCATACTGAGGGCTCCTGGAGCCTGCTCCCACCTCTGGATCAGAGAGCCAGGCCCTGCTGGACACCTTCACTTGACCTTGTCATCTCCCTGAGTCCCTCCGCGCTCTCGGCCAGTATCTCATCTCGACCCTTCCTCTCCCTCCTTCTCATTTCCGGTCACCAAGTCCTGTCCATTCCTTTCCCTCCATAATTCTCCCGCCAGCCCTCCCCCCCATTTCCATTGCCCTCCCCCACCTCCCCGTTTCCTCTCTCGTCGGATTTTTGTAATAGATTCCTCTCCGAAGTCTCTGCTTCCAGAATAACCAAGGAGAGTCATCTTTTTTAAAATGCAAATTTGATCCCAGCCCACCGTGGCTTGCAGTCAGTCCCTCCCTGAGCCTCAGGGTCTCCACACGGAAAATAGTAAAGATTGTAATGGATCACTCTGAGTTCATTCGCTAAGATAAAGCGCTCAGGGCCTGACGGGTCATAGCGATTAATAATGATCGCTATTATTAATGTCTGATCTTTGCTTGATTCCTCAGCCACTGCCTCCTCACCTCCCATGTGACAATCACACCAACTCATTTACAGATGCCAACATGCACTTCGACTTCGGTCCCGACTATCTCTGCTAATCCTTCTTTACCGGGGTGACCTTTACATACCCCTCCCCCAAGACTCAATTCAGAAGCTCCCTCCTTCCTGCTCCCCAATTCCAATCTGGGGGAAGAGGCTTTTGAGGTGTCTCCTCCAAGATAACTTAAAACACTACTTTTAAAAAAATGCTTATTTATTTTGAGAGAGAGAGAGAGAGAGCGTGAGCAGGGGAGGAGCGGGGGGGGGGGAGGGGGAAGAGAATCCCAAGCAGGCTCCACACTCAGCATGGAACCCGATGCAGGGCTCTACTCTGGGATCATGACCTGAGCCGAAATCAAGAGTTGGACGCCTAACCGACTGAGCCACCCAGGGGCCCCTAAAACACTAGTTGTCATCATTTCCTTGATTATTTCCCTCGCCACGTTGTGAGTTACTCAAGAGAAGGAAATATGGATTCCTGGCACCCAGTACAATTCCTGCAAGATAGCGTGTATTCAGTAAGCATTGGTGAAATCAGTGAGGGATCGCTTTAGCAGAAGCCCCAGAGGAGGTGAGAGCCTGCTTTGTAGAGGAAGGAGACATGTCTGAGTAGCTGAAGGGCATGGGATGAGGTGGAAATTTTTGCTAGAGAGGGAAGACAGGTCAGTGAATATGGTACCAGGGAACGTGGACTTGATCCCTAGGTTCAGAAAGGTTCTGCCGCAGGTGTGAGGTACTGGTGGTCCAGCGTCACAATCCAGAGTACTCTCTGACATTTAGGTCTCCATTTATCCCACCAGTTTGCAAGCTTTAGAAACCAGTAGATGATTCTGTCTGGATCTGCCTTGCTCAGTATGGTAGCCACTAGGGTGCTGATTCAATATGGGGCCATTCAAATTAAGTTGAGGGACGCCTGGGTGGCTCAGTCGCTTAAGCATCTGACTCTTGATTTCAGCTCAGGTCATGATCACATGGTTGGTGGCTTCAAGCCCTGAGTTGGGTTCCATGCTGACTTCAGGGAGCCTGCTTGGGATCCTCTCTCTCCCTCTCTCTGCCCCTCCCCTGCTCATGCTAGAGCATGCTCTCTCTCTCTCTCAAAATAAATAAATAAACATAAAAAAACAAATTAATTTGAAATTTAAAAATTCAGCTCCTTAGCCCCATTAGCCACATTTCGAGTGTTCAGTAGCTATGGGGAGCTAGCTTGGTACCACATTGGACAGAGACAATATGAACTATTTCCATCATCATAGAAAGTTCTGTTGGACAGCGCTGATCCAGAGGCTGAAAGCTGGTGGCTCGAGGCTTGTGTGTTCTTGTCATTTTCCCACCACTTTTTAAGTTGGATACTCACATTTATAAATGGAGTGAGAAACTGGATTTCTGGCCTCTCTTCAAACAAGAACAACAAACCCCCCAGGACTCTGGCAATGCTGGGCTTTTATTTCCTTCCTCAAAACCATTGAGCAAAGCCGAGTAGCTGCTCCCTCACAAAACCCACGAAAGACGTTAAATGTGTCGGTTCACAATGATCCTAACAAAACAACGGATTGGTCACTTTTGGAGGATGTGCTAGATCTAACGGCCTGTTTACGGGAAACATTGGACACAGAGGAACATGGTAAATGAGAAGACCAGAACACTGTCTGCTGATGGCCCAGCGCCTTCAACAGAGAAATTGCAAGAAAAGAAAAGAAGAAGGCGTGGGGAGGGAGGGGGAAGAATCTAAGATTAAAACAAAACAAAACAAAAGATATAAGAGACCCATTAACCAAGTGCAGTGTGTGAACTTCATCATGCACATATGGATATTGAGCAATGGATATTGAGCAATGGATATTGGTCAATATCAACTATTTGGTGATGTATGGGATTTGCCTTGAAATAACCGAGTGGGGCAGAGAGGGAGAGGGAAGTCCGGCCAAAACAAGTTTGGCCAAGCGGTGGTATTTTTGAAGCAGAGTGGTAGGCTTCAAAGGGGTTCATCATATTATTTTCTTTAGTTTTGCATACATTTGAATTTTTCCATGATAAAACCTTTTCCCCCCCCTAAGCTCTTTTCTGACCAGATCAAATCAAATGCTGAGATGTGTGAGTTCCTTCGGACCTCCAGCAGTACCTCCTACGGCCACTGGGTGGCTCTAAAATTCACTTTTGTGTGACCTCTGCAGAGCCGGCTTCTGGGAGCCAAGGTCACAGAAAAGTGACAGAACAGACCCAACTGGCTGCTCACTGTTTAATGCTTCACGTGAAATATGACTACCAGTTCTTAGTATCTAGTAGGTTCCTTTAGGTTCCCTTAGGCAGGAAGCCTATGGTAAACAGAATGCCCCCAACTTCCTTCTACGGGAGCCCAAACGCGAAGAGACATGCCTGACCCCTTCCTTTTTCTCACCCACCCATAGTCTCATGTTTAGACCTTATTTTTTCATGATCTCTTGATTCCTTACACTTTGATCCACTTTCTTATTCCACTCTGGCCCAATCTCATTCTGTCCGTCTTGGATAATTTTCACAAGCCTTCTACTTAACATCCTAAAAATCGATTCTCCATATTGCAACCAAAGTCGTCTTCTAGAAATGCAAACCGTACCAGGTCCATCGCCATGGCTGCAAGGCCATGCATTTTGTCCGCCCATCCCCCACCCCCCTGATCTCTTCTTTCCCTTCCAGTAGGAGGCTTCAGACACACTAGCTTCCTTTCTGTTCCACGAACACACTGGCGTTGTTCCCACCTAAGGACCTTTGCACTTGCTTCTGCCTGGAATGTTCTTTCCCCAGATCTCCTCCCACCCCCGCCCCCCCCGTGTGACTCCTCTTCAGTCTATTTGCCCTGGGAACTTGGAAAATCTTGCAAAAGCAGGTGTGGGGTTTTGCTTGCTTTCACTGGATGGCAGTGCTACCTTTTCTGCGAACGAACGGTCAGACTTGATCAACCATCGATGGGGGAGTTGGGCTCTCAAGTCTTGGGCTTCCTGTTTCCAGGAGAAAAGCCATGTGAGCTATAGGCACTGGAAGGAGCCCTTCAGTGCTTGGCATTTTGTCCCTGTGCTCAGAAGGCTTTCTGGCTGGCTGTGCTGTTATTTCCAAGGTGGAGAGCACACAGAGCCCCCCCTCATTATACTTTCCATGTCACTGTTGTTCTTGTGTTGAGGGTCTCCTAGTGATGAGTGTCACTCAAAGGCGTGCCTCAAGGCATTTGGGTCCACTGTACTTTGCCTGTCCCTCCTGAAGTGGGGGAGGTTTGAAAATATTTTCAGAATTTTGAAACGGCTCAATAGTTAAAGAGAGAGTCTCCCCTACATGCCCGAGAGCTGAGAAACCAGTGCGGGTAATATTTGATTATCAGCCAGTATTTTGGGATTAAAAAAATCAAGAGACTTTGGGGCGCCTGGGTGGCTTAGTCGGTTAAGCGTCCGACTTTCGCTTGGGTCATGATCTCGCGGTTCGTGGGTTCCAGCCCCGCGTCGGGCTCTGTGCTGATTGCCAGCTTGGAGCCTGGAGCCTGTTTCAGTCTGTGACTCCCTCTCTCTCTGACCCTCCCCTGCTCACGCTGTCTTCCTCTCTCCTAGAAATTAAAAAAAAAAAAAAAAAACATTAAAAAAATAATAATAAATAAAAATAAAAAAAAAAGAAAGAAAAAATCAAGAGACTTTGCTGAATCTCAGTCTTTATACAGATAGTTCCCATGAAAAGTCTAAATGATGGTATTTTAGGGGCGCCTGGGTGGCTCAGTCAGTTAAGCGGCTGATTTTGGCTCAGGTCATGATCCCACGGTTAGTGGGTTCAGGCCCTGCGTCGGGCTCTGTGCTGACAGCTCAGAGCCTGGAGCCTGCTTCAGATTCTGTGTCTCCCTCTCTCTCTGACCCTCCCCTGCTCATGCTGTCGCTGTCTCTCTCACTCAGAAATAAATAGAACATTAAAAATTTTTTTAAAAATAAATGATGGCATTTTATTGTTTTATGAGTTTTGCTGAACCCATTGTCTTCATTAGGAGGATAAGGCTATACTACCCCTGAAAGGTGGTTTTATATGAAAATGTCATTTCATAGTTCCAATATATAGGAAGTGTACAGTTAGGGACGTCAATCCTAAAAATCATTTATCTTTATGAAGCAATTTAATGTCTCAATGATAATATTATATAAGACCCAGAAGGAAAACTTAGAAAGGGTTATCATTTAAAGCTTTTCATTTTAAAATAATTTGATTTACTGAAAAGTTGCAAAAATAACACAGAGGGGTGGCTGGCGGGTTCTGTCCATAGAGCATGAGACCCTTGATCTTGGAGTTGTGAGTTCAAGCCCCAGGTCGGGTGTAGAAGTTACTTTAAAAATATATCTATATATCTACATCTATATAGATATGTCTATATCTATCTATATATCTATATCTCTATAGATGTCTCTATATAGAGCGATATAGGTACTATATATGTATAGATATATACATACATATATAATAAGAGTATTCCCATGTGCCTTCAAGATCAGGCTTTATCATTGCCTTTCTATCTCTACAGACACACATATTTTTTTTTTTCTAAACCATTTGATGGTAAATTGCAAACATAATACTCCTTTACTACTAAAACTGCAGCATGTATTTTCTTTTTTCTTTTTATTTTTGCAGCATGTATTTTCTAACCAGGGCATTCTCTTCCATTAAGGCAGGAGACTTTATCAAAAATCAGGAAATTAACACTGATAACGCTGATATCTACTGGTATCTAGAGGCCTTATCCAAACTTGCCAATGGATCCATCATGTCCTTCACAATAAAATAAAGTGGTTGCTTTTTGTTTTCCGGTCCAAGATCCATCGGGATCATACATCATATTTCTCATGTCAAATATGTCGCATCTCTTTGCTCTCCCTAAATTGGAAGAGTTCTTCAGTCTTTGTCTTTCATGTCTTTGATGAAACACCTTCTCACTATCTCATTGGGTTCTGAATTATTTTACCTCTTGGTTTAGGAAAAGGAAATCTATGTATTCTAGAGGGGTCCTCAAATAGTGTTTCCTCTCAATTTTGACCACAGTTCCTTAAGACAGCTTAAGGATAAAGGACTAAAGGACTTCTTTTTCAAAGAGCCTTTGCTTACTGTATTATTCTAGAGTTTCCTTTTTAAAAATGTTATTTACGGTATTGGATTACTGTGTGAATTCGTTTGTTTGCATGTGTGTCGTCCCTGACTCACCTCTTGTTTGTCCAGACCAAGAGCCCAGCACATGCTAGCTGGTCAGTGAATATTTGTTGAATGAAGAAATCAGAAAGGCCCCTTGTGCTTAGCTTAGACAGAGCTAAAAACACTCAGACAGAGCATAGAGAAAGAGAGGTGTTCTTCTGGGCAATGGGCCAGGAAGGTCCCGGGGATGCTTTGACTTGAGGGTGAGCAGCGAGAAGGGGCGAGAACTTTCCGTTCTGGAAGGATCCCAGCGAGGGCCCAAGGTCAGTGTGGTCGCTGATAGCAAGACAAACTTGGGAAAGTAGCTGGGCAAAGGCGAGTGCCCGTATCTCAGGGAGATCAGGAAATCCGGGCGCTCCTCGCCTCCATGTCCTTGCGAGCGGGCCGCTGTCCGCGATGCTCTCGCCAAACTGGGGCTGGGAGGGCAGGGGAGCGGAGGGGAAGAGCATCAGAGAAGGTTCCGGTCTGGGGTCCTCCGACAAGGGGCTCGGCGGCCATCTAATAAGTGACGACGGGACAACGCAGGGACATCCACGTCTGCACGTTTCTCTCCCACGTGCCCAGGGCAGTGGGGGCTAAAGGGATGCGGAGGAGGGAGGGAGAGACCCCGCCTTAGGCCTGGCGGGGACAGCGGGCTGCAGCAAGCACCTCGCGCGGAAGGACCTCCCGGGCCTCGCAGCGGGGACGGGGCCCGGGGGACTGGGGTCCGAGCCGCACCCCTGGCGGCCGATCCCTGCTTAGCGCTTTCTGCGGCAGCGCCTGCGGCTCGAGACTTTACAGCCCTCGCGAGATTTTGCGAGATCCGGCCGCAGCGCCTGCTTACGCGGTTGCTAAGGCAACCGGGCGGCGCCAGCGCGAGCGGGAAGCAGGCGACCGTCGAATATTTGCGTGCTAGCCTTCGAGCCTTGAGGAGCCTTGAGGAGTGGCCATTCCCGAGCCTCCAGCCCCGCAGACCACGGCCTCTGCTCCAGGGGGGCCATGGGCCGGATCTCGGGGCTGGTGCCCTCTCGCTTCCTGACGCTCTTGGCGCATCTGGTGGTCGTCATCACCTTGTTCTGGTCGCGGGTAAGACCCACGGCCACCCTCCTCCCGCCCCGCACCCCGTTCCCGCCTTGGGGTGGCCCCAGCCCCCGGGGGTGCCCTCTCGCTTCCTGACGCTCTTGGCGCATCTGGTGGTCGTCATCACCTTGTTCTGGTCGCGGGTAAGACCCACGGCCACCCTCCTCCCGCCCCCCACCCCGTTCCCGCCTTGGGGTGGCCCCAGCCCCACCACGCCCCTTCCCCGGGGCCTGACGCGGGCGTGCCCTCCCATCCCCCTCGGACCCCAGGGCTGCCCCGCAGCGCGCCCCTCTTTCACTTTCTTCCTCTCCGCCCCGCGCGCCAGGACAGCAACATCCAGGCCTGCCTGCCTCTCACGTTCACCCCCGAGGAGTACGAGAAGCAGGACATCCAGTGAGCACTCGGGGCAGGGTGGTCAGAATTCAGCACTGCTCGGGGTGGAGGGGGCTTTGTAGAAGCCCCGAAGGCCTGAGCCCACCCCCTTCGTGTCTGCAGGCTCGTGGTAGCGCTGTCCGTCACCCTGGGCCTCTTTGCCGTGGAGCTGGCTGGTTTCTTCTCAGGGGTTTCCATGTTCAACAGCACCCAGAGCCTCATCTGTATCCTTTTAGCCTGCGCACCTCGCACCTTTTCCGCATTGTCCGTTTCCATCGGGACTCCCTTCCGGCCACCTAACCAGGCCCTTCGGGCACAATAGCGTGCGCCCTAGCGGGCCAGCAGCATGTCTAGCTGATAGATCCCCGTAGGTACCGTGGAAGGTTTAGGACGACCTTCGAGCCTTGGTTAAGCTCCCGCTGTGCACCAGGCGCTGGAGATCCTGTCTGGGAGTAAAACTCAAGTTTTCTAACTTGAGGAGGAGGCAGGTATGCGGACATCTGTCATGCAGTGTGATAAGCGCTGTGGTCTAGGAGTGTGTGAAGATATGAAGCGCTATGGAAACTCAGAAGAGACAGAGAAATAGGGAAGATGGAGATCAGGGAAGGCTCTTGACACTTGAACTGTAGACTGAGAGGGTCAGGGCGCCAGACGGTGACTCCAGCAGAGTGAATTAAATCACTGTGAACACTTTTTTTTTTAAGTTTATTTATTTGTTTTGAGAGAGAGTGTGCAAGAGAGGGAGAGGGAGAATCCCAAGCAAGCCCCACATTGCCAGAGTGGAGCCAGACACAGGGCTCCGTCTCAAGAGCAGTGAGATCGTGACCTGAGCAGAAATCAAAAACCGGAAGCTTCATGCCCCAGCCCGTTCATGGTGTGCAATGGGGAACTTGCTCCTACCTCACCTGAAGGGTCCAGGCTGGCCCCTAGATATGAGGCTGGGGTAGCCTGGCGTCCCAGCTGTGCAAGCTCAGCTCTGGTCTCTAGTCACGTGGCTGTCCCAAAACCCAGAAGTCTGGCCTTTGCAATGTGATGAAGGAGCAAGAAGCGAACCTGATGCGTGCCCTGCCAATCAATGGTCTTTTCTGGCCCGTCGTGAACTATTGAACCAAAGGCTTTCCTTGACCCTGGTGCATTCCCAAGCCATTGGGGCTCACTGTAGTGCATCTGTGGCCCTGTCCTTTTTCATATTCGAGCGTTGGGAGTGTACCACGTACTGGTACATTTTCGTCTTCTGCAGGTATGGTAACCACCAATGTTTGGGGGTAGGGAAGGAAGGTTTACTCAATCTGGAGGTTTCCCCCACCCAGTCCTTTACATCATGTATGAGATGCCAGATCCACTCAACATCCTGTAGTTTTTAGAATTCCCCTTCTCCTACACTTTGGGGGTGGAGCCTCTAGTTTGGGGATTTGGGGACTTTTATTGGAAAGGGCTTGAACCAACCACCTACTGTCCACAGCGCCCTCCCAGCTGTCACTGAAATGGCATTGTTCATCAGCGTCTTTGGACTGAAAAAGAAACCTTTCTGATACCTTCGTGACGGGAACATACGAATGACGTTTCGAGGAGCAAGGGGCCACTCACCATTCCTGTGCGGAGGAAGGCAGTCTTCAGCTCTCAAACTGCATTTGAGGATGTCAGTGTTAGGGTAATTATCATTCGAGTCTGGGATTATCAGCGTTTTTCTTTAGTGCTTTGTAATAAAATATGTCTCAGAGTAAGATCAAGACTTAACAACAAATCTAGGGGAGAATTGAAGTGGCCAAACTTCTAGAGAAACAGAAGGCTGCTTTCCAGCCTTGCAGTCTGTAAGATCATACGTATCGCTTTTATTTTGAGTATTACGGTAGACGTCTGGCGGAAGGGGGTGGGCGGAGATATGTAAATAAAGAGTCCTCGCGATTTTGGTCCCAAGCTCGTGAGTGAAGCATTCTGGGAGGAATTATTTTATCTCTTTTTGGCAGTCAGATCGGGAACGAAATGCTTTTTAGTATCTGCAGATAAACGTAGCGGCAGGAACGGAAGACCCTGAATAACTTCGGTTGCTCAGGCGAGCCAGTTATTTACTCACCCTAGATGCAAGCGGGACCTTTTTCCCTGAGTAAGGGATGCACAGAGTCTCCCGTTTATCGTCAGGTAGGATAATCCTTACCTGTTCCTCCTCCGGGAGGGCAGATCGGAACATGATGATTGGAGGTCGCATGATGCGTGATTAGCGTCTCTGCGTGATCAGGACTTGCAACACCCTGATTGCTCCTATCTGATTCTGCCTGACGATCCCTTTTTACACGTGTGACAAGTGGTAGATACCGGTTCTCGGGTGGAAAAGTAGTCAGTCTCGCGAGTAACTAGTGTGCGGCGCAGAGTGGTGCGTGTTTCAGTGTGTGAGGGATGCTGGTACATGTGTGGCTTTCTGCGTGTTCGTGAACGCCGGGGTCTTAGTTGATTATTACGGAGGAATCGATTCCGCGAGGCTAGTTAATTATTCGTCAGGGAGGGGCGGTTTGGTGTGTTTCCAGGCTTCTATGAAATCGCTGTTAATATTCCACCGTACGTGGTGTCCCGATGGGATATTATCAAACGGTCCATCTCCTCGTGGCCACAAGGGCCGCCTGCAAGGGAACCTGGGTGCAGCTCTTCCGCTCTTCCAAACACTACCAGAGTCTAAAGTGCTACCTTGTTACGGGATCAATGTTCCTTGAAGTGGGATCAATGTTCCTTGAAGTGCCCTTCAGCCCGAGCACTCCTTCAATACTTACTTACTGAGCGCTTACTACATGCAAAGCACTGGAGGAGGAACTGACCGAGGGGATAGTTGGGAATATGCTGCGGGCTCAGCCCCGGCCACCGCAGGTATGGTGGCTCCTGGTGACAGACAAGTAAACCCCTTCCCCTCCTCCCGGGGATCCGAAGAGCAAATGGTGGTCAGAGCTACAAAGGAGAATTACCGATGCTCTGGAGCAGGGATCCATTGGCCCGAGGTGGCAGGAGTGCTGCCTCTCTCTCAAGGAGGAGTTGGAGTTGAGGTCCTGAGTGTGGCTCGGGAAAGTCACATCCCACTGCAGTCCGGCTGTCGCCCCACCCCCGCGCCTCACGGATCGGTGAAAGCCGGGGTTTTGTTGTTCAGAAGCATTGTGGGCTCCTTGTGAAACAGCTGGGATCAGAAATGATAGAAACGAACAGTTAACTTCTATGTAAAAACCGATGTCATAAATACTCAAACTCATTACTTCCTGATTATTTTGTTTCTTCTCTCTCTCTCTCTCTGGTTGTAGAAATCTATTTATTTTTAGTCAGTGTGGTTAACACACAGTGTCATTTTCTACAGTTTACTGTTATGTGCTCTTGAGGTTATTTGCATGGACTGTATCCGCCTAGTGGGAGTCCTGTGTCAGGATGTGTTCCCGCTGTGCGTCTCCTCCAGCTCGTGTGGAAGCATCACGTTGGTATTTTGAAATTGGCTCTGGTAGGAGTATTTACACCACAGAGATGGGCAACCACAGCCTATGGAGCTTTGTTGATTGTCTAGATTTAAGAAGATGATGGAGGCACCTGGGTGGCTCAGTTAAGCATCGGACTTCAGCCCAAGTCATGATCTCCCGCTTTGTGGGTTCGAGCCCCGCTTGGGGCTCTGTGCTGACAGCCGGGAGCCTGCAACCTGCTTGGGATCCTGTGTCTCCTTCTCTCTCTGCCCCTCCCTGGCTCGTGCTCTGTCTCTCAAAAATAAATAAACGTTAAATTGAAAAAAATTAAAAGATGATGGAGACAATGTTAATAATGCAGGTTAAACATAAAAGTGTCACGTCTGTAACTGTTCCATTGTGAATAGCACAGAAGATGGAGGAAAATATTCTCCCGGAATTTGAAAACTGTTACAGATTCAATAAAGGAGTCAGTCCCGTCATTGAGGAACCAGCGAAGGTTCAGTGTATCTTCACTGATTCATTTTGTGTCACTCGAAAATGTAAATAAAAAGATCAACCAGGACTCATATTGGAAACTCAGTCGGAGTTAGGCTACAACTCTGCTTGGAAAGTCATGGGTCCAGGACTGGAATTTACAGTAACGAATATTGTAGATTTTACTATTATTTGTAAATTCTGAGTTCCACATCTTTTGTACCAGTAAGATTGATAACAAGCCTCTGTACACACATAACCGCATGGCGCTTCCGGAGAGTTGGTTGTTAAATATTTATCAGCAATTCCAGCCCCTCCCCTCCCAGGAAACTGCTCGTCTCCAATCCTTGCTTCTAAATCCAGAGGGTGCCGCTCGCCCTTTGGCTTGGCCTCTTATCACCCTGTAATATGTCGACCACTCCTCTCTTTTGAAAGCTTTTCTTCCTTGATGTCTGAAAAATAGTTCCCCTGGTTTACCTCCCACTGTTCTGGCTGATGCTTCCTAGGCTCCTCTCATACATTTTTAATTTTCAGCACAGAGCCTGATGTGGAGCTCTCAGTTCAAACCTATGAGCTGCGAGATCGTGACCTGAGCTGAACTCGGATGCTTAACCGACTGAGCCCCGCAGGCGCCCCTCAGGTTCATCTAATATTGGTCGTGACCTACAACGGGTCAGTCACTGGGGACATGCGACTGGGTCACTTCCCCCAGTTCCCCCTTCTGTGTTGCTGATCCCTGCTCCTTGGATACCTGTATCTCCCTCTTATCTGCAAACACCATCTGGATGCCGCTGTTTCCCGCGTTGGCTCTTTCGTGAGCCCCAGTCCAGGGCAAAGACTGCGGGAACAAGCCGTGGAGTCAGTCCGGGTTCGAAGTGCACCCCCCTCCTTCGTGGCTGTGTGATTGGCAACAGGTCACTTAACCTCTCTGTGCCTCGTCCTTCACCCACACTCCAAGTGCAGGTACTGCGAGCACTTGAACCATCCCTCTCGTCTGGTAGTCACCACCAGAAGCTTTGCCAGTTAGCATCAGAAATACGGTTTTCCTTTTATCGTGTAATTAGCGGCTTGTCAATCAGGGTAAGCCAGTCCCGGAAGACAGATACTGCTTGATTCTGCTTAAAAGAGGTACCAAGGGAAGTCCGAGTCACAGACTGAAAGTAGAATGGGGGTGGTGCCAGGGGCTGAACAGAAGGGGGTGAGTTGTTCAATGGTGGAGAGCTTCAGTTTTGCAAGATGAAAAATCGAGTTCTGGAGATTGGTTGTAGAAGGGCAGAAATGTACTTGACACTACTGACTTGTACACTTGAAAAGGGGCAAGATGGAGGGGCGGCCCGGGGGGCCCAGTGGGTTAAGTCTCCGGCTGTTGGTTTGGCTCGGGCCACATCTCACAGATTGGTTCGTGGGATCAAGCCTCACCTAGGGCTCTGCCCTGACAGTGCAGGACCCGCTTGGGATTCTCTCTGCTGCTCTCCTGCTCGCTGGTGCCCTTTCTCTAAGTAAATAAAACCTTCAAAAATAAGTACTTAAACAAAACTTGACATTTTTAACCCTTTTTCTCGACTAATTTTAGACCTACAGAAAAGTTGCAAATTAGTACAAATTTCCTCTGTGCCCTTCACCGCAGCTCCTCCAAATGTTAACATCTTGCATAGCGGGGTCATGGTCATGGAAACCAGAAAATTAGCGCCCATGGTGTTGTGCTGTTACCTAACGCACAGATCGTACTTGCATTTTACCAGCTTTCTCGTTAGTGCCTCTTTTCCGATTCAGGCTCTAATCCAGGATTTCACATCGCATTTAGTTGTCATTCTCAGGCTTTTCCAGCCCTCCCCCCCCACCCTTTTTTTTTCTTTCTCCTTCCTTTCACCATCCTGACTCATTTGGAGAGTCCTGGTGAGTGGTTTTGTAGAAGGTCCCTCCATTCGGATTTGTATGGTGTTTTCTCGAAATCACATTGAGGGTATGCATTTTTGGCAAGAATATCACAGAAGTAGTTGGGAATGGGGAGGGGGCTGGGCGGCTCAGTCAGTTAAGTGTCTGATTCTTTTTTTTTTTTTAATGTTTTCTTTCTTTCTTTTTTTTTTTTTTTAAATATTTTTTATTTATTTCTAGAGAGAGAGACAGCGTGAGCAGGGAGGGTCAGGAGAGAGGGAGTGACAGACTGAAACAGGCTCCAGGCTCTGAGCTGGCAGTCAGCACAGAGCCCGACGCGGGGCTCGAACCCACGAACCGCGAGATCATGACCCAAGCGAAAGTCAGACGCTTAACCGACTACGCCACCCAGGCGCCCCAATGTTTTATTTATTTCTGAGAGAGAGAGAGAGAGAGAGAGCGAGCAGGGGAGGGTCAGAGAGAGAGGGAGATACAGAATCTGAAACAGGCTCCAGGCTTTGAGCTGTCAGCACAGAGCCTGACAATGAGATCATGACCTGAGCTGAAGTCGGACGCTTAACCGACTGAGCCACCCAGGCGCCCCTAAGTGTCTGATTCTTGATTTCGGCTCAGGTCATGATCTCATGGTTCATGAGATTGTGCCCCGCGAGATCTTGGGATTCTCTCTCTCTCTCTGCCCCCTCCCCTCTGCTCTCTCTTTCTCTCTCAAAAATAAATAAACTTACAAAAAGTCTGTAGTTGGGGCACCTGGGTGGCTCAGTCGGTTATGCCTCCAACTTTGATCTCATGTTTGTGGGTTCGAGCCCCGCGTCGGGCTCTGTGCTGACAGCTCAGAGCCTGGAGCCTACTTCAGATTCTGTGTCTCCCTCTCTCTCTCTCTGTCCCTCCCACTCTCATGCTCTGTCTCTCTCTGTCTCAAAAATAAATAAAACAGTAAAAAAATAAACAAAAATCGTCTGCAGTGAGGAGGACATTTCTGAGTATGAAAACAAAACACAGAAGTCATGAAAGAAAGATGACTAGAATTTAAAAAAAATTTTGGAAAGAAAAGAAAACCCCAATACATTTAAATATGACTTAGAAATGTAGGGGTATCTGGGTGGCTCAGTCAGTTAAGCGTCTGACTTCCACTCAGGTCATGATCTCACGGTTTGTGGGTTCGAACCCCATGTTGGGCTGTGCTGACAGCTCAGAGCCTGGAGCCTGTTTCAGATTCTGTGTCTCCCTCTCTCTCTGACCCTCTCCTGCTCACGCTGTCTCTCTCTCTCTCCTAGAAATAAATAAAACATTAAAAAAAATTAAAAAAAAATTAAAGAGAAATGTAAAATGTATCCATGGTAAAAGAAAACTAAGCAAAAGATAAATGACAATCTAGGGGAAATATTTATAATTCATATTGCAGAGAAAGGGCTCATTTTCTTCTAGATTTAAAATTTACAAGTCTAGGGACACCTAGAATTTTTTCAAAAATTTTTAAAATTTTAAATAAAATTTAGAAAGAAAAGAAAACCCCAATACATTTAAATATGAATTAGAAATGTAGGGGTACCTGGGTGGCTCAGTCCGTTGAGCCTCTTGAGTCTTTGGCTCCAGTCATTATCTCACAGTGGGTGGGTTCGAGCCCCGCATCCGGCTCTGTGCTGACAACTCAGAGCCTGGAGCCTGTTTCAGATTCTGTGTCTCCTTGTCTCTCTGCCCCTCTCCTGCCTGTACTCTGTCTCACTCTCTCTCTCTCAAAAATAAACATTAAAAAAAAAAATATCTACAAGTCTATAAACAATATACTAGCAACCTGATGAAAAAGGGACAGAAAAATTGTACGGACGTTTCACAGGAAAGGAAATCCCAAGGATTCTCAAATACATGAAAAGATGCCTAAACTCATTGACCATTAGAGAAATGCAGGTGGCATTTGACTTGTACTGGTAACGACCAAAAAGTATCAGGGAGCGTTGGGGAGGGCATGGGTTTAAGTAAACAGGCCTCACCCAGCTTGTGGGTGCGAGCAACCCGCCCACGGAGAGCAAGTTGGCAATAGCCACACAAATCAAAAGCAATCAGAGCAACGCCCATCCTCTGGGACCCAGGGTTTTCCCTGCTGGAAGCTGGCCCTGCTTATGGGTGAAATGGGAACATGGCGGTGGGGCGCCTGGGTGGCTTAGTTGGTTAAGCGTCCGGCTTTTGCTTAGGTCGTGATCTCGCGGTTCGTGGGTTCGAGCCCCGCGTCGGGCTCTGTGCTGACTGCCAGCTCAGAGCCTGGAGCCTGTTTCAGTCTGTGTCTCCCTCTCTCTCTGACCCTCCCCTGCTCCTGCTGTCTCTCTCCTAGAAATAAATAAAAAAATTTAAAAAAAAAAAAAAAAAAAGGGAGAAGCCACGGGCCCACCCAGGGGAAAACCGCCTCTGCACGGAGCCGGGCCCCGGGAGGACTCGTGCTGAGGGCGGAAGCGGGTGGCCGGACACCGGGCGGGAGGGGACCTCGTCCGCGTGCGCTTTCGGACTCCGGGAATTTTGAAGCACGTGCCTTTAAGGAGACAAACTCCAACGTGTTTGGAGAATGTGAGCGCGCGGCTGCCGGGGCTCCAGGCCTGGCGGGGAAGCGAAGTCAGAGTCCAGCCAAGCTGGAAACCAAACCAGTCCCCGATGACGTCACGGGAGGGCCCGTGCCTGCTATTTCCGGTTACTTTTCAGGACGCGAACCCTCAGACTCTCCTTTTTTGGCTTAAATCGGTTTGAGCTGGGTTGGCGCGCGTCTTGATTGTTACATCCATCAGCGATCATCAAAGATCGCGGTGGGTTTAGGGTTTCGTTTCCTTTCGTTTTCCCGCTTTGTTGAGGCATAACCGGCAGACACGCTGTGTTTGATGACCCCCCTTGCGCATTCCCGTAGCGCCTGGTGCCCCCACAGTGCCTAGGACGGAAGGGGGGCGCCCTCCTTCCACCGACGCGGCGCGTGGGGCCCCCGGGGAAAGCCGTTCGCCTGGTGTCCATGCAGAGGCTGCGGCAGCCTAGGCCCCACGCCTCCCGGCCGTCAGGCCAAATCAGCTGCTCCACTCCCCAAGTCGTCATTGAATGCCGCCTACCCGCCAGGCTCTGGGCATGGCATGTGACGTGGAGGGAAGTACGGGTGGCGTGGCCCCTTGCCAACCTCGGGCACAGGCTGGAGGCCCCTCCCCGGCCCCCCGCAACAACACAGGAACCTGTTATTTTATTATTATTATTATTATTAATGTTTTATTTATTTCTAGGAGAGAGAGAGAGACAGCGTGAGCCGGGGAGGGTCATAGAGAGAGGGAGTCACAGAATCCGAAACAGGCTCCAGGCTCTGAGCTGGCAGTCAGCACAGCGCCCGACGCGGGGCTCGAACCCACGAACCGCGAGATCATGACCTGAGCCGAAGTCGGATGCTCAACCGACTGAGCCACCCAGGCGCCCCAACACAAGAACCTGTTAACCCCAGTGAGTCTCTAAGGAATTGAGGGATGCGGAGTCCGGATTTGCACCAGGCCTCCAGGCGCCCAGGCCCGGTGTCTTGCCTTCCCCACACCGGGCACCGTCACGGGCTTCCCCACCATCCGAGCCCAAACTACTCTGTTTCCCAGGGGCACGAAGCTCGGGCCTGCCCTGCTGCGGTGGCGGGAGCCGGCTGTCACAAATGGTCACTGGTCGCAAATGATCAGGGCTTCCCCAGCCCAAGCGGGGCTGCCCTCACAGGAGCGGTGGGCACACAGGCCCCGGCCAGACCCACTCTCCCCAAACGGGAGCTTAGGCATTCACCGTCAGTCCGTTTGCCCGCTGTGCTGGGTTGTCTTCTACAACAGCCCTCGCTGAAACTGCAGTTCGCCATCATTCTTTCATTATTCATCCGCCTGCCTCGTTTCTGGGACTGCGCTCGGGGCTCGTGCAGAGAGAGTAGATTAAAAAGGGACCGCTTTATGTCCATGTATTGTTTTATACCAAAAAAAAAAAACCTTTTAAAAAGAGGTATCATTCTGTATGTGAAAAAACAAAAAAAAGTTGATTGGTTCATTTAGACTCCATCAGGGGCGCCTGGGTGGCTTAGTCGGTTAAGCGTCCGACTTTCGCTTAGGTCATGATCTCGAGGCCAGCTCAGAGCCTGGAGCCCATTTCAGAGTCTGTATCTCCCTCTCTCTCTGACCCTCCCCTGCTCATGCTCTCTCTCTCTCTCTCTCTGTCCTAGAAATAAATAAAAAATATTAAAAAAAATTAAAAAAAATAGAAAGACTCCATCGAGGTGCTTTTCTGAGCCTAGTTTTCCCCAACTGTAAAATCAAGACAATACCAACCTCACGGGGCCGTCGGGAGAGGCAGGTGATCACGGGAAGTGCGTAGACCAGCGTCCCTCAGAGTACTGTTATGATAGCAAAAAAAAAAAAAAAAAATTGGAAACAACCTAAAAAGCTGATCCTTGAAGGATCATGAACATTTGTCTTCCGTCCCTTCCACATCTGCACTAACTAACGGGAGAGGAGTCAAAGATGGATAAATATAGAAGGACCAAGAGACCAGAGAGACATTGGGGGACACGAGACTTCATCAAGGCTGCACGGTGGCTGAAGGGTGTCGGTCACGTCAAGGGCAAGGGCAGAGGGAGTCAGCACCCGCCGATCCCGAAGGTCACCA
Organism: Proteles cristata cristata; assembly: GCA_017311185.1. Classification (NCBI taxonomy): domain Eukaryota; kingdom Metazoa; phylum Chordata; class Mammalia; order Carnivora; family Hyaenidae; genus Proteles; species Proteles cristata. The sequence goes on along the minus strand of JAESUZ010003111.1, from coordinate 66,345 downwards.
GATCCCATGGTCAAGGCCTGGCTGACCACAGGGGAGGTGGCAGTGAGTCTGTGGAGGGGGAGGGGGAAGGGGGAGGGGGAGAGGGGAGGGGGGCTGAAAAGCTTTCCAGGGTCCTGCAGGAAAGCCAGTGGCCACTGAATGCCGACCCCCCACACAATTTCCAATCAGCCTCCCTATCAAAGTCAAGAACCAGCAGACAGTTGCGATAGGCCTGAGAAATGAGAAAGACAATCTTCCCATTTATTAAAAAAAAAAAAAAACTGGAAGAGACAGTGATAACCAGAAGGTTGCACAAGAAAAACAAATAGCCTATAATTGGAAAGCTTAAAAAAAAAAAAGGGAGGGCCAACTTAATGCATGTAGTCTGTGAGCGTTTGTGCTTTTCAAAAGAAAGAGGCATCTGTGTCTGTTTGTCCCTGCACCAACCATTCTGGAGGATTTACAGGACTTCACATTGCAGTGTGTTGTGGGGGGTGGGGGCCAGCTCAGTGAGGGTTTGCTGTGTGTTCTTTTATACTTGTGATTTGTAGGGACGCCCGGGTGGCTCATTCGGTTAAGTGTCCGACTTCAGTTCAGGTCATGATCTCTTCGTTCATGGGTTTGAGCCCCGTATCAGGTTCTGTGCTGATAGCTCAGAGCCTGGAGCCTGCTTCAGATTCTATGTCTCCTTCTCTCTCTCTGCCCCTCCCCTGTAAGTGCTCTGTGTCTCTCTCTCTCAAAAAATATTTAAATGTTATACTTGTGATTTGTAAATTTTGATTGCGTTACCTTGTTACCTAGTTTGTGATATAATACTGAGTAACAGAAATATAATTATTATAGTCAGAGAAATGAGAGAAGAGACTGCATTTTTGGAAATGAAAAAAATAAGTATAACAATAAACTTTTAACAAATGTTTACTTATTTTCAGAGAGAGAGAGCAGAGAGATTCCCAAATAGGTTCCAACATGTGAGCGCAGAGCCCGGCATGGCTCGAACTCACGAACTGTGAGATCATGACCTGAGCCGAAATCAAGAGCTGGACGCTTAACTGACTGAGCCACGCAGGCACCCCTGCAACAATAAATTTTCCCTCCTGAAAGGAAAGTACACAAAGCCTTTGAGGACATGAAACAAAAAGAGGGGTTGGGGTGTGGTCAAGGGAACATTATGTCTAACTTTTTAATACTTTGCAGGGAGAATGCAGTCACGTGATTTGTGTAATTAAAAAACTGGTGGCACCAGGGTGGCTCACTCGGTTAAGCGTCCGACTTCAGCTCAGGTCATGATCTCAGTTTGTGAGTTCCAGCCTCGCATCGGGCTCTGTGCTGACAGAGCCTGGAGCCTGCCTCAGATTCTGTGTTTCCCACCCTCTCTGTCCCTTCCCAACTTGAGTGTGGGCTCTCTCTCAAAAATAAATATATATATATATAAAAAACCACCGGGGCGCCTGGGTGGCTTAGTCGGTTAAGCGTCCGACTTTCGCTTAGGTCATGATCTCGCGGTTCGTGGGTTCGAGCCCCGCGTCGGGCTCTGTGCTGACTGCCAGCTCAGAGCTTGGAGCCTATTTCAGAGTCTGTATCTCCCTCTCTCTCTGACCCTCCCCTGCTCACGCTGTCTCTCTCTCTCTCCTAGAAATAAATAAAAATATTAAAAAAAAAAAACCCACCAAAAACCCAGTGCATGTAGCAATCCATGGGTAGCACCTAGCACACAGTAGGCTCCTGGTGGTTTCCTTTCCCTCCAGGAGCCCAGGGCTTGGGCAGGCAGCCTCTGAGCCTTGATTGTGACAGAGGTGGGGCTAGCCCTTGGGTCTGTACTCCAGGAAGCATCCGCTCCTCCTGCTCCTAATTAGAAGGCCTTTTCTTTACAATCATCGAGGGACAAGGTTTCTGAAATTAATTACTGCTTGGTCAGGTTTGACTCACAGAGGGAACAAGTTCATGAGTCAGTGTGGGGATGACCAGCCCGCCCCATTCCATCCCAACCTGTAAATCAGTTGTTGTTAGCAGAGGAGAGACAACCACAAAAGAAAGCCTTTATTGAAGTTTTCCTCTGTGCCGCCTACATCAGAATCACCAGAGGTGCTCCTCAGAAATGAACTTGCCCCTCCCCACCACGTCTTTTGAAGGAGCCTTGGGAGTAGGGCCCAGAGGTTTGGCTGCCAATCCCCGAAGAAGCAGGTGAATGCAGCAACGTCCATCATCTCAGTCTGTAAATAGATTATTTTTCTTTAGTTCAACTTCTATTTTGGGTCTCCCTTCTGCAGGCAGAAAACACTCCCTTATCCATTTCCAGGTGAACCCCGTCATCCCACGCCACCATTGACCTAAACTGGGGGGAGCCCCTTGGCACCACAGCATAGGTGGCTTGCCAGGGTGGGCTGCGCAGTGAGGCGCCTCTAAGATAAATCCTCCTGGGTCCCCACCTCCGTGGATCTTACAGGCCCTCATTTCCACTCTTGTGCCACTGCCCCCAGGACCCAACAGCAATGTGCCAACTTTCTAAGCCACACGCCATGGCCTTGGCTCCCCAGGTTTATTCTGGATTCCATCCCTTCCATGTCCTCCGGATTTGGCCTTTGGGGAAAATGAGGATCACTCCTAAAGCACCGTCTAACATCTTGTCTGGTCCTCCATCAGCTCCTCCTCCCCGGCCAGTGAGGGGTACCAGGGCCGGTGGGGGTGGGCCTGTTTGTACTTCCTTCCAACTTTCCCTGCCTTAGACCCAGACACTGGAGCTTTTGAACTTAAAAGCCTGGAATCTGGCACCTTTATTCTCTGGCTAGAATATAGAGTCGTCTCAGGGCTGAAAAGCAAAAGCTAGCACCCCACTGAGCCATCTGAGCCTTCAGAGAAGCTGCTCTTTTCTTCCTTTGCACGGAGGCCGAGCCACCCAGACCTCTGTGTCTGTGCCGGTGCGCAAGGACCGGGCGGGTGGCTTCTCCGGGCCGGGGAAGGAGCGAGAGCATCTTATCTTAGATCTGCTGTGTCCCCACACCCAGCACGAGCTCCCTGTTCACTCACCTCCCCCAGACAGCTGGGAAATGACACCTCTGGTGACGGAGCCAGTCCCCAGGCTTCGCGGGGAGGGGGTGGGGCGCTGCATTAGGGAGGTTCTCACACCAGGAGGCCTGGGTGGGGGAGGGAAGAAGCTGGCTCCTGTTTGTCTCCAGACCTAGGCCAGCAGCCTCCCTCTGCTCCCCTTCCAGGGATTCAGTGAGCACCCCCCCACAAGCCCCCCCGCCCCGCCAGGGCCATTATGCCTACCCTAAGACACATCCTTCTTCACTTTTGACGCTTGCCTTGACCCGGCCCACAAGGTGGTCAGCTCATCTGGTCCCATCTTCTTTCTGAAGGTCCAGGCCTGCCCGGGAAGAGGGGACTGTGTGCAGCCGCTGTCCACTGTTTAGAGGGACCTAAAGAGACCAGTCAGGGTCGGAAGGGGACGTGGATAATCCCTTTTCGTATTCCAGATGAAGGCATTTTAACAAATATATATGTAGTGCCTACAGCTGTCATATATTTGGGGTCTAGGGACAGGTCAGGTCACACCTGTGGGGCTGATCCGCGGGTAAAGTAGTACCACGTACCTGGGCACTGCACTGGGCAGTCCATGCCTACTGTCTTTCCCCCAAAGAAAAACAAAGTCCCAAAGCCCCCTGCTGTCGCAGCCTGGGACCAGAGGCCGAGCCCTCCTGTCGCCTGGGTAGCCGACCCGACTCTGTGACGGAGCTGGGTTTCGGCCCGTCTGCGGGTCTGCGGCCACCACGTGAAGGAGCCCTGCGGGGAAGCCCGTGCCCTCTTCCCTGGCCTTAACCTTGCCCTGCCTCAGTTGGGCCGGCCCGCAAGCACCCCTGGTCTGAGCCCCACACCCTGCAGAGACTTGGTTGGAAGAGCCTGCCTCTTCTGCTTTTCTTCACGCGCCGCTCCTCAGCGGCCAGGTGCCCCAGGCCTCCCGGGAGCCCGGCGACCCGCGTTGCCCCTTCCGACTTTCCACCCCAGCCCCCTGCAAAAGCTGAAGCTGGTCGCTGGCGTTGGGACCCGGGGCCTTAGCGGGGGCTGGGTGTGTGGAGTGCTGACTGGTTTACGGATTTCGCGGCTGGGCGAGGACGTGGCTTGGGGCTCAGGGGCGCTGTCAGGGGCAGGGGGCAGCGGCGGGGGTCGGCTGGGAGGGCTGCGGCCAGACAGGGCGAAATGGCGGTGGGCGCGGGGAGTCGCAGCACCCGGGTTCGGGGCTCACGGTGCAGCTGCAGGTGCGGGAGCGGGAGGGTGGGGGGGAGTGGAGGGGGCCTTGCGGCCCCGCCGGCCCCGCCCCCACCGCCCCGCTCTCGACGCGTCGCCCGCCGGCCCCGCCCCCGCCCGCAGTGCCCGGATGTGGGTGACGTGCGGCCGCCATCTTCCCGTCCCGGGCAGCCAGCGCCAGTCGGAGCCAGCTCGAGCCGCTGCCGCCGCCGCCGCCGCCGCCGCCGCCGCCGCCGCCACCGCCGCCGCAGCCGCCGCCGCAGCTGCCGAGTCGTCCTCCCGCCGCCCCCGCCATGTGAGTCGGCCGCCCGCGCCCGCACCGGGCCTGCCTGCCTGCGCCGGCCGCCGCCCTTGGGGGCCGGTGCGGGGGGCGCCCGGGGTTCGGCCCGCGCCCCGACGCTAGGCCGGCGCCCGTGACTGCGCGTGGGCGGCTGGAGAGCGCCGCTCCCGGGCTGGCCGCGGGGGCGATGGCCACGGGATGGAGCGGACCCGGGGTCCGCCCGCCGCTGTCATCGCTGCCGCCAGTCATTTCGGGGCGATTCCGCACCTTGTCTTTGAGGTCGCCCTTATTTGACAGGCGGGGAAACTGAGGCCCGGAGGGGGGAGGGGGCCCGACTCAAGGTCACGCAGCTTGCCGGCGGCGGGGCCGGACGGAATCCAGGGTTCCCGTCGGTGGATGGATGGACAGGAGGATGGGCGGAGTCCTGGCCGCGGGGCCGGTGACTCGAGGCCCCGGGTCTTAATCCGCCCCTACCCCTCAGGTCGGCTACCGCTGCCACCGCCCCCCCTGCCGCCCCAGCTGGGGAGGGAGGCCCCCCTGCGCCTCCTCCAAACCTCACCAGTAACAGGAGACTGCAGCAGACCCAGGCCCAGGTGGATGAGGTGAGTGTGAGGAGTGTCAAAGGCAGTGGGAAGGACCCCGGGGGTTGGCAGACCGGTGTGGACGCCCGTTTTGGGCTAGAGGTGGGGAGTCTGTGAGTCTGGGGACAAAGACACGCCATGCCCCTTCCCTGGTCACCAGGCACTTGCAGCGGCCCCGGGGCGTTAGTCAACCTTGCTGTCCCTGGGTGTTTCGGCCCCGGTAGGTGTGGCAGGGGATGGACAGGCTGCTGGAGGCTCAGCACCCAGAGGGTGCTGCTGTGACATCTGGCTCTCAGCGTGCCCCTGATGTGTGCTCCTTGCATGTCCCCAGGTTGCTAGACATGTTCTCTGGGCGTCCTTGGCGTGTTAGCCTGGCCCCCCCCGGGGTGCATGTTCCCTTTGTGGGTGCATGCTTGAGGAGCGCCCTGGCTGAGGCGGCCTTGGCACACCCCCTGCCTCGTGGGCCCCTCCCCCCAGGTGGTGGACATCATGAGGGTGAACGTGGACAAGGTCCTGGAGCGGGACCAGAAGCTGTCAGAGCTGGACGACCGCGCAGATGCACTCCAGGCAGGGGCCTCCCAGTTTGAAACAAGTGCAGCCAAGCTCAAGCGCAAATACTGGTGGAAAAACCTCAAGGTGAGGGTGGAGGCACGCAGCAGGGGGCTGCTAAGAACTGGTGGGTGGCTGGCGGTGTCGTGGTCTGTGTCACCAACCCCCCCCCTCTCGCCCCCAGATGATGATCATCTTGGGAGTGATTTGCGCCATCATCCTCATCATCATCATCGGTGAGTAGGGCAGCAGTGGCTAGGGCCCTTTCTCTGGAGAGGTTTCCCCTTCTAGGTTTTGAAGGTCATTAACCTAGATTTTACTGCTCAGCAGAAAGCGTGTACAGCTGCCGACGGCAGCTCTGTTTTCATCCAGAGCCCCAAACCTCGGTGCTGTTCCGCCTGCGCTTAGCCTGGTTCTAGGCAACTTTTGTGAAGATTTTTGGAAACGGGAAAGCCGGTGGGTCCCCACGGCTCCCTTGAGGATAGTTTTGGGGCCTAAGAGCCCAGTCTGGGGACCCTGGAATTGGGAAGTGGGAGAGCAGGCGAAGCCCAGGGGCTTGAGATGCGGCCGGGAAGCCAGACACCCTGCTGTTGGCGCGTTTGTGGGCCCAGAGGCCCAGAGGATTAGGAGCCTGTGGCCCCAAGGCCATACCATGGACTTGAAGAGACCTTGGAACCCACCAGTCCAGCCCCCTGCTGTCCAGATGAAGAACCTAAGGCTGAGAGGGCTGGGCTGTGGGGGGTGGGGGGGTGGGAGCAGGGCCAGGCCTGACACACTGCTTTCTCTCTCTCTCTTTCTCCCCTTCTCTCTTCTTCCTTCTCTTTCCTTCTCTGCAGTTTACTTCAGCTCTTAAACCCCCGAGGAGCCCGCCCTGCCCAGAGAAGGGCCTCTCCCCACCTCCCCCCCCATCCCCAGCCGCTCCCCACCTCTCAGCCATATCTTCCAGCCCCCCCTCCCCTGGATCCGTGTGTGTGTGTCCCTGTGTGTGGGCCCCCCCTGTAAATAGCCAGCTGTTATTTATACATATATAATATTATATATATTTGGTCTGTTTGTAGTTTTATTACTAGAAGATTTTTCCGGTTGTCCTGAACACCCCTTCCTGAAGTTCCCACCTCTTCTCTTTTCCTCCCGCCCCTTCCTTCCCTCCCTGACCAGCCCCTAGTCCTTTCATTTGCATCTGCTATGCAATAGTTCCTCTTCCTCTCCTCCTTCCCTTGGATTTAGCTGATCCTTCCTCCCACCCTGGCCTTCCCTGCACCCCCACCCCCCCAACAAAAAACAAAAAGCAACTGTCCAGGCCTCCCTAGGTGCATCTTTGCATCGCCCGGGAGGCCCTGAGACTGGCCCCACTTGGTCCTCAGAATCCCAAGGTCTTCTGGGAGCTTCCAGCATGTTAAGTAGCCTTCATTTACATCCTGACATCCTTTTTGGTTTCCGTCTCTTTCTTTCCGTCCCCGCCCGTGTTGCTTTTTTACTGAGACGCTAGTCCCCACGGTCCTTGTATCACTTTCATTTGCATGACGTTACTTGCAGGGGGTGGGAGCCCGGGCTTTTGGGGAGCCAGGCCCTTCTGGCCCCCAGAATCTCCCCCTCCTAGCCCCTCTAGTCCAGTTTGCCTCCCCTGCCCCCATTTTCCAAACCTCTTGTCGCCTCCTCTCCCTACACCCCCCCCCCGCCCCCCCAGCTGGTGTGGAAGTGTCTCGGAGTTCAGTGTGTCATGATGGACCAATAGTTTTGCCACTCGGAGTCTCTCCCCACATTCGTGCTCCCCAGTTTTCATGTGGGGCACTCAGCCGACATTCCCGTGGGGTCTCCCTCCCTCCCATCCGCCTGATCTGCCGCCTCCTCCTCCTCCTGCCCGGAGAGTTTGGGGGGTGGCCACAATCTGACTTTTGGGAGAGATGGCTACCAGTGTGTGGGGGGTCATCACTGCCTTGGGGAGGAGTGGGGGCAGGGCAGAGAATCCCCCCAATTCCTGCCTGAAATCTGGCCCCACCCTTGCTGGGGGTTGGACTGAAAACTCCCCTCCCTCATTTGGGGGGGGGCTGTTGCTCCCACCACTGCCCAGCTCCTCTGACTGCCCCCCTGGATTCAGGGCGGGGGTACGAGTCACTGCCAATGTGTGTACGGGGCTTGCTGCAAGATGGGGATTCTCGCCCCTCTCCAGGGCAGTCGAGCCCCGAGAGTTGTCTCCTCCTTAGGTGACGTGATAGAGGAAGGGTCTAATGGCTTTCTAAATGGCACAATTTTAGGGGTCTGAGGGTACAGCCCCTTAACCTGCTGGAGGGGACCCCCCAAACTCTTTCTTCCCCCCACACTCAAGGTTTCTGTGTGGAGGGGGAGCAGGGAGATCTGAGCTGTGGTGTGACAGGGTAGGGAGAGATGCTGGGGGTGGGGGTGCTGTGTTCTAGACCCCCCATATTATCCCAGTGTCCCCTGCCCCCCCTTCCCTCCCCCCATTCCCCCAATTCTGTGACGCATCCAGATTGTGAAAATGTACAATAAATGTGTAACGAGTAACCAGCTGGTGTGCGTTCTAAGACTTTTTCTTAACCAGTGAGGAGGGTATTGGGTGCGCAGGTTTAACAGGAAAGCCGAGAAGATTGACTTGGAAAGGACCGTACTTCCCTGGAGGGCCTGACCTTGGGCACAGCGGAGTGTGATTCCCCGCAGTGGCCACGGGTGGGCACCAGGCGCTGATGAGGGGAAGCGGTCTTGACCCCCCGGGTCAGCCTGGAGGAGAATCTGGAGGCTTGGGCTTCCCAGCTTCCCTTGTTTTTTTTTTTTTTCCCCCGGGAGGCCTGTTCCTGCTCTTTCTTTGTTCCATCCCTTTCTACCCCTTGATTTAATTCCCGGATGCTCTGCGTTTGCTGCCGTGGTCATTTACTCCATGGACGACTTCAGCGAAACATCCCATTCCCCGGGGTGCCTAGCACAGAGCCAGCATCCAGAAGGGGTTCATAAGTACTTACAGAACGAATCGGCTCAGAGAGACCCGGCAGAGTGTGGTATGGAGCGGGCCACAGACTGGCCTGCCCCCCGTGCCCCCTGTCTTAGGATTGGTGGCTCTAGACCCCACGCTGAGCTCCCGTAGCCTCCAGATCCCTGACGTCCCTGATGCGACACCCTAGCATTCCCCACCCCAGGTGCCTCAAAAACGAGTGGAGGGCGTTAGACCCGCTCTGGAGGGCCCGCTTCGCTGGGCGGCAGCAGGAGGGTGCAGCAGTGCGGGCAGTCTACACAGGGCTTCCCAGCTTGTCTGCCGAGGACGCTTTTACAAATAGACGTTCCAAGAGGCCCAGGTGACTTCTAACCAGGGACACAGTCATCACAGTAATGGCCACCATTTATTTCGGGCTTCTTGTGTTCCATAAGGTGCTCAGGGCGTATTCGCCGTTCATCTACTGAATCCTTTCCAGGTTTAGGGTTCTCGTTCGCCCTAGGACCCACCTTCTTTATAGCGTCAAGGCCCTGGGCTGAAATCTCGGCCCCCTTACGGACAGGAGTGTTAATCCAGACGGATTATGTAACCTCCCTGGAGCTCAGTCTCATTTGTAGGGCGGAATAATAGTAAGTGAGACGGTCTCCGGGTTTGTGAGAAGCGCCTGGCTCGGTCCACAGAAGACCATCGGGAGCCATCCGTCATCTTCACCATCTTCACCACTATACCCATCATCACGCGGCGCTGAGATCTGCAGACCCCGCTGAGGCCAGCACCTTCCAGCTTCCGGGGCCTCAGGGACCCAGGGCCCGAGTGCCAGCGCTGGGGGCGCTCTGGTCACGCCCGGGACCGCTCGGCCGGGTCTCGGCACACAGCTCCCCCGCCCGCAACCATCGCCACCGCCGCTCACATCTGCGCCTGCGTGCAGGTCACACTCGCTGCGCCTGCGCAGACGCCGCAGTCTTCGGTACGAGTGTCGTCAAGGAAAATCCCCAGCTTCCAGGTAAACAAGTTGCCGCGTGAGACCGCCGGCACGTGTCCTCGACAGCTCCGAGACCTCTCAGCCTATGAGGAAGTTCGGAGGGCTGGACTGGCGTTCGCGTCCCCGAACGAGGCAGGTCGGAGGACGGTGCCACAGCCAGTACGAACTCCCGAAGTGGATGGGGGCGTGACTTTCCGGCGGGCTCCCAATCAGCGCGCCGGGGCGGCCCCTCTCTCACGTGGAGCTGTCACTGCGGGTTGGCAAGCTGACCAATGAGGAGATGACGGCGGCGGGAGGCGCCAATGGTGGCTGTGCGAGGGCCGGGCGGCCGCACGCGGCGCGGGGCATGGGTCGGCGCCCTTAGGCCAATGAGCTCGAGGGGCGTGGCCGCGCGGCCGGGGGCGGGCCCGTCGGAGCTGGTCCGGGGCGCTGGCGCCCGGGCCGGGAAGCGGCCGTAGCCTCCCTGCGCGTGCGGAGGGTGAGTGCTCGCGCGCGGGGGGAGGTGGGCGGCGGTCAGCGCGCGCCTCTCCCGGCGGCTGTGTTCTTTCAGGGGCGCTGTCAACGGAGTTGGGGGAGGGTCGTGCGAATGCAGGATCGCCGCGGTTGGGAGCTCTGACGGTTGGCGGGGAGTCGGAGCGCGAACTCCGCAGCCCTCGACGGACGAGGGCGGGAGGCTGGGACACCGGACACATTCCTCAGCGCCCTAGGTACCTGGATGCCGACTGGTCCAGGGGTTCCTGGGAGGGTGGGGCACGGCGAGGGTGGTGTGGGGACGGGGATCCCTGAAGGTGGGTGGGGGCCGTCCCAGTGCTTGGCTACTGTTTGCTTAGGGCGCCTTAAGCACTTGAAAGAGCAGGACTCGGGGGCTGGAGGGAGGCGCCGGTAGGGCAGGTGCTGGAGGGTGGCAAGGTGATCTGCGTGACTCTGAGCCAGTCCCATTGGGGCTCAGATGGTCTTTCTCTTGTCTGAAGAGGAGGGGTTGGGCCTCGGAGCCGCCCCCGCCCTCGGGAGTAGAGGTGAAGTACAACTGTTGAGTCCTGGGAGGCAGGACGGTGTTGTGCAGATTGTGTCTGCACGCGCCATCTGGAGCTCCTGGGGGTGAGCAGGCACCAACGGGGTGCTCTGCTCTCTGCACAAACAGGCGTGAGGTTCGTAGGAGACCCCTGGGGCTGGTGGCCGCTAGGGTGACCTCAAGGACTTTGGGAGCATGTGTAAACCCGGGCTGAGATGACTGGGAGCAGTGTAGACCTAACGTCTGAGACCGGGCCCAGGGAGCGGAGGGACTGGATGGAGCCTGTGTCCCAGGCACCAAACTTGGAATCGGCTGGATATTTGAGAGGCCCGGATTCCCAGGTTCCCAAAGGATAAGACGCCAGAATGACAGGCCACTATCAGAGCTCAGATTTGGCCCCTGGGCTCCGTTTGTTAAGAGCCTGAGAAGATATCAGGAGGCAGGTTTAGTAACTCTGTGGAATGGGGATAATAATACCCATCTCACGGGGTGGTGCTGGGGATTAAATAAGAGAATATACTGTAGTCCTTAGCACGATGCCTCATGTTTTCGTGTGTGTTTAGCTAGAAAAAAAAAAAATGGCAGTAGGATATCAAAACAACAGCGACAGGAATGCTGCGGTTGGGAATTATATTCTCACATTCTCACGCTTTTGTGCCAAGTGTTGGTGACTCCCTCCCCATTTCCCTCTTCCCGGTTCTTCTGGTCGTCAGGCACCAGCCCAAACCTTCATTCCACCCGTGTATCCCTCTTGCAGGATCGAGGCCCCAGGCTGGGCCACTTGCTCTGTCCTAGTTTGATTTCCTCATCCTAGACCCATTCTTCTCCCTGCCCCTCCTCCTCTCCCTCCGCTGCCATAGTAACGAGAGATTCCGGCTCAGAGGGGGGCCTCGGGGAGGGAGCAAAGGTGCGCGTGCTCTCGCAGAACCTGGGCCTCCAACTTCCCCGCCCTAGCTCTTTGGGACTGGGCCAGCAGATGTGTACAGTTTGGGGAGGGGGGGGGCGACGGGGAAGCCAGTGCCAGCGGTGCGAACGAGCCGAGGGACGGGCGGATGCGAGTCTCGGGGAGAGAGCCAGGCGTAGGGGCGGGGGACCCCTTCCTCCTAATCCTCTCTCCAGGAATCCCTGGCTTTGGGACAGGATGGCTGTCTTTGGCTGGGGGAGGCGCCCGGGCTGGGTGCATGTCCTGGGCCACCGGCCAAGAGAACATGATGTTCCCAAGTGCGCTGGCCGCCGCCCTCTCGGGCTGGCCGCCTCCCAAACCGCTGCCTTTCCAGCCTCCCTGTCCCACATTCCCCGGCTGCCTCGCTCCGCCCTCTTCCTCCGCTTTGACGTCACCGCTCTCTCCCGCCCCCTCTCCTCCATTGACGGCAGCGGGCCCCGGTTACTGTGGGGACTGTGAGGCGGGATGACCGGGGGCCTTGAGAGCAGGTGGGGGCTGCTGGGGCGCTGGACCCCTTTGTAGAAGCAAAATGTAGATATGGAGGTGGGGGTGGGAGAGCCCGCATGGCCTGTGTCAGCGGGGATCACACCCAGATCCCAGGGGAGACCTGGAGAAGAGAAACCGTGTTTCCAGAGGAGAGGGGTCTGAAAAGGAGTCAAGGGACTGGGCCACAGTATCTGGCTTCGGGGGGGTTGGGGGGGGGGGTCCGGGAGAGACGTTTTCAAGGAGACGAGACCGAGAATCCAGGCCCCTGAATCCTTTGTTTTCCCTGTTTTCTGACTTTGGCTTTTTCTGGGTTATTTTATGACATCCCTGTGTCCCAGCTTTTCCACGGAGCCCTCCCCCTGCCCCCTCCACGGGGAACACCATTGTTAAGGAAGGCTTAGGCCACGTGACAGGGAGGGAGGGCACCGCCAGCCGATTATGTCAGCATCAGCTTGGGGCCCCTGAGAGGAACTACTCCTCAGTCTTAGATGGAGGGGGTCTGTCACTGCAGATCCCCCCAGCCCAGCCTGGCACTTTAGTTCCCCAAATTAGGACTCTGTGTTCTGCTCTGCCCCCTCCTTGGGGGGCGGGGGGGGGAGGGAAAGCATAATTTCCAGCACCTTCTCCATTGCTGAGGCCGCTTCCCTTCCCCCATCTCTCCTTGTTAACAACAAAATCACCGTGTTTACAGACCATCTACCGTGTGTCAGGTTCTGTCCTGGGGGCTCTGGGGAAAACACAAGAGGTGACAGATGAGGGCCTTGGCTTTCTCTTGTCCCAGTTGTGGGGATCTGAAGCCCTTGACACCGCCTGTGTCTGTCTAGGGTCCCAGCTGGTCTCTTCTCTCAGCCACTGGCTTTGTTCCCTGTAGTCCTGGCTTCCGGGCCCCCACTTTTGGGGCAGCCCTAACTGTGGGTGGCTGCATCCTGAGGAGAGAAGCAGCACTAGTCACCACGTAGGCTGCCCGGAGACCTTTTCTCTGATTGGGTACAGAAGTACCTGCCATTGTTTCCCTTTACAGCCCTTATTGGCTCTGGCTGCCCCTTCTGTTGTTTGCATCCTGCCCTGCACTCCATCCCCTATTACGCGGGGACCCTCGATTGTCATTCTCCCAGCCGTCCACAGAATTTGAAGTGTCAGAGTAAGGGGCTGGGTAAAATGGCTTTATTGTGATGACAAGGCTGGGGAGAGGAACGCGGGAAAGGCCAAGCTGCATTTCTGTGTGGCCCGCTCCTCCCGGGGACCAGCCATCTCATCTAGCTTGCCCTCCTCCCCTCCTGCTCCTGCCCCCCCCGAGTCCGCACTCCTCTGGCAAGGCCAAGGTGTCCTGTTGTGCTGGGCTGGACAGTTCAGGAAACAGACATCTTTAAGCACCTACCGTGGCCCAGGCATTTTCCTCGAAGAGGGGCAGCTCACGTCCCCTCCCCAGCCTTCCATTATTCACTGTGCAAGGCGTCCGGCGCCCATTGGCTGGTGGCGGTGTCTGGGGCCCCTCAGCTCAGCGCCAGCACCCAGGTCCACGTGCGCCCGTGTGTGTGACACAGCCCTGACCTCAGTAGGGGCCAGTAGCCAATCAGGCGCCGGGACGAGATCCCCAGCCAATCGGGGGCGGGGCCTGCGGCTCCGCCGGCAGGAGGCCAATGAGGGGCAGTGCCTGGCATTATGCAACCCGCCTCCTGGCCCCGCGAAGCTTCCACTCGGCTGAGGGCTGCAGCGGCGGCGGGCAGGAGGCCGGAGGGCGCTCGCGCGGCCAGGTAGGCATCTCCAGGGCCACCCGGGGATCGGTCTCCCGCCCCAAGTCGGACCGCCGCCACTTCCAGCCCGATGCGCCGCTTTCGGCCCAGGCGCGCAGACGGCTCAGCCGCAGTCCGCCTTCCTTGCCGCTGCCCACCCCCTCTCTGCCTTCGGGAACGGGGGTGTTCCTCGCAACCCTATGCCGGCTGTCCGCGCTCCTGATCCTCTTCCCTTACCTCCGGCCTTGACCTCTCCTCCCAGCTACCCCGGCCCCACGTCCGACCCTCGGCAGGCCTGCCGCCGCTGCCTTCCTTGTCCCTCGGGGGTCCCTGGTTTTGCCCCGGCACCGGGACCCCTTCAGGTTTTACGCGCTGCCCGCGCTCCCCCCTCCAGGCCCTGGCCCTGCGCCGGCCGTGATGTAAGCCTGGTTCGGACTGGAACATCCCGTTCCCGGCGCTAGTTCCTGCTGTTGGCCACAGCCTTCCTTTTTCTCCTGGCTCTGGGGGTTGGGGGTGTGGTTGGACGAGGAGTAGGCGAAGAACTATCCGCTGGCGGTTGGTTGTGCGTCCCTTGCTCAGGGCTGAATGTGTCCGCTGCGAATGGGGGCGGAGTGTGTCGGGGCGGGGGGTAATCTAGAAAAGTAGAGGACCGAGAGGATTCCTGAGTCCCTGACAATGGCAGGTGCCGGCTTCAGTCCTGGGGGTCGGGCGAGGGTGCGGGGCCCGGAGAAGGACAGGCTGCGTCGTCTTGACCACAATGACCGGGTTGCAGGCGAAGGCCAGGCTTGGGGAGCTTTTGCGCGGAGGGCGGTGGCGGTTGTGTTTTGCCCTGGGGAGCAAGGCCAGCCCCTGGAAACCCCGAGGGCAGCCCTTCTTCTTCTTTGCACCGAGCCCTCTAGGGTGTGGGGGTGTTTTAGAGGTGGGCGACCCCCGGCCGCGCCCGCCAGTGTGGGAGTGGGTCGATCCCTGGGCTCCGCCGGGAAATGGGGGAGGGGTCGCCTCTCCCGCCCTCCCCTGGTCCCTCCAGCAACCGCTGAGCTCAGCTGCTGACGTCGGTTTCCCTGGCGACCGCGGCGGCGGCGGAAGCGCGTGGTGGGGCCGCGCACGTCCGTGCGCATGTGCAGCGGGGGTGGCGCCGCCCCCGGATAAAATTAGCCTGGAGGCCTAAATATAGGCGGCGACGGGCATACCCCCTGCTCTGAGGCCTTGGAGTCCCGCGCGGAGTGGGGGCCTGATGGGGATTTGAGGATGGGAAGCGTCCAGGATTTGGTTCACGGCCATAGTTCTCGTCAAATACTCAGGCTCTTCCTTTCCCAGGCCACGCTGGCGGGGGACGTGGAGGAGGGCAGGAGAGAGGCCCCTTCCCACCTGCGGACCGCCAGTGGGGATAGGAAACAGAACTTACCCCGGGGCTCCCAAGCCTGGGTCCCAGGGGCCTGGGAGCCGACCCGGGAGTCTGAGTGAAGCCAGCAGGACTGTAAAGTTAACCTCCCCCCCGCCCCCCCCTTCTCCCCGCCCTTCTTCTTGGTCTCCCTGTCCAGGTACTGCGTGTGATCGAACTTCTCAGTCCTCAGAGCCTTGGATCTCCCACCTCACTCCCCCAGCCAGGCCGCCAGGCCCCCCCGTGCGCGCGTGGTGGCCTCTCCGCCTGCCCTGTTTCCCCCTCGCCCTCCCCATGACCCAGACATGAGTGGCCCCCTAGAAGGGGCTGATGGGGGAGGGGACTCCGGACCGGGAGAATCCTTTTGCCCTGGAGGGGCCCCATCCCCCGGGCCGCCGCAGCACCGCTCCCGCCCCGGCCCCAGCCTTGCTGATGACACAGACGCCAACAGCAACGGCTCCAGCGGCAATGAGTCCAACGGGCCCGAGTCTCGGGGCGCTTCGCAGCGGAGCTCGCACAGCTCCTCGTCTGGCAACGGCAAGGACTCGGCCCTGCTGGAGACCACCGAGAGCAGCAAGAGGTGGGCTGGCGACTGCCACGGGGTCGCGGGGGGCGGGGCCCCTGCTCCTGGGCGCTTTCTCACTGTGGGCCTGCTGCTTCTCCTCAGCACCAACTCTCAGAGCCCATCCCCACCCAGCAGCTCCATCGCCTACAGCCTCCTGAGCGCCAGCTCCGAGCAGGACAACCCGTCTACCAGCGGCTGCAGGTTCGTGGGGGTGAGAGCCAGACAGGAGGGCTGGGGGCTGGGGTCATGATCTGGGGCTGAGAGCTGTACCCCTCCCTCCCTGTGGGTCCTGTAGCAGTGAGCAGTCAGCGCGGGCGAGGACCCAGAAGGAACTCATGACGGCTCTGCGGGAGCTCAAGCTTCGGCTGCCGCCCGAGCGCCGCGGCAAGGGCCGCTCTGGGACCCTGGCCACGCTGCAGTATGCTCTGGCCTGTGTCAAGCAGGTGCAGGGTGAGTGGTGCCTCCTGGGAGGGCCGTGGCCAGGGGCTGGGCCACCGAGGGGTGGGGGCAGCTTCCTCACTAGACACCTCATTGCCTCCGCCCGGCAGCCAACCAGGACTACTACCAGCAGTGGAGCCTGGAGGAGGGTGAGCCTTGTGCCCTGGACATGTCCACCTACACTCTGGAGGAGCTGGAGCACATCACATCCGAGTATACGCTTCGCAACCAGGTCAGCCGCGGCCCGGTCCCTCTGTCCCGATGCGCCTCCCGTCCTCCCTGGCGTAGCTCCTGAGTCTACTTTTGTCCTCTCTTTCCGGCCCAGGACACCTTCTCGGTGGCGGTCTCGTTCCTGACGGGCCGCATCGTCTACATCTCCGAGCAGGCGGGTACACTGCTGCGCTGCAAGCGGGATGTGTTCCGGGGCGCCCGCTTCTCCGAGCTCCTGGCCCCCCAAGACGTGGGTGTCTTCTATGGCTCCACTGCCCCCTCTCGCCTGCCCACCTGGGGCGCCGGGGCCTCAGCAGGTGAGGTCCCCAAGTGCTTGGGGGCAAGGGGCCAGCAGTCCCATGAAACCCCTGCTCTGAGGGGCCAGGGAGGAGGTGGGGGGCTGTCCTCAGTGCCCTCCTGGTCTGTTCCAGGTTCAGGCCTCAAGGACTTCACCCAGGAGAAGTCCGTCTTCTGCCGTATCAGGTAGGTGGGGGCAGAGCCCCTCCCACCGTCCCCACCCCCACTGCTTTGCTGTCTGGTCCATGACCTTGAGGTGAAGGGTAGGTGACCCTCCACGAAGAGTCACTCATGCCTCTTTCTCTCCCTTTCCAGAGGGGGTCCTGACCGGGATTCAGGGCCTCGGTACCAACCATTCCGCCTAACGCCATATGTGACCAAGATCCGGGTCTCAGACGGGGCCCCCGCGCAGCCGTGCTGCCTGCTCATCGCGGAGCGCATCCACTCGGGTTACGAAGGTGAGTGGGCAGTGGGCCTGGCCTGGCGGGCGTGGTTGGAAGGGTGATTTCTCTACGCCCATAGGGAGGCAGGATGTGAGTCTGAGAGGCAGGTCCCAGTCCCTAAATCTTGGAACAGAGAAGGAATCTTAAGGATGAAGGTTTGAGTCTGCTTTTAGTGGGGGGAGAATTGGGTAAGCAGCCTGAGCTAGGAGCAGGGAAAGATGAATGCTTTGGTTCTGTTTCACTCTGGGTGGGGGGTGGGGGTGGAGGAATGGTCTAGACCATCTCTGCAGCCTAGAGGATCCTGTACAGAGCTGTGGGGAGGCCTCCCAGTAGCTTGGGCCCCAGGCAGCCTGGGGGTGGCGGGGGATGAGACGCTGGTCTGTTCTGGAGAAAACCCCGTGGCCTCACTCTCTGTGCCCCAGCTCCCCGGATCCCTCCCGACAAGAGAATCTTCACCACCCGGCACACACCCAGCTGCCTCTTCCAGGATGTGGACGAAAGGTTCGCTCAGGACCTGGAGGGAAAGGTGGGGGCGCCCGGGCTAAGGCCACGGCTACTCTCTGATGCCCCCTCTCCTTGCAGGGCCGCCCCCCTGCTGGGCTACCTCCCCCAGGACCTCCTGGGAGCCCCAGTGCTCCTGTTTCTGCACCCCGAGGACCGGCCCCTCATGCTGGCCATCCACAAGAAGAGTGAGTCCTCTGTCCCGCGCTCCCTCCTCCGCTGCCCGCGGGGCCCCTCTTGCTGTGCTTGCGGCTGTCCCTCGGGCCCCGGTGGCCTGGATCTGCAGCGGGCGGCCCTCTGCTGTGCCGGGCTCTGCCTCGGGCCGACCCTCCCCTCATGTCTCCCTCCTTCAGTCTTGCAGTTGGCCGGCCAGCCCTTTGATCACTCCCCCATCCGCTTCTGTGCGCGGAACGGGGAGTATGTGACCATGGACACCAGCTGGGCCGGCTTCGTGCACCCCTGGAGCCGCAAGGTGGCCTTTGTGTTGGGACGCCACAAAGTGCGCACGTGAGTGGGCCGCACCCCAGAGCTGGCCCTGTGGGCTGGGACCGTGCGGGAGGGGGCGGGCCCTGACTTACCCTTCTCCACCCTGCAGGGCGCCCCTGAACGAGGACGTGTTCACTCCTCCGGCCCCCAGCCCAGCTCTGTCTCTGGACGCTGATATCCAGGAGCTATCTGAGCAGATCCACAGGCTGCTGTTACAGGTGAATGTCGAAGGGCGGGACTCGGAGCCGAGGCAGGGGCGGGGGCGGGGCCGGCAGTGGAGGGGCGGGGTCGGAGCTGAGGCAGGGCGTGGGCGGGGCCGGTAGGGGAGGGGCGGTGCTCCGAGATGAGGCAGGGATGGGGGTGGGGAGCAGGGCTGCCACCTCTAACCAGGTTCTCTCCCCGCCTCAGCCGGTGCACAGTCCCAGCCCCACGGGGCTGTGCGGGGTCGGCCCCGCCGCTTCGCCGGGCCCTCTCCTCAGCCCTGGCTCCTCCAGCGATAGCAACGGGGGCGACGCTGAGGGGCCTGGGCCTCCCGCCCCGGTGAGTGTCCCTCCCCTGCTTTGCCATCTCGTGTGGCGTTCCCCTGTCCAGGCCCGGTTCCTGTGCCTTTCCCTTCCGGTCGTGCTCACACCGTGGCCCCAGTGCCTCCCCACCGGTGCCCTTCGTCGCGTTGTGCCCTGGGCCCGTGACACTGCCCTGTTCCGTCCCGCAGGTGACCTTCCAGCAGATCTGTAAGGACGTGCACCTGGTGAAGCATCAGGGACAGCAGCTTTTCATCGAGTCCCGCGCATGGCCCCCGCCGAGGCCCCGCCTCCCTGGTGAGTGGGTGTGGGTGTGGGTGAGCCTGAGACTGGGGGGGCCCCCCCTGACCTTCACCCCAACCCAGAGGAGCTTGTCTCTCCTTTTTTCTCTCCATGGTGCAGCCACAGGTACTTTCAAGGCCAAGACCCTTTCCTGCCAGTCCCCAGACCCAGAACAGGAGATAGTCCCTGCGCCACCCCAGGCCCCACTCACCTTGACCCCTGAGGAGGCGGAGAGGAAAGAAGCCAACGGCTGTTCCTACCAGCAGATCAACTGCTTGGACAGCATCCTCAGGTCAGGCAGCCCTGGAACCTTCTCCCACTTGGGCCCTGGCTCCCACGCTCGCACCTCAAGCCCCGCCCTCATGCCCTCTGGCGCCCCGCCCCACAGGTATCTAGAGAGCTGTAACATTCCCAGCACGGCCAAGGCCAAGCGTAAATGTGCCTCGTCCTCCTCCTGCACCACCTCTTCAGCCTCCGATGATGACAAGCAGAGGACAGGTCCGGTCCCTCTGGGGGCCAAGAAAGGTAAAGACCCGGTGCACGCCCTGCCCCCACTGCCCCGCCCGGCCCACTGGCCCCGGGTCTCTGCATTTCTGCCTTCAGGACCCCCACCTCACTCCGCCCCGCCCCCCTCCCAGCTTTCAGATTTGCGGAGTCCTCTGTCCTGTCCGTGCCTCCCCCACTTCCCTGGGATCCCCCCTCCCAGCCTCCTGGGGGTAACTGGTGCCATCTCTCCGCACAGATGCGTCGACAGTGCTGGCCGGGGAGGGGGCCGCCCCACAGAAGGAGCCGGTGGTGGGAGGCGCCCTGAGCCCGCTCGCACTGGCCAATAAGGCAGAGAGCGTGGTGTCCGTCACCAGTCAGTGTAGCTTCAGCTCCACCATCGTCCATGTGGGAGACAAGAAGCCCCCGGAGTCGGGTATGGGCGTGGAGTGAGGGGGCTCCACTCGGTCCCCCAGCCAGACCCCCCTCCTGCCCGCCCGTCCCTTCCCCGTCTGGCCCCTAACGGAGAGAAGGTCTCCTAGCTCGGGGCTGCTGCTTGCCGTCCAGCCCCGCCGGCCTTCGCTGCTTTGTTTCTCCGTGTTCTCACTGTCGGTTCGCACACCAGGTCTGGGGTGGGGGGTTCGGCCCCCAGGTGCTGTCCACAGAGAGACCAAGGACAGGGACTGTAGGGAACCCCTTAAGGGGAGGACGTGTGAGGGGAGGGCAAGGAGTGAGCTTCCCTTCTATGGGACTGTCACTGGAGGGGCTAAGTGTTCTCTCTCACTCTGGGACCGCTTGGCATGGAGAAGAGGGCTCAGACCCGGTCTTCAGCAGGGAGGAGGCCAAGGGGGCCACGTAGGGCACAGGCTGGGCTGTGGGGCAGAGGCCGGGGGCTGGCGGGGCTGTTGGACGGGGAGGTCGTGGATGTACTGACCCCTGAGGTGACTGCAATGACCTTTCCTCCCGTCTCGCCTTCCTTAGATATCATCATGATGGAGGACCTGCCTGGCCTGGCTCCAGGCCCAGCCCCCAGCCCAGCCCCCAGCCCCACGGTAGCCCCCGACCCGGCCCCAGATGCCTACCGCCCGGTGGGCCTGACCAAGGCCGTGCTGTCCCTGCACACACAGAAGGAGGAGCAGGCCTTCCTCAGCCGCTTCCGAGACCTCAGCCGACTGCGTGGACTCGACGGCTCCTCCCCGGCCCCCTTGGCCCCTGGCGAGCGAGGTAGCCGCCCAGGACATGCCCCGAGACTCGCCCTCTGCCCGGTCCAGGACCAGGCGGTCGGGGGTGGGGGGCAGGGGGGTCTTGTGGGAGACATTCCCGCTCCAGGGACCCCGGGCCCTGCTTAGGGACAGGCCCCTCGCCAGCGTCTCCCCACGGGGCCGGGGCTCCAGGCTACAGCCAGAGGAGGGCAGCCCTGGGGGTGGCGCTGAGCCAGGCAGGCCGAGTGCCCTGCTCCAGGTAAGCTCTTTCAAGCCCAGCTGGGGTCAGGGGCCGAAGCATGCCCGCTTGTGACCGAGCCGCTGCTGCGTAGAAACCCACGTAGACCGCAGGCCAGACACAGGCCGGGCGACCCGGGACGCCTGCTGGGCTCGGGGCTTCAAGGGCGGGATGTCAGCCCTCCAGGTGCCTGAGAGAGGCTCCCCGCAGGCGGACGCGGGACTCCGGCCTGGGCTTCCCCGCCCATCGCGTCAGTCCACCTCAAGCTAGGCCGAGTGCAGCCTCGACGGGCCCGGGCCGGAGCGGCGCCCAGGCTGCGGGAGTTTGGGGGATGGACCAGAGCCGCCTGCCCGCTCGTCCGCAGACCCTCCCTGCTTCCCCCCATCTGCCAGGCGTCTCTGTCTTCTGTAGCCCCTCTGCTCCGCCCCACTTGTAACCTTTCCCCTCCCGAGCGTCTTTTGCAATAAATCCCCGTGGCCCTGCCTCCTGTGATTCTTCCCTGAAGGTCCCCTCCCCTCCCCCGCGTCCCTTACTTGCTGTGTGACCCGGAAGCTGGACTCTCTCCGGGGCCTTCTACCCTCTCGCCGGTCAGAGTGGCAGGGCTGGGCAGGTGGCAGGGCCGCCGACCCCCAGGCTGAGGCCCTTGCTAACCCTGGTCTCTCCCCACAGGCTGCCACCACGGCCCCGCACCCCCCGGTCGCCGACACCACTGCCGATCCAAAGCCAAGCGCTCACGCCACCACCAGACCCCCCGGGCCGAAGCGCCTTGCTACGCCTCCCACCCGTCCCCCGTGCCGCCCTCTGCCCCCTGGCCGCCCCCACCAGCAACTGCCTCCTTCCCAGCCGTGGTCCAGCCCTACCCTCTGCCGGTGTTCCCACGAGGAGGCCCCCACCCCCCTCCCTCCGCCCCTGCTTCTGGACCCCCTGCGGCTTTCCCCGCCCCCCTAGTGACCCCCATGGTAGCCTTGGTGCTCCCTAACTACCTGTTCCCGACCCCGTCCAGCTATCCCTATGGGGTACCCCAGACCCCCGCTGAAGGGCCTCCGACCCCGGCCTCCCACTCCCCCTCTCCGTCGCTGCCCCCGCCGCCCCCCAGCCCTCCCCGCCGGCCCGACTCTCCCCTGTTCAACTCGAGATGCAGCTCCCCACTCCAGCTAAATCTGCTGCAGCTGGAGGAGCCCCCCCGTGCAGAAGGGGGTGCTGTTGCGGGGGGCGCTGGGAGCAGTGCCGGGCCCCCGCCTCCCAGTGAGGAGGCTGCGGAGCCAGAGGCCAGACTGGTGAGCACTGACCACCCCCTGTGTTCTTTTACCAGCACCCCCTCACAGCCCCCCTTCCCCTTGCTCCTTCTCCACTTTGCACTTGCACTTTGCACCCTGTCCTCTGCCTGCCTGGCTTCCATCTCCAGGAGATGGTGTCTCAGGGTGGGAGACCCAGGCTGAACTTCTGAATGAGGCCGCCTGGTCTGTGGTGTAGGGACAGTCCCATCCCAACCGGTGGCGAGGACGGCTCAACGCCTGAGAGCGCACGCGCCTCCTGGGTGGGTCCGGCGTCACGCTCCTTCTCTGGGCCAGCTCTCTCCTCTCATCCTGGCCCAACTGTCACAGAGTGGGGACAGAGGCCACTGGGGCTGGGCGTGTCCCCCATCCCAGTGGCAGCACGTGGACAGAAGCCTGGGTGTTGACCCCTTAATCTCGCCCTTCCTTCCCCCCCCCCAGGTGGAGGTCACGGAGTCGTCCAATCAGGACGCGCTGTCGGGCTCCAGCGACCTGCTGGAGTTGTTGCTGCAGGAGGACTCGCGGTCCGGCACCGGCTCTGCCGCCTCGGGCTCCTTGGGCTCCGGCCTGGGCTCTGGGTCCGGCGCAGGCTCCCACGAGGGAGGCAGCACCTCAGCCAGCATCACGCGTGCGTGCCCCCCGGGGGAGGGCGGGGGGGGAGTCGGGAGGCCGGGCCGCTTCCCCAGGCCGGTGGGCTGCAGACGTGACCCGGAGGGCAGCTGGGGAGGCCTGACGCCGGCGGCCGGGCCCTCCGCTTTGCAGGCAGCAGTCAGAGCAGCCACACGAGCAAGTACTTTGGCAGCGTCGACTCTTCGGAGGCCGAAGCTGGGGCCGCCCAGGCCCGGGCTGAGCCTGGGGACCAAGTCATTAAGTACGTGCTCCAGGATCCCATCTGGCTGCTCATGGCCAACGCCGACCAGCGCGTCATGATGACCTATCAGGTGCCCTCCAGGTGAGGAGTTTCAGGGGCCGCCGCCGCCCCCCTTTCAGAGGTGTGGGGAAGCTAGCTCCCCCCTTTCCACTGAGCTTGGGATTTTCTTTTCCGGGGCTGGCCCTGGCCCCGGCCCCTGGGAGCCCCGCCCTCACTCGTTCCCACCAGGCTGAGGACAGCTTCTCCGCGTCTGGAACTCCCAGAGGTGGGGTTGAGAGGAGGAGCGTGAGGCTGCGGGTGGCCACCTGCCTTGGAGGGAGAAGGGCCGCCTCGCAGACCCTGGGCCTGGCTCGGAGGGAGAAGGGCCGCCTCGCAGACCCTGGGCCTGGCTCTCAGCCTCTCCCTTCTGAACCCCTTCCCCGGACAGGGACACGGCCTCAGTGCTCAAGCAGGACCGGGAGCGGCTCCGGGCCATGCAGAAGCAGCAGCCTCGCTTCTCCGAGGACCAGCGCAGGGAACTGGGTGCCGTGCACTCCTGGGTCCGGAAGGGTCAGCTGCCTCGGGCCCTCGACGTGATGGTGAGAGATGGAGGGATTGGGCTCAGGTTGGAAGGTTAAAGGCTCAGGGGCTGATCCCCTGCCCCCCATTGACTGTCCTTGGGTGTTTCATCCTGAAAGGTGTTAATTCCACTCAGGTTTCCCGCTGGGTTAGATGGGATTTCATCACCTTAGGCTTTGCAGGCCTGTCCTGTGCTGACGGCCGTTGTGATGGTCTCCTAGTGGGGTCCAGATAACAGGGCTTGGTACATTTTTAGTCTTGCTGGTCCATGTGTGTCTGTGTGGACTGGGGTTTCTTTGGGAGCACATTTGGGGGAGTGCTCCTGGGATGGGCTGGCAGGGTAGCTGCATAGGGAGCACCCTGTCTGACCTCTCCGCTCTCTCCCTTGGAGGCCTGTGTGGATTGCGGCAGTAGCACCCGAGACCCCGGCCACCCTGATGACCCGCTCTTCTCGGAACTGGATGGACTGGGACTGGAGCCCATGGAGGAGGGCGGAGGCGAGGGTGGCGGCGGCGGCGGCGAGGGGGAGGGCGGAGAAGAGGCTGGGGCTCAAGCTGGGGCCAGGGCCTCAAGCTCCCAGGACCTGGCCATGGAGGAGGAGGAGCAAGGTGGGAGCCCATCCGATCCAGCCTTACCTGCCACAGAAAATGGCACCAGCTAGACCACGTTTTGAGGCCACCTCCGGGAGTGCATGAGAAGCTTTCTTCTCCCTTGTTCCGCCTCTCCGAACGCAGACATGGCTGGACCAACCGATAGGAAACTGCCCCAGCTTCTCCCGCTTCGGGGGCCGGACCCCCATTGTCAGCCCAGGAGTCAGGGGGCAGCCTCTGGCTTCTTAGGGTAGAGGGTGGGATTCTTCAGCTGAGCCCAGCCGGGAGAAGTCTCCCCTCCTCCCTCCTGGTGAGGAGACCTTCCTTCTCCTGGACGAGGTTGCTGACCAGCTGCTGAAGTCTCTCCAAACCCTGGCTGAGCCTGAGTCCTGGTCCCGGACGGTTGGGGCTGCACTTATTTATTGGGGGAGATAGACCTCTCCCACCTCCTCCCTAGAAGAGAGGAGGAGGGCCTGAGGCCCAAGCAGGACCCAGCGGTCGGAACCCCTAGCTGCTCCAGGGTGGGGGACGTTGGTGGACCATGGAGTCCCTGGTGCTGCCCCTCAGGTGGGACCCAGGTGTTCTCAGCTGTACCCTCTACCGATGGCATTTGTGTTTTTGATATTGTGTCTGTTATTTTTTAATACAAAAAGAAAAAAAAAAAGCCCAGGAATTTGTGGAATGAAGTTTAGGGGCGGGTGAGGCGAGCTCCTGGTGGAGGGGTGTGGCCACAATCCTAGGGAGGTGGCGGCGAGCGTGGGCGACCCCCTGCCCTCCTCGCCGCACGTCCTTTCCAGCTGGGTCTGTCGTGGGCGGGGGAGGGGGGCGGCTTGCGCCTAGGATTGGAGCGAGCTCCAGCGCGGACAGGTGCCCGACGGAGAGGGACGGGAAGTCACGTGCCCCACCAGGGTCAAGCTGGGCCCCCAGGGTGTGGGAGAAAGGAGGGGCGGGAGTTAATCCTGCGGCTCAGGACCTGGGCGGGGAGGGGAACCCGCGGCGACCCCCGCTCCGTGATGTTTCTCACACACTGACTCCCCGAAGTAGTTCTTCTAACTCCAGACGCGAAGCGCCTTCCGCCGGCGCCGTGGCTTAGCTGGTTAAAGCGCCTGTCTAGTAAACAGGAGATCCTGGGTTCGAATCCCAGCGGTGCCTGGGGGCCGCGAAAGGCGGTATATTATTGCTTCGAGGGCAACGCGTCTCCAACCCTCTCCGAGGATCTTTCCGTCGCGCCTTTCAAGAGATTCTTATTCTTACCAAGCCCTTCCCACCTTGAGCTTACGCTCCAGCGCACTTTTAGTGTGAACTGGGGGGCTGACTCCCAGTTCGCTTCCAGGACCCGGGAGTGACGCGGGCATCCTGCGCGTTCAAGGCCACGGCACCCTGGGCTTGGGTTCGGGTTCTGGCTCGTTTTGCTGGGGCCGCCCTGAGGCTTGGGGCAGAGGGGGACCACGCGGGAACCGCCGCTTCCGGAAGCTGGGCCTCCGGCGGCTGGAAGGGAGGCGCAGCCCGCGCCGCCGCGGGGAGGCGCACGCGCACAGGCGTCTCTAGGCGGAGGGGCGGGACCAGCGGGAGGCGGGCCCGTTGATAGGCAGCTATAGTGGCGCAGGCCCGAAGCCGCACGCGGCTGTGATGGCCGAGTGGTTAAGGCGTTGGACTCGAAATCCAATGGGGTCTCCCCGCGCAGGTTCGAATCCTGCTCACAGCGTGTGTACTTTTGGGAGTGGGTATTCCTGCCTTTCGGAGGAGAAAGCCCTTCGTTTTTCTAGCGCCCCCTTCCCGAGGGGGAAAGATCCAGCCTTTATTCTCCGGGACGCAGCCACCCGCGACCAGCCCGCGAGCGCCCCCTCGCGGGCCTTACGCTCCGGCGACCGTGTCCCTGAACCGCCGCTCCGAGGTTCCTCGCGTCACCGAGCCCAGCAGGCTGCTTAGCGCTGTTCCCCCGGCGTATTGCGCTTCACTTACCCGGCCCCCCGCCCGTCTCCTCCGAGGTTGTTTGCGCCTCTCTCCTCTCAACCCCACTCCACGAGGCCCATTATCCTCCCTCGGCCTTTGTGGGTCACCGAGAAGCTAGGGCGTTCTGAAGAGATGACCCCCCCCCCCGCCTGTGGTCGTCCCTTCCCCGCCGGCGCCCCCCCTCGCCCCGGACAACGTAGGCCTCGCTGCACCCCCCACACACCCCTTCAGCTACCATACACCCACGCTCCCCCATTCCGTGTCCCCATTCTCCCTGGAACCCCTCTAATCAAGTCCCCTCCCCCACCCCATTCATCCAGGATGCTCTTGTTACGGTTACCAAGTGACCTTCGCATTGCTGAGACCATCGATCGCTTCTTGGCAGCCTTGACCCAGAGGCCTACTCTCTCCACTGCCCTGTGGGACACCCCAACTCTTCTGATACTCCTTCTGCATCATTAGCAGCTCAAGCACAGACTCCTTGGCTGGGTGAACACCTTCGGGATTGTCAGATGTCGGAGGGTTCCCACTGGCTCAGTTTTCCAACCTCTTCTCTATCTGTACTCTTTAAATCTCAACGAATAATACGTCAATACATCCAAAATGTTCACCTCCAGCTCCAGATCTCTTCTCCAAATTACAGATGCATATACATTAGTATCTACTTATCATTTCCACTTGGATATCTAATAGGGAATCACAAAAAGATGGCCAAACCCATTCCTGGCCTCCCCAAAATGAACTTCACCTACACACTTTGTAGCTCAGTAAAGGAAAACTTCATTTCTTTAGTTGGTCAGGGTTTTAAAAACCTTAGGGTCACCCCGATTCTTTTTCTCACACACACACTCCACATCAAATCAGTCAGCAATTTCTTATTTAAAACAGGTTTTACAAAACCGTGACTGCTTCTCAAAACATCACCACCACACCCTGGTCCAAGTTCCCCCACGTGTCTCCCTCGGATCGTTACAATAGCCCCTGAATTATTTCCTTGCTTCAGCTCTTGTTCCTTTACAGTCTCCTCTGAACACACTGGGCATAGTGATCCTTTTGAAACATACATCAGATTCTGTCCTTCCTCTCTTTGAAATCTTCCAATGGGGTATCAAGAGGCATTCCTGGCTTTTAATGGGTGTAGATACAGAAAGAAATGTACACACATACACAACATATAAACATACATATACCTCCTAGCTCTTTCCACTGAGAGCCTGGGAGGAAAGACACACAGGTAGCAATAAACACACCGGTGCCGAGATATTGGTTACTAACTACCGCTCTCTGCTAGAAATGAACCAGGGCTCCTAGGAAAAAGGGCTGATTCCAGGTTAGGGAATTATAAGATGATCTTGGAACATCTTGTTGCACAGGAAAGTAAAGAAATGCTCAAAGAATATTGAGCATCTATTAAAAAAAAAAAAAGACACAACAGCTCAGGGTTACAGTTCAAGGAGCTCCCATCGGCTAACTCTGGGACAATCTGAGCATTAAAATATAGGAAGATTGTGATGGGCTATGATTCACTGAATCAGGTAAGACTCCAAAAGAAATAAAATGGGAAGGACGGGGATAGATAGCTCTTTTTTATAGTCAACTGCCAACTAATAAATACAGATGCAGTGCTGGAGTGAGAAATCGCCACTGGCTACTGGAGTGGTTGATGGGTTGTACGTAGCAGAGTCTCAAAGTGTTTTCCCACAAAGTAGACGTCAATTACTATTTGGGGAGGGGGGGATATGATAACTTTACAGTGGACAGATGTGCCCAATGCCATCCAACTGAGCGATCAAAGTCAGTGTCTCGGTATTAACACAAACTGGCATGTGTCTTCTGACGCGATTCGGAAGACTGAGGAAGACACACCTTCGCTTCTGTGATGCTCCTGCCCCCAATACATAATCTGAATAACTTGATTCTAACCATGAGGAGACATCTAACAAACCAAACGGAAGGACAAGGTCCGAAATAATGCTGGACTCTTCAACACTGTGAAGATTAACAACAGATTCTTCTAGATTCAATGACACTGAAGAGACCTACCAGTTAAATGTGACCACGTGATCCTGGACTGGCTCTTGGATGAGGACAAAAAAAGCTATAAAGGACATCACTGAAACACTTGAGGAAATTTGAATACGGACTGGGGGTTAAATAATGGCATCATATTAATTTTTATATCTTGACATTGATAACTGTACCACGATGTTGTGAATGTCCTTGTTCTTGGGAAAGATACGGCCAATAACTGGGGGCAAAGGGGCCTACTGTCTCCAGTGTACTTCCAAAGAAAACAAATATTTTCTTTCTTTTGTTTAAGTTTGTTTAAAGAGAGACACAGCACGAGTGGAGGAGGGGCAGAGAGAGTGAATCCCAAGCACAGAGCCTGACTTGGGGCTCGAACCCACAAACGGTGAGATGATGACCTGAGCCGAAACTAAGAGTTGAGCCCTCAACCAGTTGAACCACCCAAACACCCATCAAAAGCAACTATTTTCTATCCATGTTGGATTTGGAGAGAGAGCACAAAGCAAATGGGGCAGATGTAAACCATCGGTGGGCCTTTGGGGAGGCTTGACATGATATAAAAATTAAAAGTGCCAGAAACAGAACAAAACAAAAAAGCAGAACGGAGAAGGAAGCCCTCCAAAGGCTTCTGATCTAACTGAGGACGGGGGAATCCTGGCCGAGTCAAGGCAACGGCCTAGAAGGTCCTAGCTGATCAGGTCCCCCCTCCCCCCGCTTCTCTCTGATCTCAACTCCTGCGCTACCGTCACTGGCCCCTGGGCTGCCCTCTGCTCCTGGGACAAGCCAGGCTCTCCTGCCTGCTGGCCTCTGCCTGGCGCGTCTGCCTTTCCAGAGGCGTCCCAGTAGCTTTTACGCTCGCCTCTTAAATTTCACCTTCTCAATGAGTCTTTCTCTGAAAGTACAATTTCCACTCCCCACCCGCTTGCTTCACTTTTCTCCACTGCACTTACCGCCATCTGACAAATCGGTTTTATACACTGTTCACTGGCCCGCTTCCCCTGCCAGAACGTTTGGTCCCAAAGGGATGACCCTGTCTTGTTTGGGACTATTTGGGGTCTTCTATCCTGATTCTTCCCTTGGCCCAGGGGCTTGATCCTCCTACTTCCCAACCCCCACCCCTCCAGGACCCACCCCTCCAGGAACTTCCCTACCCAGGACCCAGGGGGTCCCAGGAAGCCAGCTTCCCCTTTGAAGAACAAAGAGGGAGGAGCTGAGTCTTGGAGCCCAGGCCTGGTGGGGAGGGGGGTAGGGGAGGGACATCTCAGCGGGGGAGGGGAAGCCAGGACACTCCACCAGCTGTGCCATCTCAGTTTCCTGCCCCACTCCCCACCTCCCTAGGGGCCCAGCGCGTGTGGCACACGAGCTCCCCTCCCCCAAGCCCAGATGAGGCCCAATGTTGAGACGGAGGCCAGGAAGAGGGCTGGAGGCCCAGACACCCAGACTCACACAGACTCCACCCCCGCCCCACACCATCAGACACTCTGGGCGTCCGCCTGGACAGGAGCAGTGGCCGGAGAAAATCCTGGAGTCATGCCAACCGGCTCCGGTCTGGGGAGCCTGAAGACTCCCAAATTCTGGAGAGAGGCTTTTAAAGAAAAGAATACAAGGGCGCCTGGGTGGCTCAGTCAGTTAAGCGTCCAACTTCCGCTCAGGTTATGATCTCACCGTTTGTGGGTTCGAGCCCCCCGTCGGGCTCTGTGCTGACAGCTCAGAGCCTGGAGCTGCTTCCGATTCTGTGTCTCCCTCGCTCTCTGTCCCCTCCCCTGCTCACACTGTCTCCGTCTCCGTAATAAGTAAACATTAAGAAAATTTTTAAAAATCTTACTTCTGCAAATGTCACAGGAGCATATGGCCGGGTGGCTGTATCCCTAGGGTCCTCCCCGGAGCCTGTGGAAGTTCGAGGGGTCCTGAAGCAGACGCTTAATTCGCTTCATGGTGAAACTGGCCTGTGAACTTGAAGCTTTTGATCCCACATCTCAAACGGACACTCAGCCTGCTAAGAAATCCTACTCTGCTGGCCTGCAAGGTTTTGCCTGCTCTCCAAAACGAACGTTTCGCACCCACTTTCTCAAATCGCCGCGCTCTCTCCCTTCCAGCAGGGAGCCTGACTCATGTTTCTTTGAGGAAAGGAGAGAAATGAGGGGAACCTGCGTCATCCTCTCTGCACCCCAACTGACGCAGGTGCTCACTGTTCCCCCATTTCCTTATGGTGAGGAGTCTCCCCTACCACCTGAAGCCGGATTTTTCTACCTGGTGCTGGAGTCTACTGGCCCCCTCCCCCGCCCTCCTCCCTCCCCCCCACCTCCAGGCAGCCTCCCGGATCCCCTGCACCACGCCCCGTTCCGCCCACCACTCACAGCAGCTCGGGATGGAGAGGTCCACAGCCGAGGTCTGCGGGCGTGATTCAGTCCCATCTTTCCATCAATCCACCCGAGTGGGACGTGTACAGCCACCCCCTTCACTCCAGGTCACCTGTGACACCCAAGATGCTAAACTGATGCTTACTTCCCTCTCTTCTCCTTATCTGACCTCCCAGGAGCTTAGCTAGGACGGGGTGGGGCTCCCTTCTTCATAGCCCACACTTCCTGGTCTCCAAATTCTCTGCCCCAGGGACACTGGCCGTCTTTTGGCAGCTACCAGCCCCCTCGGGACTCTAGATTTCTTTGCCGATTCTTCCTCCTCAGCCTAGCCTCCGATTGTTGGGTCCCCAGGGCTCCTTGCTCAGCCCTTCTCTCTCCACGCTCTCTCACCGGGTGAGAGCAACCAAACCATCTCTCTCCCAGCGACTCCCCCATAGTTACCTTCCATCTCTGGCCCCCAACTTTATATGTCCCTGGCCCGCCTGTGATTTCCGCTCAGATGTCTAAGGGGATCTCGACTAACCAGACTTTCCCCACAGCCCCTCCCCCCCCGCCCCGCTGTTTCTCATGTCCAGGAAAGGCACCGCCATCCGTCCCGTGACCGAAGCCCAAACCTGAGAAGTGGCCCACTTGCCACCACCTCCTACAGGCTGCCACCACGTCTGGCCTAGGAGGTCGCTCCCGCAACCCAAAGGTCCTCCCTGCTCCGCATTTCACAGAGCAGCCAAAGCAGTCATTTTAAAGAAGTCAGCGGCCATGGCTTTCCTGATTAAAAGCCTCCCCTCGCATTTAGGATTAAAAGCCAAAGTCATTTCCGAGCTTGCAAAGCCCTGTGTGGTGGGCCATGCCTGCCTCTCCATTTTTTTCTTTTAAATGTTTGTGTTTGAGAGAGAGCGAGCGCAGGAGCAGGAAGAGGGGCAAAGAGAGAAGACACAGAATCCATAGCAGGCTCTAGGCTCAGAGCTGTCAGCACCGAACCCCAGCAAGGCTTGAACTCAGGACCTGCAAGATAATGATCTGAGCCATAGTAAGGCTCTCACCTGACTGAGCCACCCAGGTGCCCCCTCCCCTGCCTCTCCAGTTTTACCTACGAAGCACTCCAAATTCTCTGGCCCAGAACCCTGACCCTCTTTCTCTGGGGCCCACCTGCAAATTCCATTCCTGCCTCAGAGCCTTTGCACTTGCGGTTTCATTTCACCTGTTTCCTGGTTGGCCTTAAATACCACCTCTTCCTTGCAGCGGTTTCTGACCCCCCAGAGGAAAGCAACACTTCTCTCTCCAGATATTGCCATGTCCGGTTGTCTCCCCCACCCCGCCCCTCCGTCGACCCCTAACCATCCGATATTTTTTATTTTCTGCTTTCTTCGTTATTTTCTGTGCTCCCCTCCCCGCAAGATGTGGCTTCAGGAGAGCCCTAACCATACTTGGCAAACACACGACGCACGCCACAAACCTCGACCGAGCGAGTAGCAGGGAGGCTGGCGCACACGTGTACAGACGCCCAGATTTGTTGTACGTTTCCTTCTGGGAGCCACTGTCGCGCCTGTGAGCAGGGAAGGGAGCATCCCCGGTCCCCGACACAGTCCAGACACAGGACACGCGCGGCTGAAACCGGCTGAGAGAGACAGGAGCCAGAAACCGGAGGCGGAGACACAGGCCCAGGGCGAGCTCCAGGGTGACACCCAGACTCGGCGAACCAGAGACCCGGGCCCGCAGGAGCCCGGCGGGCGGCAGCGCGGCGCGCCGGGGGCCCGGGGTCACCATCCCCGCCCCCGCCCCTCCCTCCTCCTCTCTGCTCACAAGTGGCCGCGGCAGCTGGCGGGGGACACCCGGCCGCCTGCCGGCCCGACGCGTGCGGGATCAAAGCAGCCGGGAAGGGGCGGGCCGGGAGGTGGCGGCGGGGCCCGAGGTGTGAGCGCGCTTCCCAGGGGCCGGCCGGAGCGTGGGAGCACAGAGTGCCGGGGGCGACAGAGACCAGGAGAGACGAGAGAGACACAGAGCAGGGCGCGCTGGGGCCGCGCCGCGGGCCGGAGACGCACAGACAGCTGGAGACCGGCAGGGGGCGCACGGACGGAGCCGAGACACCCGGCAAGAACGCGAGAGACCCCGAGATCGAGACGGGGGGCCGGCGGGAGCGCAGAAAACCGCGGTATCACGAAGGCCGGCGCCCACGCACTTAGAAAAAGAAAGCGCGGTGCGGGGAGAACAGAAAATAGAGCGAGCGAGCGAGCAGGAGAAATGGCCGGCAGAGCCCGGGACGTAGGGCGCATAGGGCGGGAAGGCCTCGCCCCTCCTCCGCGGAGGGTGGGAGGAACCCCCGGGGCAGGGATCCGAGCGGCGCGTCCTTTCTCAGGGTCACGCCTGCGGAGGTGCGGGGCGGGGGGCGGAGGGAGGGGTGTGGAAAGCCGCAGGACCCGCGGGCGGGGAGGACGGCGGTGGGAGGAGTTTGGGAATCCGGATCTCCATCCAGAGCCTCAAGCACTTTAGGGTAAAAAAAAGTTGAGATTTTAATATTGCTAGGAGTGTGAAATAGAGATGTTTCTCAGGCAGATCTCTCCCCTATTTGGGGGCAGGGAGAGAGGGAAAAAAGTAAGATCATGCAGTGCATTGGCCGGGAATCGAACCCGGGCCTCCCGCGTGGCAGGCGAGAATTCTACCACTGAACCACCAATGCAGATGACTGCCAAGGGTTGGCGGCCCCGCATTTAAGGGGTTGAGGCCGTCGTGGTCGGGAAGGCGGTGTGGACCAGCGGCTCAGCGAAGGAGCAGCGGGAATAGCTGACGTGGGTGGAGCGCCAGGCCATCCTTCCTCCCGCCCGGATCCGGCCGCCGGGCCATAAAGTCGCCCCATATGGCCAGGGGCGGCCCCACACCCGGGTGCGAACAACCCGGGGCCCCCGAGCCTCGCGTGCAGGTGAGAAAAACTCAGCCCGAGCGCAGGTTCCCAAGGAGGGGGGCGACGGGGGCTGCCGGGAGCCACACATCTGCGCTCCCATTTGGCCCAGGTAGGGGGAGGTGGGATGTGCCGGCGGCCCCGGTCCCAAATGGGAGCGCCCTCCCCAAGGTCTGTGTCTCTCCGGGTTCGGGGTTCGGGAAGGCAAGCTGCGGGGCGGGGTGGGGGCGGGTGGGAACATAACACAATGTGCCGAAAGGCCCCGAGACCGCTCGGAAGGCCTCATCCGCCTCTGACTTCTCTTCCAACCGGTCTGCGATCTCGTCTTTCCGTGTCCTTGTCCCGGGCGGTCTGGTTGTCCCGTTCAAACTCTTGATTTTTTTTTCTCTTCCCAGACACTTTATCCTGAAGCCTCCGAGCGTTCACGCATCATTCTGCAGAGGGTCATGTTCTTGATTTGAGGTGGGTATTGATCCCTTTTTGTATCGCTTTCTTGTCTCTTAAAAAAAAAAAAACCGCCGGCTGTCTGCTACCCTGTCCCCCGGGGTCCCCGGGAGCAAGAACTGCAGAAACACTCCTTGTGTCCCGAGTCCTTCGCAGACCTGGGCCTGAATCTCCCGTGATTAAGTTTGGAGTCAAATACTTCTAAGCGGATTGGGGTCTCCACCTGCGACTCAAAGCCTTGCTTCCTCTTCCTCGAGGGTCCCCCTCCTCCCCAGTCCTGCCTTCCGTCTGTGTGACCCTTTCCCCAGCGCCTACTTGGCTCCGCCCTTATAATAGCTGCTTGGTAACACATTTTGTTCCACTGGATCCTTTGGGTCTCTAGTGCGTATCTCAGTATGGATCCCCCAAGCGTTGAGCGGTGCGCGCAATGTGGGGGGAATCGAGTAAGAGTCGCTTAGATCGAACAGCGCGTCTCTTTCACCTGCAGGCAGAGCCCCAGTTGAATTTGGACAGATCCCCCCCCCCCAGCGGGAGGCGAATTTGGGGGTGAAGGTGGATAAGATGCAGTCTGGGGGTTGAGGGACGCGAACTTTTATTTCAGGGTCGGTGGGGGAACAGCGAGCTCCCAACGAAGCGTCGACTGGCGGTGGAGGAGGGGAACTCTGAACTTCACTCCTGAGTTCTGTCCCCACATCGCGTCAACTCCCTCGCTCCTTAATGACCTGGCCCTTCAGCCGGGTCCCGCCTCATTATACAGCCTTATGGTGCTGCAACCAGCCGAGGCCGCCTGGGCCGCTCGTTTCCCACACTCCTAGATCGGGTTCGCTCTGTCCCCTCCCCCCTGGCGCTCCTCCCCTTTCCGGGAGCCTAGTGCTCCGGGTCTTGCGGAGCGGGATCCGGGTGCTGAAGGGGGCGGGTCCGACTCCAACCCCCACCCCCCCCAACTCAGGAGCCTGCGAGATATAAGGTGCAAGGCGGGCTCGGCCTCGGTCCACACCAGGGTCCGGAGGAGCGATGGTCACTCGGGATCGAGCCGAGAATAGGGACGGCCCCAAGGTGAGAGGTGGGAGGGGAGGGAGCAGAGATCCCTGGTCCGGCTGGGGGCCGCGTCCCTGAGGCCCGGGGTGAGGGAGGAGGCTGGAGACGCAGGGCTGGAAGGGAGAGAGGTGCGCGGGGGGCCCAAGGCACCAGGAGAGGGGAAGGACGCAACAAAGTATGGAGATGGGAAGGGGGTCAGACCTGGAGCAGCGTGGGCGGCAGAAGTACTGAGCTTCGGTTTGGGTAATGGGATTTGGCACCTTCCAAGGCGTGGGAGGGGGCCGAAATCCGCGTGGAATCAACAAGGGGAGCTCAAGCTAAGAAGTGGGTGGAAACAGTGGAGAGGGTAGGTACTTGCTCCGCGCGCGCTCTGAGCCAGAGCTGACCCAGTGCAGCCTTCCAGAAAAGGCCGGGAAGGTATTGGGTCCAGAGACCTGAGCTCAGGAGGAAGATTTTAGAACCAGTGGAGAAAGGTGACTGCATAGACGGGTTAGCAGAAGAGGAGGCGCGGTCGCCCTGGGTATCTCCCTTTTTACATTCAGGGCCGCCAACTCAAAGGCCGGCACCTTGCGGTCACGTGTCTGGGCGCAAAGAGGGCCCCCTCCCCAAAGTTCTCCACTGAGACAGAGTCTGCACGAGATGGAGACGTAGAAAAGAGGTGGAGGAAAGACACAGAGAGGGGAGGAGGGAGACCTGGGAGAGAGGAGGCGAGCTACAGAAAGTGACCCTGGGGGCTTTGGGGGGCGGGGATCGGAGAGGGGACCAGCGGGCCTGGCTCTAGGCTCTCGTTGGGGGGAGTATCGGAGAGGGGTCCAGTGGGCCTGGCTCTAGGCTCTCGTTGGGGTCTTGGGGAAGGGGTGGGGGCGGGACCGTCCCAGCGGCGGGACCCGGGCGCCCGCGCGGCCGCGCTGAGTCTCGGTCCGGTCGGCCCGCTCTCCCTTTCCTGCCGCGCAGATGCTGAAGCCGCTTGTGGAGAAGCGGCGCCGGGACCGCATCAACCGCAGCCTGGAAGAGCTGAGGCTGCTGCTGCTGGAGCAGACCCGGGACCAGGTCAGTCTTTCCGCCACCCCCAGACCCCCCAGGCCTCCGCTCTTCGAGTCCCAGGGCTTCCTACTGGGGTGGGGACACGTGCTGCGCTGGCGACCCTGGCCCCAAGGCATCCCGACCCGAGCCCCAACCTTGGAGTCCCATCCCCGATCCCCTTTCTCGCTCTCAGAACGCGCTCTTCACGGCCACCCCTCGGGTCTGTAAGTTTAACACCCGGCTCTGTAAATTTCACTCCCAGGGTAGGTCCGTTTTCCACCTCGGGGGTCTGTAAATTCTCCCTCCTCCTCCCCCACACCCGCTCGAAATAGCCCGCGGGGTGGTTAATTTCAGGCCCTGGGAGTCGTTGTTTGCATCCACTCCTCCAGCTCTGGGTGGGTTGCACCTCCTCGGGTCGGACGCCTTAGGCTCCAGGTTGCCCACGGCCATTTCTCGTCATCTCCACTCCGCATGCAGTCGCGCGCTCCGGGAGCAGCGCGCACACGCGATCGGGGGGCACCCCCAGCTCCCGCTTCCCCCCCTCCCTTTTCCCCCTGCCACTTCCCCCTCTCTCCCCACCCCTTTCTGTCTTTGCGCCCTCCCCCTCCCGTCTGTAGAACCTCCGCAACCCGAAGCTGGAGAAAGCAGAGATACTGGAATTCGCCGTGGGCTACTTGAGGGAGCGAAGCCGGGTGGAGCCCCCGGGTACAGCGCGGGGGGGGTGGGGCAGCGGAGGGCGGGCGGGGGGGGCTCTCGGGGGCCCCGGGCCGGGGTAGCTGGGGCGGACCCTGCGATGGACGGTGGGCTTGGGGAGTGGTAGGCTCTGCTCCGAGGCGAGGTTAATAACACCCGCGCGTGTCTGTCTCTGTGTCTCTCTCATTTTCTCTCTGTCCGTCTTTCTGGCTCCCTGTCTCTGTGCGGCTGTCGGGCTTCGGTATCTCTGCGCCCCGCCCCTCCCCTCCCCCGGGCCGGGTCCCTGCCCTGCCCTGCCCGCCCGTCCTCCCGTCGGCCGCACCCGCCGCCGCGGCTGCAGGGGTTCCCCGGTCCCCAGCCCAGGACGCCGAGGCGCTCGCCAGCTGCTATCTGTCCGGCTTCCGCGAGTGCCTGCTCCGCCTGGCGGCCTTCGCGCACGACGCCAGCCCGGCCGCCCGCGCCCAGCTCTTCTCCGCGCTGCACGTCTACCTGCGCCCCAAGCCGCCCCGGCCGGAGCCGGTAGATGCGAGGCCCCACGCGCCGGGCCCACTGCTGGACCCCGCCGCCCCGGCGCCCGGCCCCGCGCTGCACCAGCGCCCCCCAGTGCACCAGCGCCCCCTTAGCCCGCGCTGCGCCTGGTCCCCGTCCCCTTGCTCCCCGCGCGCGCCGGCTCCCCTCACCGGACTGCTGCCGCCGCCGCCGCCGCACAGACAAGACGGGGAGCCCAAGGCCCCGCCGCCCCCGCCGCCCGCCTTCTGGAGACCTTGGCCCTGAGCTTTGGGGGGGCGGGGGTGGGGGCTGGGGGGGAGGTAGAGACTCCAGCCCGAGGGCAGCGGAGGGACCCGGGCGTCGGGGCGAGCGGGTGTTGGGGAGGGCGGCGGGGCGCGCGGGCGCAGCGCGCGGGTGAGATGTGGTCTATATTAGAGTATCTATATAAATATATATTTCCCTGGTTTCTGTCCTTTTTCCCTGCCCCCCCTTGCGACTAGGATTGTACTCTCTCTGCCCCCGGCCCAGCCCCAGCCCCTGCCCCAGTCCCTAGTGCATGGAATAAAGTGGTTTTAAATCCCCGTGTGTCCCCGCGCCAGGGGCCTGCCTTTCTCTCGGCGTCCACGCCCACTTTCCTTCTGTCTCCCTTTCCTTCTGTCTCCCGCCCCCCCTCTCCCCCCAGTCTTGCTCTTCATGGCCTAAGCCCCGGGGCAGACAGGTAAGTAAAGAAGAGAGCAGAGCGGAGACTGAGGTTGGAGCTTGAAACCAGGTGGAAAACACTGAAAATTGGGTAGGGGCAGAAGGGATGGGGGCCTCCAGGAAAAAGCCGGATAGAGGGGCGGGGGGGGCGAATTGAAATAAAATCGACTCTGGTGGGATTCGAACCCACAACCTTTGAATCGCTTTTTCGTCACTAGAAGTCCAATGCGCTATCCATTGCGCCACAGAGCCACCTGGCGGGCGGCGACGTCTAACGGCTTACGGGTACTAGCGCGGGAAGGGGGCGGGGAGGGAGAGGGGTGTGAGGGCATCGGGCGGGGCATGCCAGGAGCGCGTGGGTGCCACCCCGCAGGCCTGCCTGGGACAGGTAGCGGCCAGGTGGGAGAACGCGAGCGAGCACCGAGCTGCGGCTGCCCGCTTGGGGGTGCCCCCAGCCCAGGCGCACCCCACTCCCAGATGCGGCCCCTCCCAGGAAAATAAACTCGTGTCGTTGTGAACAGCGGTGTGTGTCTCCTTCCTCTGGTCGGTCCGTTTCCCGGTCCGCGATCCCCAAGGAGGGGCGGCCGGTTGGGCGACCGCTCCGAGCCCCGCTCTCCCCTCCAGTCTCTTAGGAGGACCACGGGGAGGAGTAGCTTCCACGCAGGTAGCGTGGCCGAGCGGTCTAAGGCGCTGGATTTAGGCTCCAGTCTCTTCGGAGGCGTGGGTTCGAATCCCACCGCTGCCAAGGTGGAGTTTTTCTGGTGGCCTGTGCACCGCTATATATAACTCTGAATACCCCCCCTCCCCCGTGGGATCTGCCCCTCGTTTTTATGAGGACTCCTTGCAGCCAAGTCATCCACCGCCTTCCACTCGCTGGTGTTCGGGGAGCCTCGGTGCTGTCGGCCGAGACCCGATGGGGCCTGCGGAAGCGACCTGCGACTCTTCGTAGCTGATCTGCGCCTTGATTGCCCTTAAATACAGTATTTCTCAAAACGAGCCCAACTTGCTGTACATTTAAGCGACGGTTGTACGTTCTGACGGTGCGCTGGAGGCTCCCGCTACCCGGTCAGTTTTTTAAAAACTTAAAGGACAGCATCCTCGCTGGCTTTTCAGACCCTCCGAGGTGAGGAATGACGCTCCTGCCCCAAGCTCATAAATATAACAGCGCTTGGCGGCGGGGGGGGGGAGGGGAGGGGGCCCGCACAAAACATAAGGTTCCACCGAGATTTGAACTCGGATCGCTGGATTCAGAGTCCAGAGTGCTAACCATTACACCATGGAACCCACTCGTGATGGCCGCCTTTTGCGAGAGTACATAATGCTGATATTCTTGTTCTGCGTGTCTCACGTTCACGGAAGACAAAAGCAAATAGCAATACCTGCCGGAAGCGGTGGACACCCGCCTCGGGGCATCCAAACTATGAATCGAGATGTACTGTGAAGGGTCAAATACACACCATGCTTAGAAGACATAGTACGTACTGAAAAGTGCATTATTAAAATTTCAGTAATAATTTTAAAATATCGAGTACGCGTTAAAATGATAAGTTTCCACTGAGTTAAATAAAATGTGTTGTTAAAATTAATTTCTCCCGCTTCCTTTTATTTTCTAATGTGGCTTACTGGAAAACTTACATTCTCATAGAACATGTCTGCTTTCCCTCCACGGTCTATCGTTCGTTCTACTTTTTGAAAAGTAAAATCCCGAAGGGGTTACTATCATTTCCTTTTTAAAGTGATGTCACAATATTCTCATCCTTTTTTACCTTTGTCTTGTTTTAAAGGAATACAGACACTAGTCGTATTCAAAAAGAGGTATAGTTTTGTAGAGGGGGAAAAAAAAAAATTGAGACGCCCGAACAGGGACTTGAACCCTGGACCCTCAGATTAAAAGTCTGATGCTCTACCGACTGAGCTATCCGGGCTCTTCCCGGCTCTCTGCTCTGCTGCCTATAAGAGCTGTGTGTCTACGGAAGTCCACGCTCACAGGAGCGGTGGGTAATTGCACGCATGTGCGCAGCAGCTCCGGCGCCCCCCCCCGGAGGGAGCGAAAGGGCCCCGCGGCTGCGGCCTGCGCTTTCCTGTCCTTCCCCGGACGCAGCACCGGCCGGGCTCCGGCTGCTGGGGCGGGTGCGCCGCGGAGGCGGGGCCGCTGCAGTACCGGGTCTGGCCGCGCGGGGCCGCTGCCGGCTGCGGGCCTCCCTGGCGGATCGCGCTCCCAGCAAGCCGGGTGACCCAGATGCCGGGCGCTGCCCCGCCGCCCCGACTGCCCCGGGCGGGCCCGGAGCGGAACGGATGCCACACTGGGCCTCCCGACGCCGTGAGCCGGGTGTCCACTTTGGCTCCCTGACCCGCCCCATTCCAAGGGAGGGGCCGAGGTCGCACGTGCGGCGGCCCGGGGACACAGGGGGCCGGGCGTAGGGACAGCGGGGCGCTGGGAAGCTGTGCTCAGCTGACCCCCGTGCGGTGTGCACCCGGGGCGATTCACCTGCGTGGGGTGGCAGTCAGGTGTGATTGATGCCGAGTGTGGCTCACTTGTGCACAGTGATTCACGTCGATGATTCACAAGTGGGCAATGCGGGTGCCCTGGGCCCAGACCCAGCTGAGAAAGGAGAAGGTCTCGGGCAAGTTGGGGAGTGGGCGGGCTGGGGCCCCGGAGTATCAGTCGGCGGGGCAGTGTCCCAATCACACAGGTGTCACCAGCTCCTCGGCTCCCTTTCGGCGTCTGGTCCCTCCCTCCCCAGTGGGACTCTGGCTCTCCATCTGGGTGAGCCCGGTCCTGCCATCCAGAGAGACCGGCTGTGCCAGAGACCAGCAAACAACTCTTAAGGGGAGTGGAGAGAGCCCGCGGTGAGCGAGCGCCGCGTCCGGGAGCTCCGGAGGAGCAGAGCGAGCCCGAGTCCATCCCACGGGGAGAGACCGGGGCTCTTCCTTCGAGGCCCACCGGCCCCTGCCTCCGGCCCCCGCCTCCGCGGCTCCGCGGCGCCACAGCTCGGCCCAGCCCCGCCCGCCGCTCCCCTCCTTCCAGGCGCCGCTGCCGCCGACGTTGCCGCGGACACCCCTCCTCCCCTCCCCCCATGGCCGTGTACCGCGTGTGTGTGACCACCGGCCCCTACCTGATGGCGGGCACCCTGGACAACATCTCTGTCACACTGGTGGGCGCTTGCGGGGAGAGCCCCAAACAGCGGCTGGACAGCCTGGGCAGAGACTTCGCCGCGGGATCCGTGAGTACAGAGGAGGGGACGGAGGGGCGACCTCTGAGGGTCGCGGCCTGGCGGGAGTCCTGGAGGAGGGGACGGGTCGTTCCCCTAGGTCGTTGCTCCGACCCTGAGGGGACTCCGACTCTGCCCTCCTCACCATCCTGTCTTTCCGGGGGATGATGAACCTTCACAGGCTGGGCTGTGAAGAAGGGGTCCTGGGCTTGGGGGGGGGATCAGGAGAGTTTCACCTGCTCCCTAGCTCCTCCCATAATTGAAGGTGGGCTTTGGGCAAGTGGCTTGCCCTCTCTGAGTCTGGTTTCCTCTTCTCGGGAGCGTATATCTGCATGCCTCCACCAGGCCGGGGAATCCTTTGGTGGGAACCCCCACGAGGGTGTGGGAGCCTAGGAGTCTGGTGAAATCCAGAACCTTCTCTGCTCGCACCCCATGTCTGTGGCTGCCTCTGCTTGGATGAAGGGGGTGCCTTTCCCCGATCCCTACAAAGGCACCGTGTGGCTTACTTATATGCCAGGACAGGTGGAGGCGAACACGCATCTTGGAAGGTGGAAAGATGCCCCCCAGAGTTCCAAGCCTCTCACCTGCTTGCTTTTCGGTCCCCTCAGGTGCAGAAGTACAAGGTGCGCTGCCCAGCCGAGCTGGGGGAGCTCTTGCTGCTCCGTCTACACAAGGAACGCTACGCTTTCTTCCCCAAGGACTCTTGGTATTGCAGCTTTATTCATATCACTGCTCCAGATGCCACCTGCACCCAGTTCCCCTGCTATCAGTGGATTGAGGGCTACTGCACCCTAGAGCTGCGACCAGGAACAGGTGGGCCAGAGGCAGGGGCTGGCCCTTGTCTGTTGGAATTAGGGGTAGGCATGGGGCGCCTGGGTAGCTCAGACCCCCGGTTTGTGAGTTCGAGTCCCATGTCCGGCTCTGTGCTCACAGCTCGGAGCCTGGAGCCTGCTTCGGAGGCCGCGTCTCCCTCTCTCTCTGCCCCTCCCCTGATCTTGGCTTTTCTGGCGGGGACGAAGTCTCTGTGGGGGCTGTTAGGACCCCTTCTTGCCTTTGGGGGGCCTTCCGAGGATGCCGAGCTCGAGCTCCTTGAAGCTCTGGAGCCCCAGATCTCCTGAGCTGTCCGATCCTGAGAGGCAAGGCCAGGGCTGGTCCAGGTGTTAAACTGAGTGTTAGGGGTGAGAGGTGATGTTCTAGGTCAAGATAAAGCGAGCGATCTTTACTCACCCTCAGCCCCTAGTGAGTTCTTCGTAGACTCTAAATGCCCACACATCATCATAGCACATCCATCTGCCCATCGCTTCTCCAAACACATCCGCTTATCAGTCATTGGTCAAGTGCATGTTCCGTGCACAGTGTGGGGGCTCCACGCTAGACGCTGGGAATACAAAACACAACTACAAGGTAATTTCTGGCCCCAGACAGTCTTGGGAAAGAGATAAGCATACAATTAGGATTGATTGTTATAATTTTGGGGTGAGGTTGTCCTGCGTCCCTGCTGCTGATGAGTATGTGAAGAAGACGGGGTTTCCATGTTGCCGAGAGGGGCTGGGTTCAAAGGTGAGGGGGTTCAGGCAAGCTTTGCTGGAGGAGGTGTTGGGAAAGAAGCTCATGTGATGAGTGATTTTCATTCCCCGCAGCCAAAACTATTTGTCAGGACTCCCTGCCCCTCCTTCTGGATCACAGGCAGCGGGAGCTCCAGGGTCGGCAAGAGTGCTTCCGGTGAGCGCGCCCTGTTCGACTTCTTTCCCCATCTTTACTCTCATCCCTCAGCCTTAATCACACTCTTACTAACTCTGACCTCAGATGTGATCAGGACCCTCATTTGAACCTAACCTCAGTCTGAGGTTGAGTCACCACAGCACCAGCAATTTTCAGTGAATCCACAACTCAGCCCACAGATGCCCTTCATGTCACACGTGAGGCTGGTATTGACCAGTCTCAGCCCAGCCTCAGCCTCCCACCCCCCCGAGCCTTCCCCCCCGCCCCCCCGCCGGCCCCTAAACCAGCCACGATCTTAATCTCAACACAAACCCAGCTCCAAACCAGCCTGGACATTCATGTTGTTCCTAAATGCCTCTCTGACCTGAAGTCTGGTGCCTCCAGGGAGAAAATTCCAATTCTTTGTCACCTACCCAGACAGTGGGTGGTTTCTGGGAGTTTTAATTTAAAGTCGCCACCTTTAAAGGCTGAAGTTCATATTTATCCTAAGTTTGACGTTTGCCGTCTTTCCCTCGAAGCTGGAAGGTCTATGCCCCTGGCTTTCCTGGCATCATAGATGTCAGCAACTTTGAGGAGATGGAGACAGACAAGAAATTTGCCCTGACCAAGATGGCACCTTGTGCGGCCCAAGCGGACAGGTGATGGGGGAAGCCCGGGCTTGGGAGGAAGGCGGAGGGTGTGACCCAAAGGTCGGGACGATGGGGCCCCAGCAGCCAGGAAAGATCATAACTAGGGTTTAATCCAGGAGTCAGAGCAGAAGTGTCAGAGGTGACCCCAAGGGGATCACCTGGCAGGGAGGTGGCTTCAGGCCAGAACGGAGGGGACTGGGCAGGAGTCCAGAGCAAGGTGAGGACGGCGGGAGGGACTTAAGGGGGGGTGGGCGCAGGTCCGTCACTGGTGTCTATCCTTCTACTTCCCCGCCACCCTCCACAGCAGCGGGAACCAGTATCTGCCTGGCTTCCCCATGAAAATTGACTTCCCGTCGCTGCTGCACATGGACCCCAATATTCGCTACTCGGCCACCAAGACGGTCTCCCTGCTCTTCAACGCCATCCCTGCGTGAGGCCACTGCCCCCCCCCGCACCCCTGCTCACTCTGCCTGTTGCCTCTGCTCTTCCATGCATATCTCTGTCCCTGTGTCTGCCTCTCTGTCCCCATGTCCCCTCTCTGTCCCTAACTCCCCCTCTGTCCCCATCTCCCTCTTCTCAGTCCCCATCTCCCTCCTCTCAGTCCCCATCTCCCCACTCTCTGTCCCCATGTCCCCCTCTCTGTCTTGGTCTCCCTGTCTCCCTGTCTCTGCCCCCATCTCCCCTGTGTCCCCATGTCCCTCTCAGTCCCCATCTCCTCCTCTCCAGTCCCACTGTCCCCCTCACTGTCCCTGTCTCCTCATCTCTGTCCCCATCTCCCCCTCTCTGTCCCTGTTTCCCCTTCTCTGCCCTCCATGTCCTCTCTGTCCCCATCTCCCCATCTCTGTCCCCGTCTCCCCATCTCTGTCCCCGTCTCCCTCTGTGTTCCCATGTCCCCCTCTCTGTCCCCGTCTCCCTCTCCTGTCTCCCCCCTCTCCATTCTCTCTCTCCCCATCATCTCCTGTTTGCTCCTTTGTCATCCCCACTCTCTCCATCCCTCAAATCTAGGAAATGAATGGAGCGCCTCCTGAGTGGAGAGCTCAGTCCCAG
Organism: Proteles cristata cristata; assembly: GCA_017311185.1. Taxonomy (NCBI): domain Eukaryota; kingdom Metazoa; phylum Chordata; class Mammalia; order Carnivora; family Hyaenidae; genus Proteles; species Proteles cristata. Next base: position 22,041 of record JAESUZ010003111.1, on the reverse strand, counting down.
GCCCTGTTGGTGGGACCATGTCAGGCGGGCAGGGGGCCAGGCCCTGAGGTTTTAAGGAAGTGAAGTCAGACCACGTCACATTCAGACCCCAGAACCAACACTTTTGAGCTGCGTAACCCTGATCTTCACTTAGCCTCTTAACAGGTTCCTCCTCATGTGTCCGATGACGGGGAATATGCACACCTGCCTCCTAGGGTGTGTGGGAGGGGGGAGCGAGAGAGACCCAGTACCACAGTCTCAGTGGATGGGACCCAGTAGTGGTGTCAGGCCGCGCCCACGGCCGCAAGGGGCTCAGTGTCCCCAGCGGGACATCCGCGCAGCAGAGGGGCCGGATGCTCGTCCGTGGGGCTCCTGTGCTGGCCTGTTTCTCTGGGAGGAGGGCTAGTGGGTGGGGGGGCTGGGCAGGGAGCTGAGAAATGCCTGAGGGCGGCTGCAGGTGGCTGGGCCTCGGGCGATGACCTGGGAGAGGCATGGCAGGCCGGGGACCAGAGTCACCTGAGCTGGCCCCAGGGCAGATGTGTGGGTTTGAGAGGTGAGGAAAGGCCCGGAGATCTAGGACAGCCTGTGTGGGGCTTGGAGAAGGGCCAGGGGGCAGAGGGAGCTGGCGGTTGGCAGCTGGGGGGGGGAGGGGGGAGGGGTCGGGGAGAGTAGGGGCTGTGGCCGGGCTCCAGGGTGCCGCCACCGCAGGTCGCTCTGGAGAACAGGTGCGCCAGGCCCTTGGACAAGGAAGACCTTTTCTTCCTCCTTCATTGCCTCCTCACTCTCTGCTTTAGCACCGAGCTCTCACCTGCTTCGGGCCCTCTTCAGGGCAGCCCTCCCGGGTGGGTGCTCAGCGGGTACTCAGGAAGTTGTCCCTGGGGCTGTCGGGTCACAGATGAGCCTTTGCTCACATTCCCCGAGGCACCCCAGCACACTCACACGGCCCGCCTTCACTGCGCGGCAAACCCACCTGCTGAGGGTCACGTTCTCTGCCCTCAGCCTTGAGCCAAGTCCTGGCTCTCAGGGGCCCATAGGATGATGTATAATAAAGGACGGCAGGTACACACCGGGTTTACGATGTAATGCAGGGAGTGGTGAGCGTTGGGGGAAGATGCACACCCACTGTGTGTTCAGGGGTGTCAGGCCATGCTTCGTGGTGGACAGGGTGGCATGTGGGACATGGCTTATTCCCAGAGGCACATGTGCCCTGGGCAAGGAGGGGAGCAGATTTCACGCCAAGCATTTTTTAAGTTTACTTATTAATTTTGAGAGAGAGAGAGAGAGAGATCGAGCAGGGGAAGGGCAGAGAGTGAGGGAGACAGAGGATCCAAAGCAGGCTGTGAGCTGTCAGCACAGAGCCGGATGCGGGGCTCGAACCCACGAACCGCAAGACCATGACCTGAGCCGGAGTCGGCCGCCCATCCGACGGAACACCCAGGCGCCCCGAGCATTTGTTTCTGGATTATAAAATAACACATGCTTGCTGTAAAAGCTTCAACCAGGGCAGGCACCCACAGAGTGAAAAGTGCACGGCCCCCCAGGCTGCCAGGCCTCTGTTTACCAGTCTGGGGTGCAAACCATACGTCCGGTTATGTTTTGTGAGAAGGCCGTGCTCGGTAGGACCGGCTGGTGACAGGCTGCCGAGCCAGCCCTAGCGGCTGGGGCTTTGTCCGGTAGGCAGTCAGGTGCCAGCGAAGGTCTGTAACTAGATGGAAACCTGGAGAAAAGCCAAAACACCAATGAAGGTGTGCTATCTGCAACACATAGCCACGTGTACCACTGCGCGTCTGCATTTGGAGTCACCCCTGTGAAGCCTCGACTGGCCACTAGACTTCTTTTCTTGCGTGCACACTGTTAGGCACCTCTGCTTTGGGCATTGACCTTGTCGGGTCCCTCCAGGCCTCTAGGCTGGGGGCACAGGGTCCCTGGCAGCCCCCGGCCCCACTCTCGCTTCCCTTCCCCCTCAGGTCCTTGGGCATGAAGCTCCGGGGGCTGCTGGACCGCAAGGGCTCCTGGAAGAAGCTGGATGACATCCGGAATATCTTCTGGTGTCACAAGACCTTCACGTCAGGTGCGCAGAGCCAGGCAGATGTCAGTCCCCCGCCGTACCACATTCTGGGAAGGGGCCCTCCTCCAGCCGTCGCAGGGAGACTGTGGGGACCCAGGGCGTGGGGCTCCTGGTTTCATGAGTGGCAAGCGTCACAGACTCCCCTTAGGAGCTCACACCGTCTCCCCTTTCCCTGGGAGGGGACAGGAATAAGGGAGTGAGGACAGAGAGACACTCTGCCTGCCTGAGAGAGGGTCAAGGGTCATTCAGAGACTCCTGATCCTGATCAGGGGGGCACTGGCCTCTCTTCCCCCACCCCCACCACCAAGAGTTCTGGTCTTTGGTGCCAGGCTGAGATTCAGGTCTCTGCACCGCCACTCGGCTGGGCCAAGTCACTCCGTCTCTTTGGCTCCCAGCGTCCAGAGTGAGATTGATTAATTTCACTCGCCTCGCAGGGCTGCTGGGAGGGAAGCCGAAACCACAGCCAGCAAAGGGCCGGGTACTGGGACGAGCTAGGGAAGTGGCTTCCAGACCAAGCGGCCACCTCTCTCGCCCCCTAGAGTATGTCACAGAGCACTGGTGTGAGGACCAGTTCTTCGGGTACCAGTACCTGAATGGTGTCAATCCTGTCATGCTCCATTGCGTCTCCAGCCTGCCCAGCAAGCTGCCTGTCACCAATGACATGGTGGCCCCCTCGCTGGGCCCGGACACCTGCCTGCAGACGGAACTAGAGGTGGGTGACTTGTCATTATGGATACAGGACAGGTGTGGAGGTAAGAGTGAGAGGGCTGGGGCTACATCCAGCCTGCAGGCCCCATCCGCTGGGCAGCCCCAGCTTTGAATCGGAGCAAATGGAGGCAAGGGCCAGAGGGGGCCCAGCCATGCCCGCAAGCCCGACACGGGGCCTGGTGCGGTGGTTTGAGCGAGCAGGACACACAGAGGAGCAGGCCCTGCCTGTGTTCTGGGGCTTCCGAGATCCCCAGTGCTGAGAGGCCCAAAGAAAGCTGTGTTAGGTCAGGTGGAAGGCAGTGCAAGTAGATACAAGCAGAATGACATGGAGAAGTGGGAGCCCTGAGGGTCTGGGAGCAGATGATGGGCCAGTGTCTCAGGCAGCCAAGCCCTCGGGCATCCTCTAGGACGCTAGAAAAGTGGCAGTCAATTCTTTTTTTTTTTTTTTTAATTTATTTCTGAGGGAGAGAGAGAGAGCAGGGGAGGGTCAGAGAGAGAGGGAGACACAGAATCTGCAACAGGCTCCAGGCTCTGAGCTGTCAGTACAGAGCCCGCCGCGGGGCTTGAACCCACGAACCGTGAGATCATGAGCTGAGCCGAAGTCTACGCTTAACCTGAGCCACCCAGACGCCCCTGTGGCAGTCGATTCTGTGTGTGTGTATTTTGTTGTTGTTGGATACACGACAGGGTCACTGAGTGGCAAGAGCAGGAAGGGCCAGGTATGGGGGTGCCGGGAGAGGATGCCAGCTTACACAGGTGGGAAGTTGCGTAGGGAGGGACTCAGCTGGACCTCATTCCGGACGTGCTGGGAAGGGTTGGGTATCTAACTCTGGACATTAGTGCAAGCGCCAAGCATTACTGAGGCCCGAATTGGGGTGGGAGTGGGCGGAGAACAGAGGGCAGTGGAGCGCGGGTCGCGGGCCGCTGGGAGCCTCTCTGCCCCCTCCCCAGAGGGGGAACGTCTTCCTAGCGGACTACTGGATCCTGGAGGAGGCCCCCGTCCACTGCCTCAACGGCCGCCAGCAGTACGTGGCCGCCCCGCTCTGCCTGCTGTGGCTCAACCCGCAGGGGGCGCTGGTGCCCTTGGCTATCCAGGTGAGACCTGGGGCGGCTTCGGGACGGGCTCAGGAGGCACGCCCGCCGTCTTGAGCCTCACCCCCTTAATTATTCTTGGTCGCAGCTCAGCCAGAAACCCGGGCCCGACAGCCCCATCTTTCTGCCCACTGATTCCTACTGGGATTGGCTGCTGGCCAAGACGTGGGTGCGCAACTCGGAATTCCTGGTGCACGAGCACAACACGCACTTTCTGTGCACGCATTTGCTGTGCGAGGCCTTCTCCATGGCCACACTGCGTCAGCTGCCGCTCTGCCATCCTATCTACAAGGTCGGTGCGACCCCCGGGCGGGGCCAGAGGGGGCGGGCCGGCTCGGCCTGCTCCTCTGACCTTCGGCTCCTGCGCCCTCATCCCGCTCGCAGCTCCTGCTTCCCCACACTCGCTACACGCTGCAGGTGAACACCATCGCTCGGGCCACGCTGCTCAACCCCGACGGCCTGGTGGACCAGGTGAGGCTTCCGCACGCCGCGTCTCTGAGGCCCCGCCCCGATGGCGCTTTGCCCCGCCCACAGGCCTCTACGGCCTCCAATCCTATTCCACTGTTCCTGCCAAACCCTTCCCACAAGCCCCGCCCACCCTCCCGTACCCTACTTGCCCCGCCCACAAGCCTCTAAGGCGTCCAATCCCATTTCACAGCTCCTGCCAGACGGGTCCCATAGGCCACGCCCACGACCGATTTCCCCGCCCACAAACCCTGTCCCCGCCCCTCCCTCCCACCCACGCGCTCCGCCCCCTCAGGCCTGGACTCCTTAGTCACGGGGGTTTGATCCATGATATTGGACTCCTTGGTTAACTGAATAAGCCCCTCTGCTGAGTCACTAGCCTCCTCTCGCCCCCCAGGCACGGGGGGGGTGTCAGGGCCCCCCAGGCACTGGGGTGGGGTCTGGGCCGACCCCAAGCCCGGCTGCCTTGTGTTCTCAGGTCACGTCTGGCGGGAGGCAGGCCCTCCTCTACCTCATAAGCACAGGTCTGGCCCACTTCACCTACACCGATTTCTGCCTTCCGGACAGCCTGCGGGCCCGCGGCGTCCTGACAATCCCCAACTACCACTACCGAGACGACGGCCTGAAGATCTGGGCGGCCATTCAGAGGTGCGGGGTGCGGGCCTGGGACCCTGCAGCCAGTCCGGCCTCCCCAGAGCCTCCCGGCTCAGCCTGGACTCGTGCAGGCTGGGCCACTTGGTGCTGGGGGTCGTGGGTGTGTTTCAGGCCCCAGCACGGAGCACCCAAGGGTGAGAGTTGGGGTTGGGGTCCTCAGTGAAATGACAGGTAGCTGCGGGGCTGGGGAAGGGCTAGGCTGTGCATGATCGCAGGGGAGGAAGGAAAGGGCACCGTGTCCAGAGAAACCAGGGCAGGAATCAGGGGCGGGATCCCCAGGCTCTGCTCAGTGCACTGCCCACCCACCCCCACCCCCAGCCCACTGTGTGTGAAGGAGGCTCAGAGTACCCCTGACTCAGGAGAGCCCAAACCTGGGCCCTTGGGTCCCTCCTGGACCTGGGGGTCCCCCCTGGACCCCGGGTGGGCTCTCAGTGGACACTGGCTGTCTGGCTGTCCCCAACCTCAGTGGCATTGGGCCTTGGATTTCTGGTCAGCCTTGAGCTCAAGGTCACCTCCATGGCATTTGCATCTCCTTCCCGCAGCTTTGTCTCAGAAATCGTGGGCTACTATTATCCTAGTGACCTATCTGTGCAACAGGACTCGGAGCTGCAGGCCTGGGTTGGCGAGATTTTTGCTCAGGGCTTCCTGGGCCGGGAGAGCTCAGGTAAGCCCTCTCCATCCCCCGACCGCAAGCTCCCCGTGACTCGGTGCCCTCCCTGGCCTCACCTGTTACTTAGTTCTTACTTATGGACCCACCTTTGAAGTACATCCTATGCTTAGGGTTTTTTTTCCCCCCTGAGGCTTTCCCCCCACCTTTTAAACAACAAAATTTATTTTTTTAATGTTTATTTATTTTTGAGAGAGAGAGAAAGAGCTCGAGCAGGAGAGAGGCAGAGAGAGAGGGAGACGCAGAATCTGAGGCAGGCTCCAGGCTCTGAGCTGTCAGCACAGAGCCCAACGCGGGGCTCGAACTCACAAACTCTGAGATCATGACCTGAGCCGAAGTCGGCACTAACCGACGGCCCCGGGCGCCCCACTTTAAATCACATGACGTCTGCCGAGGCTGGATTGAAAACTCAAGACTAGCTGTCCTGCAGAATGTGTCACCTCCAAATTAATCTAATGGCTTCCTCGTGAGGTTGTTCATCTCGCTCCTCGACCTAATGTGTATTCTGTCAATGGGAAATAACATCTAAAGGTTAAATGTTTGGGGCAAGAATATTTCCCAAGTGATGCTTTGTTCTCACTGCGTCACACGGGGAAGCAAATAGTGTCCGGTTATCTCGGTATCAGTGATGCCCAGAGTGATTTCTGGGTTAAGGTGGTGACAGCCAGGTCTCTTCGGGATATTTAAAGGATGACCTGTCCCCTGCTTTGCAAGCCCACTGTTACCCTGGTCTGGCCTGGTCCTGAAAGCTTCTCCCCTAAAGGCAGGTTTGTTTTGTTTTGTTTCTTTCTTTTTTTTTTTTTTTAATGTTTTTTATTTATTTCTAGGAGAGAGAGACAGAGACAACGTGAGCAGGGGAGGTCAGAGAGAGAGGGAGTCACAGACTGAAACAGGCTCCAGGCTCTGAGCTGGCAGTCAGCACAGAGCCCGATGCGGGCTCGAACCCACGAACCGCGAGGTCATGACCTAAGCGAAAGTTGGACGCTTAACCGACTAAGCCACCCAGGCGCCCCTGTTTTGTTTTGTTTCTATGTGGAGCTGTTTCCTGTTTAAGACCCGGGATGGGGGGAAATCTACTTACTGTTGGTTGGCTCCCCTATCTTACTTTATTATTATTATTTTTAAAGTTTTTAATGTTTATTTTTGAGAGACAGAGAGACAGAGCTTGAGCCGGGGAGGGGCAGAGAGAGAGGGAGACGCAGAATCCGAAGCGGGCTCCAGGCTCTGAGCACAGAGCCCGATGCCGGGGGGCTCGAACTTATGAACTGTGAGATCATGACCTGAGCCAAAGTCAGACACTTAACTGACTGAGCCACCCAGGTGCCCCTATCATTATTATAATTTTTAAATGCTTATTCATTTTGAGAAAGAGAGAGAGCACAGGCTGGGAGAGGGGCAGGGGGACAGAGAGAGAGAGAGAGAGAGAGAGAGAATCCAAAGCAGCCTCCACTCTGTCAGCACAGAGCCCAACACGAGGCGCAAACTCACAAACTGTGGGATCATAACCTGAGCTGAAATCAAGAGTCAGAGGCCTAACCGACGGAGCCACCCAGGCGCCCCTCTCCTATCTTACACTCTGAAACTTGTCTCTGACCTAATACATCAGAACATTCTTCACCTTGACACACGTCTTTTCCAACAGTGCAGACTTCTCGTAGTTCCTGTTTTAAGGTAAGACACACTCACTAATCAGCTCAGCCAGGATGACTTTTGCTTCCATGTTTCAAGGGGAACAAATAAACTATAGGAGCGACAGAAAAATTCCCACAGCTCGTCTGACCTCCCTCCCTCTTCGTCTCAGCCCTCAGGGTTAGACTGTCGACCACGAAGAGAGCCTTCAGAAAATTCCCACACGCCCCCCGTCAGGTGCCTGGTCCTTCCTCCGACCCCCTCTGCCTCGCTCTCTCTTGACTGTGAGCCTTGACGCCATCTTTGACCCACTGTCACCACCCAGTCTCTGCATTATAGCAGCTGTCTCTCTACAGGCCTCACCTTCCTCAGCCCCTTGCTGCTTGCCCTGCGGGGCCACCGCCCCGGTAATCCTCTGAAATTCTGCCCAGAAACCGCCTGGCCTGGAACATTCCTTCCCACCCTGCCTTCGTACCATCTTAGGCATTCACTACACTCAACCAATAATTACGGGGCTCTTCATATTAAGTATTGTTCTAGGTGCTGGGGTTTGGCGGTGAACGTGACAGACAAAAATCCTGACCTTCATGGAGCTTAACATCCTTGCGGGGAGACTCTGACGATAAAGAAACACATATGTTTGGTGGTTGGTTATGAGCACCCAGAAAAATGAAAGAGCGTATTGAGGAAGGGGAGTGGATTCAGATAGGTGGTCAGGGAAGCTCTCTCTGGAGGAGGCGATGTTTGACTAGAGACCTGAAGGAAGTGAGGGAGAGAGTTTGGTGGATAACTGGCCTAAGACTCTACAAGCAGAGGTAGAGCAAGTGCAAGGGTCCAGGGGTGGACATGTGCTGGTAGGTTTGCGGAATATCAGGAAGGCCTACGTGGCTGAGTAGAGAAGGTGAGAGAACAGAAGGGAAGGAAATAAAGTCCAAGAAGAAATGAGAGCCCGATCGAGTAGGTCACTGGTAAGGTGAGGGGGGTGGGGGCCCATAGCGGGTTTTAGCAAGGAGTGACATGATCAGACTTACAATTCTAAAGGGCCAGGTGCTCTGGCTGTCACGTGAAGAACGGCTGTCAGGGGCAAGTTTGGAACCAGGCGGGTTCATGCAGGAGGGATGCGGAGGAGCCCGACGGTGGTGACACCAGATCGGCCCCTGGAAGTACCGGCTGATCTGAGCGATCCGAGAGAAACAGAAAGGAGGGCCCAGATGTTGGCCTGAGCAACCGTACGAAGATGCCAGAATGAGACCGCCGTGGGAGGGCCGGGCTTGGGGCACCGTGGGGGAGGGAGTCAAGCATCAGGTTTTGCAGAGGTTGTCCGGGAGGCCTCGAGGCTGCCCAAGTCAGGCCATCAGGTAGCGGCTGCCGACGTATGGCCATGGCCGTGCCTAGAGTCGGGATCCAGGTGGAGCTGGAGATGTGAACTTGGAAGTCGCCGGCCAGTGGGAAGCGGCTAGAGCCATGGATTTGGACGAGATCAGTGATATACAGGGAAAGAGGACCTCAGTCTGAGCCACATAATGCCTTCCTCTGTCATATCTTTTTTTTCGTTCAAAGCTTACCCACCTGGGGCGCCTGGGTGGCTCAGTCAGTTAAGCGTCAGACTTCCGCTCAGGTCATGATCTCACGGTTCGTGGGTTCGAGCCCCGTGTCGGGCTCTGTGCTGACAGCTCGGAGCCTGGAGCCTGTTTGAGATTCTGTGTCTCCCTCTCTCTCTCTGACCCTCCCCTGCTCATGCTGTCTGTCTCTCTCAGAAATAAGTAAGACATTTAAAAAATTTAAAATAAAAGCTCACCCAGTCTTCAACTCAGGGAGTCCCCTTCTCTTCCCACAGGAAAGTCTCCCACAGGAAAGTCTCCCCTGAGTGCTTCGACCTCAGTGCCTGTTTCTTTCCTCAAAGAGCCAAACCCTGAGCCAAACCCTGGCTTTGGAGCCCCCCTCCCCCCACCCTACCTCTGCTTCTGTCACTGCGAGCTTATGAGTGACACTCTGGTCATCTGTTTCTGTCGCTAAGCCCCACGCTGGGTGATCCGCTACTGGGTGCTTGGACAAATCTTGATGAACTGGGGAGAATTCGAACCTTAAGTGCTGTCGGGGGCTGCGGATATCGAGGGCTCCTTGGCAATCAAGGAGCAGAGGCCCCTGGACTGTCAGCTTGGACTTGGCTTCTCCGTCGTGAGCTGTGCTGCCCGGGCGTTTTCTGGTCTGATCCCAGCACCCAGCTCGTATGCAGACCTCCTTCAGAGCCCGCGTGACCATCCCTCACCTTAGTCCACTCCTAATCATAGTCAGAAGCCAGCAGTGGCCAAATGCTCAGCTCTCGCATCCTCACTTGCCCCTTGTGGTGGGCTCCCAGCTCCCAAGCCACCCCGGGGAGGCCCACGCCCTCCCTCGACACCCTGTCCCCTTCCTCCCATGCCCAGGCTTCCCACGCAGGCTGTGCACTCCAGGAGAGCTGGTGAAGTTCCTCACTGCCATCATCTTCAACTGCTCCGCCCAGCATGCCGCAGTCAATAGCGGGCAGGTGAGGCTGCGGGGGGCAGGCCCGAGGGGGGGGCTCTGGGCTACGCGAGGTTGGGCTCAGCGGTGGTGAGGTCTGAGTTGGAGTTGGGAGCGTGGGCGTGTCAGGGTTGGGGTGGGTTTACGACTGGGGGTGAGGTTGGTGGTGAGAGGGTGGAGTGAAGGGCTGGTGTTGGATGACGACTAGGTGGAGCGGGTCCAAGGTTGTGGTGCTGGCTCCCCGGCCGGCGCTGTGTAGGAAGTAGAACTTCGGCCCCGTCATGGTGGGGACGCGGCTGGGTAGAGTATCAGCTCGCTCTGGGTGGCCTGCAAGCCCAAGGCCCTTTGCTGGGGTCACCTCCTCTCTGGGTTCTGCTCCGTCCTTGATGATTCACTCCACCTGGTGCTAGAACATCGGGTGGGGAGTGACCAGGGGTGAGCCTCCTACCCCACTTCTGGAACTTTCTACCCTATACTCCTCCCTCTCTTCCCTTTCCACCATATCCTCATTTCCCAACTGCGGAACTGGGGTGGTAGAGCCAGGGTCAGGGATGATGAAGGAGTCGGTTCCCCGCTCTGGCCAGCTGCCTTATCTGGGGCGGGGTCCCTGTTACAGCATGACTTTGGGGCCTGGATGCCCAATACCCCGTCGTCCATGAGGCAGCCCCCACCCCAGACCAAGGGGACCGCCACCCTGAAGAGTTACCTAGACACCCTTCCAGAAGTGAACGTCACCTGTAACAACCTTCTCCTCTTCTGGTTGGTCAGCCAGGAGCCCAAGGACCAGGTGTGTATAGAAGGTGGGGTGGGGTGGGGTGGGGTAGGGGTGGGAGCTTACAGGGCCTGGGCAGTGCCAATGGTTTCCAGGGGGAATTGGGGACCGGGTGCTGCCGTTTATGTCCACTGCTGAGCCGTTTTGGGTCCCTCAGTTTCTCTAGGAAATGATATTTGGTCCCCAAAGACATACAACGAAGCAAATACCAGCTTTGTGGTTAGAGCACAACATCCATTGAATTTGCCAGCTTACCAATCCATCCACCCATCTGTTCAGCTGTCTACCCATTTATCCATCCATACATCCATCTGTCCATCCATGCATCCATCTGTCCATCCACCCATCCACCATCCATCCATTCACCCATCCATCTACCCATCCATTTATTCATCCATCCACCCTTCTGTTCATCTATCCACCCATCTGTCCATCCATCCATCCATCCACCATCCATCCACCATCCATCTACCCATCCATCTATTCATCTATCCACCCTTCTGTTCATCTATCCACCCATCTGTCCATCCATCCGTCCATCCATCCACCATCCATCTACCCATCCATCTATTCATCCATCCACCCTTCTGTTCATCCATCTACCCATCTGTCCATCCATCCATCCATTCATCCATCCACCATCCATCCATCTACCCATCCATTTATTCATCCATCCACCCTTCTGTTCATCCATCCACCCATCTGTCCATCCATCCATCCATCTACCCATCCATCTACCCATCTATTCATCCATCCATCCATCCATCCGTCTATCCACCCATCTGCTTATCCATCCATCCATCATTCATTCATTAACTGCTCATCCATTCATCTGAACACTGAACACACATTATTTTGGATACCTCCCATATGTCAACATGACACTGGGGACCAGGCGTAGGGAGTTGAGTGAGACCTTCCCGCCTTCAAGAATCCTATGGCCTTGTTGAAGAGATACACAGAGAAGTGCAAAAGAGCACAACAGCATCGTAGGAATCATTTATGTACAGACATGTACTTCTTCTAAAGCATTTGCAACATGTCAGATGTTGGTGGGCAGATCCAAACCCTATCCTCATGAGCTTAGTCTCGTGGTAGGGGTGACAATGGGGACTTGTGGAACCTGACCGAGTCTGGGTGAACCCGGGAAGGCTTCTTGGAGGAAGTGACGTCGAAGCTGAAACTTGCAGGACAAGTCGGAGCTTGACAGGCAAAGGAAGGGCAGGTTTAGCTGCTAGGCAGGAGGAAGGTCACAACCAAGTGAAAAGACGTGAAGGTCAGTCCGTTGGTGTGTTGGTGAGATTGCACATGGTTCGGTGCGGGCACAGTGTTCATTCAGAGGAGGGTGGGGAAGCCACCGAAGACCATTAAGCCTGGGATAACACGGCTGAATTTGTGTTTCAGCACGAGTGCCTTCCTGGCTGTGTGGATGGCTGGGAGGGGCCGTGTTGGAGGCAGGAGCGTGGCGTGGCCTGGGGAACAGCCCTTTGATCACCAGTTGCCATCATTTCCGTTCACACGCTGGGGCACTGGCCCTGCCTCTGCCTCTTGGTCTTGCTCACGTCTCGGAATCTCCTCATTTCTTGTGCTTGGCTCCCCTGTGTGTTATCTCCCTGACGAGCATTAATTACCACTTGGTAGCCTGGGGACGCCAGGGTCGGTCCCTGGGCCCTGCTCCTTTCTGGTCCCATTTTCCAAGGACTTGGAGACATTCATCTTTGTCGTTATGAAGGGAAAACTCTGGGGGTTTTTGTTCTACTCACACAATACTCTGTTACTCTTCTCAGTCCTCTCACTCAGTACTTCTGGCCACTAAATGTGTGGGGGGTGTTCCCACGCCACACGATTCTCCCACACCAGCTGGGTGTCAGGTAATTTCAGTGTTTCATTTTTTTATTTTTGAGAGAGAGAGTATGAGTGGGAGAGGGGCAGAGAGAGAGAGGGAGACACAGAATCCGAAGCAGGCTCCAGGCTCTGAGCTGTCAGCACAGAGCCTGACGTGGGGCTCGAACCCACAAACCGTGAGATCATGACCTGAGCCAAACGCTCAACTGACTGAGCCACCCAGGTACCCCTGGGTATCAGATAATTTAACTCGGTTCTGACACCCTACTTGCAGATAGTCAGATTCCATAGGTTTGGCCTCAGTCCCCCAAGACTGCCCTCCCCTCTTTCTTTTTCTTTTTTTTTTTATATTTTTATTTATTTCTAGGAGAGAGAGAGACAGCGTGAGCAGGGGAGGGTCAGAGAGAGAGGGAGTCACAGACCGAAACAGGCTCCAGCCTCTGAGTTGGCAGTCAGCACAGAACCCGACGCGGGGCTCGAACCCACAAACCGTGAGATCATGACCCAAGCGAAAGTCGGACGCTTAATCGACTAAGCCACCCATGCGCCCCATGCCCTCCCCTCTTTCTGATGCCAGCCTCAAGTCCAAGTTGTCCCCTGTAGATGATGAGGGTAGAAGGTTCCCTCCTATAAGCCAGTGGGGAGTCTAACCTTGAAAATGATAACAGCATCAGCAGCTATTGCTTCTCAGGGATCCATCATATCCCAGTCACTAAATCAGATCCCTTATATACACTATTGTAAATCACAAAGTAAGTAAGGGGCTGTATTCAAAATGCCTAATACAGCGCCTGGTGTCTTAAGTGTTCAGTAAGTGGTAGTTGCATTTTAAAAAGAATTTTAAAAAGCTTTTAAGTAATCTCTACACCCAACGTGGGTCTCAAACTCACAAACACGAGATCAAGAGCTGTGCGTTCAGCCGATGGAGCCAGCCAGCTGCCCCAAATGGTAGTTGCATTTGATAGGAGAGAAAACTGAGTTTCAGAGATGTGAAGCAAGTAGCCCAGGGTCACAGAGTAAGTAGGCTTTGAACCAAGCCTGTCATTTTCTGTCCTGCTTTTTTGGACTGCTGCACTATAGCTTTGGAAATTATTTGTCAATCAGGGGCGCCTGGGTGGCTTAGTCGGTTAAGCGTCTGACTTTCGCTTGGGTCATGATCTCGCGGTTCGTGGGTTCGAGCCCCACGTCGGGCTCTGTGCTGACTGCCAGCTCAGAGCCTGGAGCCTGTTTCAGAGTCTGTATCTCCCTCTCTCTCTGACCCTCCCCTGCTCATACTGTCTCTCTCTCCTAGAAATAAATAAAAATATTAAAAAAAAAAGAAATTAGATGTCAATCTGGTAGGTAAGACATATAAGTGAGGGGCACCTGGGTGGCTCAGTCGGTTAAGCATCTGACTTTGGCTCAGGTCATGATCTCATGGTTCGTGGGTTCGAGCCCCGCGTCAGGCTCTGTGCTGACAGCTCAGAGCCTGGAGCCCGTTTCAGATTCTGTGTCTCCCTCTCTCTCTGACCCTTCTCTGCTCATGCTCTCTCTCTCTATTTCTCAGAAATAAATAAAAAACATTAAAAAAAAAAAGACATATAAGTTAGCCTTTGAAAAGACTAATATAATAAAGAGACCAGGGACAAGTCCGAATCCAGAGAAATAAGAGAGCATAGATTACAACATTAGGAATGGAAAGGCATACAGCCCCAAATTGAGAAAATTGAACACACGAACAGGACATGCTACTTGCAGTTTTACGCAAACTCATTGGAAAGAGAGGATTTTCTAGGACAACGATAAAGAAAACACCAGAAGAGGTGAAAACCACACACCTACACAGAAAAGGCGTAAAAGATCGGATCCCACTCCTTTCAAAGGGAGATTCTGCTAAACCTTCAAGGACAAGTTATTCCTAAATCATTCAAACTGCTTGAAAGTATAGAAAAGAAAGTGGAAGCTTCCCAAATCATTTTACTGGAAACCTTGATGCCAGTACCCCCAAGGTGGTGCCATTAAGAGGGAAGTGTAGCGGGGTGTCTGGGGGGCTCTGTCGGTTACGTGTCCGGCTTTGGCTCAGGTCATGATCTCACGGTCCATGAGTTTGAGCCTCATGTCAGGCTCTGTGCTGACAGCTTAGAGCCTGGAGCCTGCTTTGGATTGTGTCTCCTTCTCTCTCAGCTCTTGCCCTGCTCTCTCTCTCTCTCAAATAAGTAAACTGTAAGAAATAAAAAAAAAAAGGGCAGTGGATTTCAAGGAGAAAGTTCCAGCCTCAGATCCACGCTTCCCGCCTTTGTGACCCTGAATATGTAATCGGGCCTCTCTAAGCCTCAGTTTCTTCATCTGTAAGGTGAGAATAATAAGAGCACAGTCTTACAGGATTGCAGTGCCATCCTGACAGCCCATGTCAAGTGCTTGCAACATGTTAACTCTAATTAAGAAAATAAAATTATAAACTTGCTCCAGTCAGCTGCAACAATGTTGAAAATATGTCAGCAGCCAATGCAGGCCAAATAGTAAAACAAATCATATACCATGAGGAAGTCTAGCTTATTCTGGAAATGAAATGTCGATTCAACCTTATGCAATCTAGCGATGTGATTTATTACATCAGTAAAGCAACACCCTATATAATCATCTGGATATATGGAAAAAGCATTTGATAAGCGTGAATAGTCATTGCTAATAAAAACTCAGTGTAAGGAAACTCCCAAGCTGAGTTTTCAGAAAAAGTATGTTTCAGAGGGGGCACCTGGGTGGCTCAGTCGTCAGTTAAGCATCTGACTCTTGGTTTCAGCTCAGGTCATGATCTCACGGTTCGTGAGTCCAAGCCCTGCATCGGGCTCTGTGCTGATGGCTTGTAGCCTGCTTGGGATCCTGTCTCTCTCCCTCTCTCTCTCTGCCCCTCCCCTGCTTGCACTCGATCTCTCTCCCTCTCAAAATAAATACAATAAACATTTAAAAAAGTATATTTCAGGAAACACTGCATTTATGGTAAAGCAGCGGAGGCCTCCATGTAAAGTCAGGCACGACAAAGTAATGTGCGTCATGATCAATGTCCTGGGGTGCTCGGGTGAAGGGTCCAGTCAGGGCAGTAAAACCAGACCAAGAATTTTTTTTAATGTTTTACTTATTTCTGAGAGAGAGAGACAGCATGAGCAGGGTAGGGTTGGAGAGAGAGGGAGACACAGAATCTGAAACAGGCTCCAGGCTCTGAGCTGACAGAGCCTGACGCAGGGCTCGAACCCACAGACCTTGAGATCATGACCTGAGCCAAAGTCGGACGCTTAACCGACTGAGCCACCCAGGCACCCCAAGACCAAGAATTTTTAAATTCTTTTTTTTTTAATTTTTATTTATTTCTAGGAGAGAGAGAGAGAGAGAGAGAGACAGCATGAGCAGGGGAGGGTCAGAGAGAGAGGGAGTCACAGACTGAAACAGGCTCCGGGCTCTGAGCGGGCAGTCAGCACAGAGTCCGACGCGGGGTTCGAACCCACGAACCGCGAGATCATGACCTAAGCGAAAGTCGGACGCCTAACCGACTAAGCCACCCAGGCGCCCCAAGACCAAGAATTTTTAAACATCAGGGTTATTGGCCACAGTTGGTTGTATGAAGGTTCTATTGGACGGGGAAGGGGGGGCTCAGGCTGGTTGGGGGCGGGGCCCTGGGGAACCCAGGAACCTGGGGGTGGGGGTGAGCGGGCTGTGTGGTCTGATCGCTGTCACAGATGACACTCACTGTGGTTCATTGCGATGTATCCCGCTGGCTGTTGGCCACGCCGTAAAGCGTGACAGGGTGTGGAGGTGGCGTGGGGGTGGCTGGCGGGACGCCTCAGAACAGGTTATCTTCAGGAGCTGAATTTTGACTTGAACCAGGTGAGGTGACAGGTGTATTCTTGGCCATATACGCAGGGGCGTGCTTATGTGGGTCTCCTAACATGTTAACGTGTGGTGCTGATTTGTGCCAAGAACCCGGTTGTGCTCTTTTAGTTCACAGAGGAGGGGGCCAGGCACTGGAAGGGCCCTTTATTTTATTATTTTATAAATTTTTTAATGTTCATTTATTTTTGAGAGAGACAGAGACAGAGCACGAGCAGGGAAGGGCAGAGAGAGAGGGAGACACAGAATCCGAAGCAGGCTCCAGGCTCCGAGCTGTCAGCACAGAGCCCAACGCGGGGCTTGAACCCCATGAGATCATCACTTGAGCCGAAGTGGGAGGCTTAACCGACTGAGCCCCCCAGGCGCCCCCGGAAGGGACCTTTAAAGATGTTCTGGTCCATCCATCCGCTTGCAGGTGCAGAAATGGTCTCCGAGTCACAGTGACAGGCAGAGGGTTACCAGCAGAGGGAGCACTAACCTCAGGCTCCCCCTTTCCCGGGTCCCACGCTCCCTGGGTGTTGGGGGTGCGGGTGCGGGTGGGGGAGGGGGAGGGGGCTCCCGCAGGTTGTCTGGAGAGGTGGCCTGAAGGGACTGCACGGGCAGCCGCCGTGGCCGGGCCACGCCCTTAGAAGCCACCCTGACTATATAGTGGCACATCCTTCACCACTCCGGGTCCCCTCCTGACCGCCACCCCGACTTTCTCCCAGCGCCCCCTGGGCACCTACCCGGATCAGCACTTCACCGAGGAGGCCCCCCGGCGGAGCATCGCCGCCTTCCAGAGCCGCCTGGCCCAGATCTCGCGGGAGGTCCGCGAGCGGAACCAGGGCCTGGCGCTGCCCTACCCTTACCTGGACCCCCCCGTCGTGGAGAACAGCGTCTCCATTTAACCCTCCTGCTGCCCCTGGAGAAGACAGGCTCAGGCCTGAGGATGCGCGGCCGGCGTCCAGGGCGAGGAGCCGCTGGCTGACGTCAAACGCACAAGAGGCCCTTCGAGAAGGGGGAGCCCCTGTCACCCTTTGGTCCCCTTGGGGCAGCCTCTTACTTCCCTCTCCTGTGAAAACCTACCTCCTCCCACGGGGAACCCCATGGGGACACTGAGCTCTCCCCTCCCCCAGCCCCCTCTCACCTTGACTCTGTTTCCGCTCTCTTCCATTCCTAAGGCCAACCTATCCAACGTCCCTCTCTGGAAAAGCCTGGAAAGCGGGCAAGGAAGGATGCGTGTCCTGGGTCTGCCACGTGGTCCCCTTTGACGTCAGCATATTTAAGGGGAGGGTTAGAATTAGGCCCAGCCTGGGGCGCCTGGGTGGCTCGGTGACTTAAGCTTCGGACTCTTGATTTCGGCTCAAGTCATGATTTCACGGTGCGTGAGTTCGAGCCCCGCAGTGGGCTCTGTGCTGGGAAACCAGAACGTGCTTGGGGTTCTCTCTCTTCCTCTTTCTCTGCACCCCTATCAAGATAAGTGAACATAGAATAAAAGAGTTAGACCCAACCCCTAGCTGTGCAGGGCTCGCTCCCTGCCCTGGGAAGGCGGTGGGGTGTCCCTCCCCAGCTCTTGTCTGCACCTCAGTCTCCCACCTTCCTTCGTTTTCTGTCCTCGAGACCAGTGAATTCAATAAATCCCAACAGATTCGGCTCCCATTTCATTGTGGTTTTGGCGCGTGTGCGTGCAGGGGGCTGGGGCCGCAGGGGGCTGGAGAAGGGAGGTGCAGCAGTGAGCCCCTGGTCATCTGTTCTGGGGACAGGGAGCCCCCCAGCTCAACCCAGCGCCTAGTCAGGCCCCACATCCCTGCCGTCGCCTCCCAGAGCGTGTCATCCCTCAGGAGGCCGAGGGATATCCAGACTCAAAGGGCTGATAGGAAAAAAGTAGGTATTTTGCAAAGCCTACGAAGCCAGCTTCTGGGTGTGCCCCTGGGGTCAGGTCGCCCCTCTGGACACAGGGAAGACTCGGTCCCCGGCCCTCTGCAGTGGGTGGAGTCACGATGAGTTCCAAGCGGCAGGGGGGAGGCGGGTCACCTCCCCAATGGGCACCTGCTGTCTGGGGCTGGACGTGGAGCCCAGCAAGAGGTACCCTTGCACTGGGTCCCCCCGTTGAGATTGTGGGATTGTTTGTCACTGCAGTGGAATCAAACCCGACCCGACATAGGTGGTGATCTGGGGAGTCTGAAGCTCATCGAATCAGAGACCTGTGTTGGGGCGCCTGGGGAGCCCTGCCGGTCAAGCATCTGACTCGTGGTTTTTTGCTCAGGTCATGATCTCACGGTTCGTGGGTTCGAGCCCCGTGTCGGGCTCTGTGCTAACAGCGCAGAGGCTGCTTGGGATTCTCTCTCTCTCCCTTTGTCTCTGCCCCTCCCCTGCTCTCTCTCTGCCCCTCCCCTGTTCTCTATCTCTCTCAAAATAAATAAACTTAGGGGCGCCTGGGTGGCTTAGTCGGTTAAGCGTCCGACTTTCGTCATGATCTCGCGGTTCGTGGGTTCAAGCCCCGCGTCGGGCTCTGTGCTGAATGCCAGCTCGGAGCCTGGAGCCTGTTTCAGTCTGTGACTCCCTCTCTCTCTGACCCTCCCCTGCTCACGCTGTCTCTCTCTCTCTCTCTCCTGAAAAAAAAAAGAAAGAAAAATAAATAAATAAATAAATAAACTTAAAAAAAATCAGAGATCTCCCTCAGGTCCGTCATCCATATCTTCTCTCTCCACGGCCCCTCCACACCTTCCCTGGACCCCGTGTCCCTTGACTTCAGGGCTAGCCTCCCTACCTCCTCTAGAGGCAAATTCTGTGTCTGACCGAACCCTGGTCACAGCCTCTCTGTGGCCAGAGTCACAGTGTCTTCGGACAGTGACAGGTAACAGTCCCTCCATCCCTACAGCGCCGGTGGCAAGGGGATCAATCACACGGACTTCCTGTCACAGTAACTGGGGGCCCATCCAGAGAGTCACCCAGGCGAGGGCTCTGCCGGGCTGCGGAGTCTCACCCCCTGCAGACCACCCCCCGCGTTCATAGCCAAGTGGGGACCCACTTGCTGCCATGGCCGCCAGGTTGGAGATGCCAGAAAGGGGCTGCTGTACAAACACAGCTCCGTGGGCTCAGGACCGACCGCACCCCCTGAACTGCCAGCCCAGGGCCCCCAGGGCCACAGCTATGTCAAAACTCTGGAGCAGCGACTGACCTCCAGACGCAGAGGGAAGCACTGCCCATCCCTGTCCCCATCAGGCCCGAGAATCTTCTCCCTATTCAACCAAACCCCTTCTCCCTTTGCGAGTGGGCGGGTGGAAGGGGACGAGGGTCAGGGCAGGAAAGGGATCAGGTTTTCACATCAGAGAAGAGACACCCCCCCACCCCACCCCCGCCATGGGCCACTGTGCACGAGGAGGTGTGTTTGGGGCTGTCTCACTGGCAGGTTCCAACCGAAGAATTTAGCCCAAACCCCCCGGTTTTGCTCACCTTAGAACAAGATCAAAGGGCTAAGAACCACCCAGAGGCAGCTCTTTGTGGCCAGGACGGTGGTGGAGGCTGGACGCTCGGGCCCCTTAAACTTGGGCTTTGACTTGTTTTTGTTTTTTTTTTTAATTTTTAAATGTTTTATTTATTTCTGAGAGAGAGAGAGAGAGACAGCATGAGCAGGGGAGGGTCAGAGAGAGAGGAAGACAGAATCTGAAACAGGCTCCAGCCTGAGCTGTCAGCACAGAGCCCGACATGGGGCTTGAACCCACGAACTGTGAGATCATGACCTGAGCTGAAGTCGGACGGTTAACCGACTGAGGCCCCCAGGCGCCCCTTGGGCTTTGACTTTGAACAGCAGGATGCGGCGTCAGAGCACACTCAGGCTCTCGGTTCCGGCTCAGCTCATGATCTCACGGTTCGTGAGTTCGAGCCCCGTGTCGGGCTCTGTGCTGACCGTGCGGCACCTGCTTGGGATTCTCCTGCTCTCTCTCTCTCTCTCTCTCTGCCCCTCCCCTACTCATGCTGTCTGGGCAGCCTGTCCCTCCAGAAAGCCAGACACTCCTTGGTGGGGACCAAAGTGAGCATCGGAAAGCATGCCCATACTAAAAATGCCCCCGAGCTGGAGAGGGAGGGACGGAGGTGGGTCACTGGAATCTGGTTCCCAGAAAGCCAGCTCGGAGGAAGAGTTTCTGGGGAGAGACACCCAGCTGCATGTAGGATTCTGCCCGGGCTCTGGGAACGTCTGGGGACAGGATGTGGGGAAGAGGCTGGCGGCCATCAGCCGGGGGCTTCCTCCAGCCTACACGCTGGACCCCTGTATGGCCTGGAAGGCGACCCACATCGTGGGGAGCACCCAGCCTCTCTCTCTTCCCAGCTGGCCTTGAGCAAGTGCGTCAGCCTCAGTGGCCCAAACGTCTCAGATAAACGGGCCAGACAAGAAGACCTGGAAAGTCCCTTCCAGGGTTGACGTTCCAGGATCCGCTTTCCTCACAGCCGCCGTGTCCCCAGACACAGTCATCGGGAAGCAGCGAACGATCCTTCGGGTGGTTTCGGGCGGTTTCGGGCAGGGCTGGGAGAGGAACCCTGATGTGTCAGCACGACTGGGGACCCGGGAGGGGGGGGCTTCGTGGGGGAGCACGGAGCCCGGGGAGGTGGTGCGAGCCAGGATGGGAAGGTGCCAGGCCCCTTCAGGGCATGTGTTTGAGGACTGGAGACAAAGCCAAAGTGGCTGAGATAAGGTGACGGG
Organism: Proteles cristata cristata; assembly: GCA_017311185.1. Lineage (NCBI taxonomy): Eukaryota > Metazoa > Chordata > Mammalia > Carnivora > Hyaenidae > Proteles > Proteles cristata. The sequence continues at coordinate 1,118 of JAESUZ010003111.1, read as the reverse complement.
GTGGGCGCAAGATGGTCCCGCCCAGTGCCCAAGCCCACAGGAAGTCCTCGGGTTCGATTCTAAGGGCACTACCGTCTTATGCTCTGGCGAGTTTTAAGCAGGAGAGTGACCCCATTTGGTTTTTTTTTCCTTCTGTGTCTTGGGGGGGTGGGGCCCCAAGGCTCGCTCCCTGCCTTGCAGGGCTGGGGCGGGGTGAGCAGAGGGGCCCCCAGCATCGAGGACTCAGCTTCCTGTGTGGGTGGCCGTTGCGAGCCGAGCCAGCGAGCTCGCATCCCTCCCAGGTGCCTCCCCTGCTCTCTGGTCCAGCCCTGGCCCAGGAGAACCAGTTCTGCAGCCGGGCGAGCATCTACCCAGCGTCACGCATCCACGTTTTGGCCCGGCCGCGTTCTCACGCCTGTCCCGTCCGTGTCCCCAGCCACGCTCGCATCCCCTCCGCCCTCATCTGCGTCTGTTTCCCTCAGAGATCTAATTCCCCCCCTCGAGACTCTGGCCCCGATCAAACGCAGAGGCGCCGCTCCTGCGTGTTTTGGGGGGCACAGGGGGCTCGGCTGAGCGGAGATTTGAGGAGGCAGCTTCGGGGGCCGCCGTTTGTGATGACCCCCAGACACTGCTCCCCGCGACAGCTCCCTGCCCTGGTCCCGCTCCCCACACCCCACTCTCTCTGCCGCTGGATTCGGAGGTTAAGGCGGGTCTCTCACCCCTGTGGCCCTGGACTCTGCCCCAGGGGGGCCTGGAAAAGCCACCGTGGAAACCCCTGATTCCCGAGAGCCGCCCCTTCCTGCCTGCTCCTCACCCAGATTAGCGGCCCCCTGGAGATAAGAGGTGTGGCTGCAGGGTGGGAGGCTGGGAGAGTGTGTGGAATTTGCATCTTAGGATACAAATTGGCACCATCAGGATCCTCCCCTCCCCCCCCCAGGAGTCATCTGGGTGGCAGAGCGGAGCCCAGAAGGGCAGGCCTGACCTGCCTGACAGCTCCTGTCCTCGGCCCAGGGCAGCCCTGTGCCCAGGCAGAGGAGCCAGCACTGCCAGCCACTCAGCACAGGCGCGACTGCCGCCAGCCTTCTCCCCGTTCCTGCCCCCATCCCCTTACCCTGTTCCTGTCCCCGCCTCCCCCCTCC